>JAGFNQ010000394.1:526172-830574 GCA_024364735.1 Boesenbergia rotunda
TCCCCTTGTTGTGGCCGGCCAAACCAAAGGGTTGGCACCCTCTTTGGCCGGCCAAACCAAACCGAACCGATCGCGAATTAAACTCATTTAATTCGCCCGATAAGCCTTCAAAAGACTTAGCCATTTTAAGTTTCCGTTGCGCCTCTGATTAACTCAGATTCGACTTATTTCTCTTGATCGAAAAATCCAATTTTCAACTCGTTTTAAATCCCTCGGATTACTCGTAGTGCGTGTGACTAAATAGGCTTTCGATTTATGTTGGCCGTCTATAATCAACTAATTATAGAACGATCATGAGTGACACCTAGTAGTACATCATGACCCCCAATTAATCGAAAGATCAACGGTTGACCTCAGAAGTAATTCTGAAACCCTTCAGCAGCTCTAATGAATCGTGCCCCATTCCTTCACCATCTTATACCCACTTGGTTCAGGACACGGTCTATTTGTGTCAGTCCCCACTAGGCTGACTACGTCACACCTAGCCCAAGTAGTGTCTTCTCATCCTTTGGATTTCTAATTACTCTCACGTATTTAAGAGACTCGCACTCTAAACATGATATGCTCTGGCCAGAGGCTTTGAGTAACAATCCGACGATAGGCCTGGGGTATACATCTCCTCGCAAGGAGTGGTGAATCCTTTGTAGGCTGCTCAAACATCTTCGGGCACTTCGGCTTATACCCAATCATCCTGGGTCCACATCTCCTAGGGGATGCTTGCTTAAGATGTTAAAGTATAAGTCTCCATGACCAAGATAACTTGAACACCGCAAGTCAAAGGAACATCGCACTTAAGCTGCAGTAAGAACTTCATTGACATATCTATGTAGATTATCATATGAAGTTTTACAGCTAGTCACTCCAATGAACTAGTTCCCTTAACTAACATCCATGTTTATCTCCGGACATCCCAATGTCACCAGCTAGTGAGAATCAGCTGATTAGAGAATAACCCATGCTAGTCTCAACAGAATTGATAATGTCCGTTTTTATCAATTCATCGACTAGGGATATTTTCAATACTTCACAATTGCACATTTAGAGATAATCACTAGTTGTGATCCCATCACAAATTCTCTTATGCTGTGAATTGTATTGCGGACATTCAGTAGATGAGTTTAAGATCCCAATCAAATACACAAACATGTATACTCAAATAGTGAATTATCATTTATTAAAATGAATATTTACAATCATAAGGCGATTGCCTTAGGACACTTCTCTCATATCACTTAACAAACTCCCACTTGGCCTAATGCCAATCGTTACGGTATCCAATACCACAAGCTCTAACATGACCCTCAAACTTGTTCTGAGGTAAGGCCTTAGTTAAAGGATCCGCTAAATTCCTTTCAGTGAGAATTTTCTCAATTTGTATGTCATTCCTACTTATAATCTCTCTGATCAGATGATAGCGGCGAAGCACGTGTTTGGATCGCTGATGAGACCTTGGTTCCTTTGCTTGTGCAATAGCTCCATTGTTGTCGCAGTAAACCGGCACTGCTTCATCAATGGTTGGAACCACACCAAGTTCGGAGACAAACTTCTTGATCCAGACTGCTTCCTTTGCTGCTTCCGAAGCTGCGATATATTCCGCTTCCGTGGTAGAATCCGCTACGGTGTCTTGTTTGGAACTCTTCCAACTTATTGCTCCTTCATTCAAAGTAAATACGTATCCAGACTGAGATTTGGAGTCATCCTTATCTGTCTGGAAACTGGCATCTGTATACCCACGTATTACCATATCTCCATCTCCATATATTAGGAACACATCCTTAGTTCTTCTTAAGTACTTAAGGATTGTCTTGATAGCCGCCCAATGATCCATTCCTGGATCCGACTGGTATCTGCTCGTGACGCTTAGAGCATATGATACATCGGGCCTAGTACATAACATAGCATACATGATAGATCCTATCGCGGATGCATAAGGAATCTTATTCATGCAAATCCTCTCATCTTCTGTGCGCGGACACATAGACTTTGAAAGGTTGATCCCATGCCTGATGGGAAGGTAACCTTTCTTGGATTCCGACATGCTAAATCTTTTTAGCACTCGGTCTATATATGTAGACTGCGAAAGACCAAGCAACCGTTTTGATCTATCTCTATAGATTCTAATCCAAGGATATAGGTTGCTTCTCCCAGGTCTTTCATGGAGAATGTTTTGGACAACCAAATTTTAACTGTCTGTAAGACTGATATATCGTTTCCTATAAGCAATATGTCATCGACATATAGCACTAGGAATACGACTGCACTCCCACTAACTTTCTTGTACACACAAGGTTCGTCAGGATTTTGTGAGAAATCAACTCTTTGATTGTCTCATCAAAACGGATGTTCCAGCTCCTGGATGCTGCTTTAGTCCATATATGGATCGTCGAAGCTTGCATACTTTGGTTTTTATCACCGATGTGAAACCTTCAGGTTGTATCATGTATACATCCTCAAGCAGGTTTCCATTAAGGAAAGTTATTTTCACATCCATTTGCCAATATCACATAATCATAATGAGCTGCTATGGCTAGGAGCATCCGAATGGATTTAAGCATAGCTACTGGCGAATAGGTTTCGTCATAATCAATTCCTTGTTTCTAACGATATCCTTTTGCCACTAATCTAGCCTTAAAGGTAACAACATTACCTTCCATGTCGGTTTTCTTCTTGAAACCCACTTGCACCCTATGGGCTTAATCCCTTCAGGTGGTTAACCAAGTCCCATACTTGATTTTCGTACATGAAATCCATTTCCGACTTCATGGCTTCAAGCCATTTGTCCCTTTCTGAACTTTTCAGAAACATCTTCATAACTGATAGGTTCGTCATCGCTTATGAGTACACGTTGTTCGATTCACTTATGAGAAATCCGTATCTCTCTGGAATATTGCGTGTCCTATCAGACCTACGAAGAGGTGGGTGTTGTTTTAGGTTCAACTGATAGCTCAACATTATGAGTTATTAGTTGTGGGTCTTGATTAGGTGTCTCTGTAATGTCTATTGGAGTTTCTTGAACTTCATCAAGTTCAATGCCACTCCCACTGTTTTCTTGTAAAAGAAATTCTTTTTCCAGAAATACAGCATGCCTTGAAACAAACACCTTTTGTTCCAAGGGATGATAGAATTGGTAACCCTTCGTTTCCTTAGGGTATCCAATAAATAGACATTTATCAGACTTAGCATCCAATTTGTCTGATACAGTCCGCTTCACATAAGCAGGACAACCCCATATCTTAAGGTGAGTTAAGTGGGGTTTCTTACTATTCCACCTCTCATATGGAGTAGTAGAGACTACCTTGGTCAGGACTCTGTTTAGCAAGTAAACAGCTATCTTAAGTGCATAGCCCCAAAAGGATTTTGGAAGAGTTGCATGATTCATCATCGACCTAACCATGTCCATCAAGGTTCGGTTGCGCCTCTCAGATACACCATTATGCTGTGGTGTATACGGCGGAGTCCATTGGGACAATATCCCATTGTCCCTAAGATAATCTTGAAACTCTTGACTTAAGTATTCACCACTCCGATCGGATCGAAGTATCTTAATACTTTTGCCAAGCTGTTTCTCTACTTCATTTCTGAACTCTTTGAATTTCTCAAAAGCTTCAGATTTGTGTTTCATCAAGAACACATACCCGAATCGTGAGTGATCATCGATAAAGGTGATGAAGTAGCTATAGCCTCCTTGTGCAAGAGTTGACATTGGTCCACATACATCAGTATGTATTAGACCAAGCAATTCTCCCACTGGATTACCTTTTCCAGAAAAGGGTAAATTGGCCATCTTGCCTTTTAAGCATGATTCGCATGTATCAAATGAACCGGGTTCAAATGATTCCAAAATTCCACATCGGTGTAATTTGGTCATGCGTTTCTTACTTACATGGCCAAGATGACAATGTCACGTGTAGGAGTCTATTCGATTATCTATTCGAGCACGTTTGTTGCTAACTTCGATATTGAAAACGTCACCGGATAAATCTAACGTGTAGATACCATTGCACAAAGTTCCATTCCCTTAAAGAAAGCCATTTAAAGTTATGTAACAACAATTGTTACTAAAAGTTAAATGATAACCCTTTTCATTCAAACATGAAATAGATACAATGTTCTTTATTAACGAAGGAACGAAATAACAATTATCCAATTCTAAGACACGTCCAGTGGGGAGCTTTAGCAAATATGTTCCGATGGCAACAGCAGCAATCTTTGCTCCATTTCCAACTCGCAAATTCGCTTCTCCTTTGACGAGTCTTCTTCTATTCCTTAGCCCCTGTATGTCATTACATATATGTGAGCTACACCCTGTATCAAGTACCCAGGTATTTGAGGAAATATAATGACATTTAATAACGAAGATACCTGAAGAGGATGGGGCATCAGATGCCTTCTTCTTCAAGGACAAAAGATAAACTTTGCAGTTTCTTCGCCAGTGACCCTCCTTGCCACAATGATGGCAAGTTCCTTTTGGTGTCTTTTCAGTCTTTTTGGCCTTTTTCTTCTTTCCTTTATTCTGTTCTTTGGCCTTCCTCTTAGAACCTTTCTTCGAGGAACCAACTAACAGTACCGTCTTCTGATCCTGCTTTACAGAAGGCTCTACAGTCTTCAGCAGGTTGAGCAACTCAGGAAACTGGTCTGGAGTTGCGTTTTCAGGAGGACGGTTGGGAAGTTGATCTTCAAGGACATAAGCAAGCTTCTCTGCCTTGAGGACTATCCTCAGGATTCGAAGCCAGTCCATGAAGTTTGGCCCAGTCAGTTTATTGGTGTCCAAAATGGAACACAAATTCAGAGAAGACATGATCGAGTGATTATCCTAGAAATACAAATTGAGCTTATATGAGAAGAATGATAAAGAATGCATCAACATACATTAATAAAATCCTATTTATTTTTTGAATTGAATAACCCTTTTTATCAATTCGGGAGATCGTAGGAACATCTCCAAATAGGTTGATATCCATCCATAGATAAGAACAACCATGGCTATGGCCATCAAGTTATTCTTAGCTATGTAGGTAGGTAATTATACCGATTACATATCACATATATGTAACTATCACTTTATGCTATCAACTAATTGAATGTTTGCATTAATCATTGGGTTGTTAACTCATTAACAAGTATGCAACAATATACATAGCACCCAACTGCACCTCTCTTTACATCGACCTTGGCTGTGGCACAACAAATCGATGCTCTAAGCTTAAGGCTGACCCATTAATCAAGAAATAATTTTAATATGGTTGGAGCTCATTCAACCGTTTAGTCAGGCTTGGATGTGTCCAACAACCAAAACTAAGGATTGACCTCTGACTCCAACTATATTATTCATAAACTAATTCCATGGTTTGAACATGTTGAGGTTCAAGCCGGGCATGGATGTGTCCATCAACCCAAACGAGAAACAAAACTCTGATTCTAACCATATTAATGGAAGGTGTTGGCCTTAATATTTTGTAAGGGGTTTTGGGTCTCATCCTTTCTTTTCAAAGCACATTCATGACATATAATTATGTCATGACTAACGATTTCCTTAATAAAGTATGTATGTGACTTAATTTATCAAGTCTCATTAATTGAATTAGGAACCGGATTTCCTAATTCTAATTTCATACTTTATTCAAGGAATTGTTTTGGGAAACAATTTCCTAAATTGTCATAATCAATTTCGGAAATAATATGTTTAAGACTTTGATTTCTCTAAATCAAATCTTATTAAATTAAGAGGCAATTCCCTTAATTCAACCACATATTATTTTCATGAAAATCTCTTTTAAGAAAGCTCTATAGGAAACCATTTTCCTAATTAATTTTGGAGACAACAATATGTAAGAGCATCACCTCTTAAATCATATTTTATTCATGGATTTAATTAATTACAACAAATTATTTTCTAAGGGTGGCTCCCCGAGGCTCAGATACCCAAAGAAAAGAAATTTGTCGTAAATTCAATTTGGTCCGCTTCTGAAGCGCAACCAAATTAAACATGACAATTTCATTCAAAATTGGGAAATCAAATTACAACAACTAACATTAAATTGGACGGCTCCCCGAGGCTCAATCCAAAATAAAGAATTTTGTTGATAATTTAAAACCAATTTGAATTTAATTGTCAATTAATTATCCATAAATTTGTCTAGACTTTCTTGAAAGAAAGTGCCCAAAATTGCGAGATTTCATAATAGGTTTTCAGAATAATTGTAAGTTTCTGGTACAAAGAAAACTTACATATTTCCAAAATTGGAAAATTTCCAAAATAGGAAATTTCCAAAATTGGAAAGTTTCCAAAGATGGGAAGTTTTTACAATTATCATAAAATTTCAGAAACTAGGATATTTCAAACGTTTGCGAAATTTCATGAGGATTTCCAAACTTTGAAATTTCTAAATATAAAATTTATAATAATTGAAAATTTTCCATAATTGAAAATTTTTCAAAAATTGAGATTATGACAAGGTTTTCCGCAAAACAATTATATGATTATGTCGAACACTAACCGGCTCTGATACCACTGTTGGGACCGTGTGCATGTTGACAAGGATACGGGTTCGTAATATTTTAAAATTTTACGTGCAGCGGAAGAATTAGCATAAAATAATTTCATAAATTATTTTAACCACGTATCTAGCATGCGACCTTATGATGTGTGGACATAATCATAAATTAAAATAGTGCAGAAAAGTAAACTAATTTACTTTGTACCTCGCGTAACTCGAAGAAAAGGGACGAGATCCAACCGTAGCGTCCCTTGGAAGCTTCGCCTCTATTCGCGTCCACGCCGAGTTCTCTTCGGGATGACTTCGCAAAGTCACGAGTTTTGTGCCGACGAGAACTACTAGATTCTCTAAAGGCACAACTAGAAGAACAAGAGAAAAGAATGGAAACTAACCGCCAAGAACCGGAATCGAAATTCCGGGAAGGAAGGAGATGTGATCCGCTTCTTCTTCTTCTTGGTTGGCTTCTCCTTCTTCTTGATGGCTCACGGCAACCAAAGGTTGGAGGTGCGCCGGCCCTAGCTCTCAAGGAGGGCGCCGGCCCTAGGATGCCCTAAGGGGCGCCGGCCCTAAGAGTGGCAAGGGGCGCCGACCCTAGGAGGGAAGGAGAAGGAGAAGAGAATAAGAGAGAGAGAGGGAGAGAATTAATCTCTTGATTACTCTATTGATTGGAATTCAAGGCTTGCCTTTGTGTCCTTTATATAGTAGCCTCTCCCTTGCCAAGTCTCTCTTTTAACGGAATTAACGGAATTAGTTTTTCATAAGAAATTTATCTTATAAATTATCTTATGAATTATTCCGTTTAAACCAAGTTTTATTATAACTAACTTTATAATAAAACAAATTCATCTCTCCTTTAATTATGGAATAAATTTTACAAGAAATTTATAAACTTTCTTTTTATGAAAAAATCAATTCATAATTGATTTTATAAAATTAAAATAAACCATTCCATGGATCATTTTAATTTCCATAAAAGAATAAATTTATATAAATTTATTTATATAAATTTCTCTACACAAATTTATTTATCCATAATTTATAAAACAAATCGCGCTAGATTTATTTTATTAATTAAACCAAATAAATTGGTTTCTTCCCCTTGTTGTGGCCGGCCAAACCAAAGGGATTTAGCACCCTCTTTGGCCGGCCAAACCAAACCGAACCGATCGCGAATTAAACTCATTTAATTCGCCCGATAAGCCTTCAAAAGACTTAGCCATTTTAAGTTTCCGTTGCGCCTCTGATTAACTCAGATTCGACATATTTCTCTTGATCGGAAAATCCAATTTTCAGCTCGTTTTAAATCCCTCGGATTACTCGTAGTGTGTGTGACTAAATAGGCTTTCGATTTATGTTGGCCGTCTATAATCAACTAATTATAGAACGATCATGAGTGGCACCTAGTAGTACATCATGACCCCCAATTAATCGAAAGATCAACGGTTGACCTCAGAAGTAATTCTGAAACCCTTCAGCAGCTCTAATGAATCGTGCCCCCATTCCCTTCACCATCTTATACCCACTTGGTTCAGGACACGGTCTATTTGTGTCAGTCCCCACTAGGCTGACTACGTCACACCTAGCCCAAGTAGTGTCTTTCTCGTCCTTTGGATTTCTAATTACTCTCACGTATTTAAGAGACTCGCACTCTAAACATGATATGCTCTGGCCAGAGGCTTTGAGTAACAATCCGACGATAGGCCTGGGTATACATCTCCTCGCAAGGAGTGGTGAATCCTTTGTAGGCTGCTCAAACATCTTCGGGCACTTCGGCTTATACCCAATCATCCTGGGTCCATACCTCCTAGGGGATGCTTGCTTAAGATGTTAAAGTATAAGTCTCCATGACCAAGATAACTTGAACACCGCAAGTCAAAGGAACATCGCACTTAAGCTGCAGTAAGAACTTCATTGACATATCTATATAGATTATCATATGAAGTTTTACAGCTAGTCACTCCAATGAACTAGTTCCCTTAACTAGCATCCATGTTTATCTCCGGACATCTCAATGTCACCAGCTAGTGAGAATCAGCTGATTAGAGAATAACCCATGCTAGTCTTAACAGAATTGATAATGTCCGTTTTTATCAATTCATCGACTAGGGATATTTTCAATACTTCACAATTGCACATTTAGAGATAATCACTAGTTGTGATCCCATCACAAATTCTCTTATGCTGTGAATTGTATTGCGGACATTCAGTAGATGAGTTTAAGATCCCAATCAAATACACAAACATGTATACTCAAATAGTGAATTATCATTTATTAAAATGAATATTTACAATCATAAGGCGATTGCCTTAGGACACTTCTCTCATATCACTAACAAACCCTAGGTCAGGTCTTAGTGCCAAGCTTCACTCACCAAGACTTAGTGCCCAATTCCTTGAACCAGGACTTCGTGCCTAGGTTTACTAGGACTTTGGTTCACTTTGTTATACCATTCTTGAATAACCCTTCATTTGTTCAATGTATCACTGACTTAAGCATATTGTCAAACATTGAAACACTTAGAGGAGGACGTCTATTATGCAACTTGCACCAACAATCTCCCCCTTTTTGATGTTTGACAATATCTTAAGTTACATTCGTTGAAAGGGCTAAACCTTGAAAAAAAATAATCTAAGTTTTGAAAATACATTTTGATCTTTGGGAGAAAAACATTTCTAAGATAAGCTCACTCTCCCTTTTTGAACAAGAATTTTTTATTTTCATTGATCCTTTGGGAAGAAACAAAAATTTTCTAGCTTATCCTTTGGGAAGAAACAAAAATTTTCTAACTTAAGCTCTCAGTCTCCCCCTTTGTCATACATCAAAAAATACGACCAAAACACTTGCACCAACAATAAAAGATTTTCTTTTGAAAGTACTTAGTATAATTTTTGAAATCATAGCAGAGAGCTAGTTTTAACCAGAATAATTGCACCAGAAAATTACACCTTGAAAAGTAATGTGCATAAAAAAAATATTTTGTATTTTCAGAAAATTTTTCACTTAGAGATTTTTGCATTTAAAAATAATACTTTGAAAAATATTGTGCAAAACCTTGTAATTTGAAAGATACTAAGCTTGAAAAAAAATTAATGCAAGTACTTTTAAAAGATATTGGGCTTTTTGAAAGATGCAAGTACTTTTTAAAATATCTGTATCTTTGAAAAATATAAGTCACTTTGAAAGATATTATGTTTTTTTTGAAAAATATAAGTACTTTTTGAAAAATATTATGAATTTGAAAAACGTAAGTACTTTGAAAAATATTATGAATTTTTAAAAAACATAAGTACTTTGAACAATATTATGAATTTGAAAAACATAATATTTTACTTGACTTGGTTTCTTTTCCAGTCTGACACAATCCTAGAAAATTTTGTTAATCACAAGGACATTTCCCTATTTGTCTTGAAAATTCTCCAAACTCAAGTAAATATTATTTTCCAGAAGAATTTTATAAACAGAAAATTTGAAAGTGATTTTCATAAAAGATGACAGTATTTAAACAAACTCACTTATGTTTTCAGAAGGATTTAAACAATACAGTACATGAAAACATATTATTTTGAAATATTTAATGATTGTTTCACTTTGACCTCCCCCTAAACTTGACTCAGTCCTAGGAAGCTTGTTGACCACAAGTACTCTTCCTCTGAGTCTTTAGGGTTTAGTTTTAGCCCAAAAGAATTATCTAATAAAAATGTTTTGAAAAATACTTGTCAGAAAATCTTCTTTTGACTTAGACTCCCCCTAAATTTGATACATCCTAGCTTGTAGACCATGAAGTAGACCGCCTCTGTGTTTTTAGGGTTTATCAAAATCAAAAGAACAGCGTTGAATGACAACATGGTAATTTTTAAGAAGATAAGTTTTAAGAAAATTCAATTTGGAATATGAATAACTTTTAAAGCATGAGCTTTTTCGAAAACATAAGTGATAGTAATTAAGGCACAGTTTTCGAAAGACATTAAAAGATAGTGATTTTTAAGGCACAAAATTTTGAAAGATAAAAAAAATTTAAAAGAATAAAACACTCCCCCTGTAACGTTTGACTTTATCTAAGTGCCTTAGGGGACTTTAGTGTTGACCTAAGAGGCTTGTGTCTAATTGTGTAGGTCAAACAATTTTTCAAAAGAATATAATTTTTGAAAATCAATAATATGTGTAAGCAATCAGACAATCATGAAATTCATAAAAATATTATTATGTTAAGGCACTATTTTGAAAATAGATTTTTAGAAAAATATTCTAATAATTTTGAAAAACAATTTTGAAAAATATTTTTTAATTTATTAGTCCTTAACATCTCTCCCATTCTAGATGTCTCAATACAGCAAGCATGGTTGTCTTATGGGTGCCTTGTGAGATGCTTCAATCATTTTTCTTAATTCATTGTTAAATCTAAGACTTAATCAAAACTTGTGTTAGATTAAATTTATCAAATAGTAAAGTGAATCTGATTTTCGGTAATCGACTTCCAGGTCTTGACGAGGCACATAGGTCTTCTTTGGCCGTAGCCTTATTGGAGCAACAAACCTTTCCTTGACAAAGTCTTTTATCGAAAATTCATTTTCAAATTACTTCTTGAAAAATTTTGGTCTAACTAGCTTAGGTTTTGGATCGGTAGCTTCGGCTAGTTCCACCAAACGGCTTCCCTAACGTACTATCATCTCACCTCCACCTAATACTGATAGATCGATTTCGGTGTGCTAGAGGGGGGTGAATAACACTTTTTCGGATTGGATCTCTACAAAGTTGTTAGCGCAGCAGAAACAATAATATGCAAAGTAAAATAAACAATGCTAACAACAGAAATTTACTTGGTATCCACTCCGGATGGGTGACTAATCCAAGAATCCTTCGGCGGATCAACCCCCGGATAACCTCCGGCTAGATCTGTCGCTCCTTGTGGGTGGAGAAACCACACCACAACACTTCGGATGCTCTCTGATCACAATAGACTACTAACTCACTTTACCCAAGCGAGTTTCGTCAAGAATCTCAGCCACCATGAAGTCCTCTTTAAATAGGACTCGGACTGAAACCCTCGCCACCAGTCGACTGCTCCCAGGGCAGTCGACTGGTGCCACTGAAATTCGACCGTTGCACCCCAACGTTCGAATTCTCAGCCAACTCACCAGCCACCTACCAGTGGACTGCTCCCAGGGCAGTCGACTGGTCCCTAGCTGAAACCCTTCCCGAGTACATTCACACAACATTCGTATCCTCACGACTCGACTGACTCCTCCTCCGGAACCTCGACTATTGCCTTCGCGCCCTCTTCATCTTCGGCTCTCGTCCCTCGGATGCACGCAAGCCTTCAGCTTGCCTCTATGCCATCCTTCACGTATGCCTCGAAGTCTGCGCCCATCAGCTCATCGTCCCTGCTCACCAAGGTCCCTCAGGTGCGAACACAAGCCTCCAGCTTGTCTCCATGCCACCCTTCACCGTATCGAGGTCGTCCAGTTAAGCTCATATGTGTAACCTGTACAACCTGCACACTCAACATACACATATGAGATAACAAGGGTAAACCTAACTTAAACCCTTTGCCCAAACATTAAAACACTTGGTCACTCCAGACACAGATTGCCTCAACAATCTCCCCCTTTTTGATGTTTGACAATACGTTTAAGTTAGGGAAACAAGATAGTAGTCAATAGCAAAAAAAAAGAACAATGCTAAATAAATGCATATGCAATGCATACATGGATCCTATCCCAAGGCATCCTACACCTAACCCTCCGAGTTAGGAATTTTCACACCTAGTCCTCCAAGCTAGGACTTTTCACACCTAACCCTCCAAGTTAGGAATTTTCTCCAAAACGGGCATTCCAAAACGGGCATTTTAAAGCTTCTATCAAGCTCCCCCTACATTGGACTTACAAAGGCTTTTTAAGAACCTCTCCAAGGTTCCTCTTACGCCAAGAATGGAGCAACAATGCTCCCCCTGAATCTCAGCTCCCTAGCAAAGGTGTGTTTGATTTCCCACTTAAACCCAACACTTCTCCCCTTTGTCATACATCAAAAAGACCCCAATAATATCTCAATTATCAGTTCTTTTAATCTCTAATGGTCCTAAACACAGTGTATTAACCCCCCATACACTTGTTTTCAATCATTCGGACCCAAGTCAGCTGCTGGATACCCACACCAGCCCTGACTAGTCGACTGCCCACAGGGTAGTCGACTGATACTCTGATTTATCAGTTTTCTGGCTAATTTCAGAATTGCGCCAGAAATTCCACAATCCTCCAAAAATTCTCAAATTTTGTGGAAAACTTTGTGGTACCCATACCTACTTGGGAAAAATGCATTTCACCATGTATCTATTACGGTTCCCAAGTTTGACGCAAAACTCAAAAATTTCTTATGAAAATTAAGGCAAACAAGGAGGCAACCTCCCCCTTAACCTATGCCTTCTCCCAATTTTCATTTTTCCCAGGTTAAGTTTCTACCCAACTTAACACCATAACACCATGTTGAGTTATACCCAACCCAACACCCGAGTTCTTCCACCTTGGACACCATTAAAGGTTTACTCCCAAGCAACCTTACCCCTAGTGCCAAAAGAACTCGACAAACCCGGAAAACTCTAAAGATTTGCAAGCACATTTGCTAGGATGTACCCTATCCTAGAAAAATATGATTTCATGAAAACCACAAATGTGCTTGACTTTTGGTACAACTCCTAATTTCCTCAAAAGATTGGCATTTTGTATTTATTTTCAAATGCATCTTTAATTCCATGTGTTTTTCAAGGCTACCCATCATAATTCGACACATGGAATTGTCCTCAATTCTCTCCTTTCCATTCATCAAGCATTTATCACTTAATATCATTTATTGAATTTAAAGCCATCACCAATCTTTCTTAACTTCCATGATATCCACATAGCCTCATTTTATATAGTCACCATTAAATCATCAGGCAAGGTTTTATTTAAAGAGTATAATCAAGGATTTTACTTTAAGGCCATCTCTTATCATCCAAAATTCCTTTTCTCTCTAGTCCTACTGGATCAGTCGACTGCCCCTGGGGCAGTCGACTCCCAAAACTCATAGAATGTTTCTGGGCTTAGACCAGTCGACTGCCCCCATGGCAGTCGACTGATACCCGAATTTCAGGTTTTTCAGCCCAATTTCAGTAATGCCTAAATAATTCCACAAATCTCTATAAATTCTGAAATTTCGTAGGGAGATTTGTGGAGCCAATATCTACTTGGGAAAAATACATTTTCAAACAAATGTACTCCGGATCCCATGATTGGCACGAAATCCAACTTCTCCTAAAGTGTATCACTTACACTTCTCCCAAAAGTCCTAATTGTTATTTCTCCTTAATGTTTCTTCTTAGCCTTGATCATAGGTCATTTCTATTACTGAATTATATGGTGTTTGTAATGACCCGAAAAATTTTTTTAATATTTTCTTTAAAATATTAAGCATGTCTAGATAATTTTCCAAAGGATCTAGAAATATTAGTACGAACCTTAGCCTAAGAAATCCATGATTTTCTCATTTAAATTGAGAAACTAAGTACTAAGGGGCCTTATATGGGCTTTCTAGTACCATGATTATGGGTGAATTTTAGGTAAAAGTTAATAGAAATATAAAGGGGATTTTAATGAGAAATATTAACATAATTATGGGGGAATTTTTAAGGAATTTTCGAAATAATAGGAAATAAAATAAAAATAAAATAGAAAAATTAGTGCATGCACCAAGGATTGAACCTTGGACCTCTTGTACAACCATGTATGCACTAACCAATTCACCTAGCAAGGGAGTGCTATGAGGGAATGAAGTGGATATTAGTTAAGGCTTAGGAAAATGAAGAGTCACCAAGGGAAGAGACACCATGACTCTTCACTTACCCCCCTTTAATGGGGATTAAAGGCATAAGAGGGAAGTTACCTTTCATTTCTCTCATTCCATCAAGTCATTTGTTTTCTCTTCTTCTTCCTCCCCTCCTAGCCAAAACCTCCAAGCTCCCTTCTCCCTTGAGAAAAGTTCACATAAGCCTCCATTTTGAAGATCTAGGGTCTCTTCCAAGGCTACAAGGGCAAGGAGAGTTCAAGTGTCAAAGGGATTTACAAGTTCCTTCTCCTTTAAGGTCTAAAAACCAAAGGTAACCCAAGGTAAAACCCTCTCACCTGTGGTATGATAGTTTTTCAAGTTTTTGTCATGATCAAAGTTTCTATTGGCATGATATGTTGAAAAATTCATGATTAGGGTTTGGCCAAGCCTTGTTTGGGGCTAGAAATCATGTTAAAGACTTCCTTTATGTTTTCAAATGATTTCTCATGATAGGTTAAACCTAAAAGTATGATTGTGGAGGTTTGGAAGCACCCTAAGAAACCCTTAGGGTTTCGCCCACCTTCAAGTATTGGGTTAGATTTAATCTTTAACTCTCCAAGCATGCTTAGTATGTCTTGCTATGATATAGTATGGATGGAAATAGTGACTTATATGAATTTTCTATGGGCTTGTTACCCTTATAGGTTTTGGCCAAATCATGTTCTAGGGCTAAGGCTTAGTGTTAAGTCCAATCAAGAGTTCAATTGGTCTTCCATGGCATGATATACAAAGTATAGGGTGTTAATCTTAACCTAGGCAAATTTTCTATAGAGTTACACTTCTTCAAGTTTCGGCCAAGACCGAAACCTAGGGTTTGGATTGGGTTAAGGTCTCAAGGATGCATGTTCCTAAGTTACCATGGTGCTAGTAAGTAGTTAAGCATGAAGTAAGGATCTTTATGTTACTAAAATCTTAGTTTATGTGTAGTATAACATGATTTTGTATGTTAGATTTTAGGTGATGCTTTACTCATGAATATTTAGATCATATACTATGAATATATGTAATTGATGTAGGATGTAAGTTATGATAGATAGAATGATGCATGTATGATGATAAATGCTTATAATAGATTTATGGTTTATGAAGGTATATGCATGTTTTAGGATAAATGTCATGAACCCTAGTAGTATGTGTCATGTTTATATGTAGCTTACCATCCATGCTTTATGATGAATACTAGGATTATGTATGCTAGATGAAATGTATCATGTATGAAGTACATGTTTATTTATGTATTATGATTAGGCAAGCTTTATGAACCAAGATAATGTTTATGACTAGAAACATGATTATGCATGTATGTCCTATTTTATGAATAAAGAATGATAAGTATGAATGAAGATGATGGTTATGCCCTAAGTATGAATGATAAGTATGAATGATGAAGGCATAACGATGATATGAAATAAGTATGAATGATAAGTATGAATGACAAGTATGAATGATGAAGCATGCATATTTATTTTTATGAATGATGCTTGTACCGGACCGAAGTAAGGGTCCAAGGGATGGGCACCTTAAGAACGCCCCGGTTCTGGACTACCGAAGCTGTCCACGGTTCTGGCACTACCGAAGCTGTGCAACAGGGATGGGCACCTTAAGAACGCCCCGGTTTTTGGAACTACCGACTATGCTGTTCCTACCCTAGTAGGTCGGGGCTCGCTACCTCGTATTTACTTAGGGATGCGCGCTTATGATGTATGTATGTGGTACAAGCCGGGGACCCCAATGATGTTATGTTTATGTTAAGCATTTAAAAGTATGATTTTAAAATTAAGCATCCTTATGTAGTAGATGCATTTGACTCATGCATACATCCATGTTGTGTATCGCGCCAGGGTAAGAACATTTTATTCTTATGCTATGTTAAGCTTATGTTCATGTATGCTAAGGATTATGCCATGATAAGTATGTCTTATGTTCATGTATACTAAGAATTATGCTATGATAAGTATGTCTTATGTTCATGTATGCTAAGGATTATGCCATGATAAGTATGTCTTATGTTCATGTATGCTAAGAATTATGCTATGATAAGTATGTCTTATGTTCATGTATGCTAAGAATTATGCCATGATAAGTATGTCTTATGTTCATGTATGCTAAGAATTATGCTATGATAAGTATGTTTTATGTTCATGTATGTTAAGAATTATGCTATGATAAATATGTCTTATGTTCATGTATGTTAAGATTTATGTCATGCTAAGTAGGTTGTAGATCTATGGTGATGTTAGGAATCATGCTATGTTAGTTGTTCATATGCTTATGACTTATGCCATGACTATGCTTATGTTTATGTTCGAAGTTATGTTATGTCAGATACTTGATATGTTTATGTTTAAGTGACGTATGGTTTTAGTGAGTAAGAAAGGGTTTTACTAAGCCTATGTGCTTATAGTTTTATTCTCCTCGTACCGCAGATCAAGCAAGAGGCTATTAAGGGAAGCCGCAGGAGAGGCAGAAGCACGTGTGTGTGTAGCAGTGACTTGGCAAAGGATTCTTATATTCACACATAATGCATGTCTTGGGTGTGGAAATGTTTTCTTAAATTTTATGCTATGTTTTATGGTTATGACTAATGGGTGACTTAAGACGCATGATGCTACGTTTATGGATAAGTACATACTACTTATGACGATTATGAATAAGCTATGGAATGGTTAAGTCATGATGCCATGCAGGTCAATAATATGCTAAGTTCAAATACACTAAGTTTATGAATGACAAGTTAGACATGTATAGATGTTTCATGTGTTAGTTGCATGGTTAAAAGCATGTGTAGGAAAAAAAAATGTGTTCCGCTGCATTAAGATGTTCTCTAAGTCCATGTATGTTAAGCGTAACGACGCCTTCTTCGCCACCCCATAAGGGGTGGGAAAAAGGCGGGCGTTACAGTGTTTACCCATTAAACTCTGATTTTATCCATTATAATCCTATTCTCATCTTTTTCTTCCTAAATCTCCTTTTTAATGTCCCAAAATCTAGGATTATGACTTACTCAAGTCTTCCAACCGTTTTTGGCACATTTCACCTAATTTCCTAGGAGAGAAACTTTTAAGATCCATTTACCATGGACCCCAAAGTCTTCTAGAGTTCCCCCTTGAGCTCTAAGTCCTAGCCACCTCCCTAGGTGACTCAATCCATACTAGACCACACCGGTGTGCCCCCGGTGATTCTTGGCCTACAAAATGAACCTTCTTAACCTTGGACACCTTGTCCTTGGTTAAGTCATTCTTTCTACCCTCAAATGGCATCCCCTTGCCATTTTTGGTCTTCTCCTTCTTGCCATGATTATATGCTTCCCAAGCATACTTCTTTCCATTGGCGTTAGAGGTCTTAGACCGGTATCCCAACCCTGATCTATCATAGTTGGATTTTATACTACCCAACACCATATCTAAACGCTTTGATCCAACCGTGAACCTTTCTAGGGTCTTTACCAATGCATCAAGCCTTGCCCTCAATGCTTGATTTTCCTTTGCCAAGTTTCTAGCCTTAGAGTCCATATGTCTATTTTGGACGTTCCTAGACCTATCCATTTTCCTAGGCACATTCCTTCCCTTCTTGGAATTAGTGTCATGATCCTTAGGTTCAAAGGTCTTAGGTCTAAGATTGTGCATACTTTTCCTAGGATTTTGATCTACCTTGTTAACCCTAGTCCTATCATTATATCTAAATCCAAAATTATGCACAAATAAGCACTTTTCATGATTTCTAGCATGCATAGATGAATGATTAATTTTATCATGCATAGAGGAACTCAAAATCGAATTACATTTTGGCTTAAGGTTAGGAGTTACCTTTCTTACCTTTGGAGCTTCTCCTTGTTGCAAGCTTCTTTTCTTTCTCTCCTCCTTCTCCCATCTTCTTAGATGCTCCATTTTCTTGTGCTTTCCACTCATTGGGCATTTCGTGTGGTAGTGTCCTAGCTCACCACACGTGAAGCATCTAATTCTCTTTCGTTTAGCTTGAACTTCTTTGTTCCTACAATCCATGTTAGAACTAGAAGAATTTGAAATGAGTTGGGACTTTACCTCCTTTTTACCTAGTGGGCACTTGTCTTTGTAGTGCCCCTTTTTATTGCACCCAAAGCATGTGATGTGGTCCTTGGCTCTTGCTTTGGTGGAGGTAGAGGTGGAGGCTAGGTTGACTTCTTTTTCAACCTTGGATGAAGTGGATGTCTCCTCTTATTCCGGCATTGACGAGGGTCTCTCCTCCCCCTCAATTCTTGAGGTGGTGACCTCCTCCTCTTCTCTAGATGAGGTAGATGACCTCTCACTTTCTTCTTCCACTTCGCTTGATGAGATGGTCTATTCTTCTCCTTTTTCTTCTTCTTGAACCATTTGACACATCTCTTTGGACTCTTGAGATTGTGTAGGTTTCTCATGAATTTCTTTCACTTTGCTCCACAATTCATATGCATTTTGATATTTACCTACACAACTCAAAACATTGTTAGGCAAAAGATTAACTAAAATTGTCATTACCTTTTCGTTTGCCTTGGATTGATCTTGTTGTTCTTGATTCCAATATCTAGGCCTAAGCCTCTTTCCGTGCTTATCCATTGGACTCTCATATGGCTCTTCAATCACGATCCGAAGGTCCCACTCCATTCTGCACCACGTCTCCATTTGTGACTTCCAATACCCGAAATCGTCATGGTCGTAGGCCGGCGGAGTGTAGATGTCGTCCCCGAATTTTTCTTCCATGTTCTTCTCCTCTAGCGTGTGCAACCTCGGCGATTAGTCCGATCATGAGCGATCCTTCGCTCTGATACCAACTGATGGATCGTTTTCGGTGTGCTAGAGGGGGGGGGTGAATAGCACTTTTTCAGATTGGATCTCTACAAAGTTGTTAGCGCAGCAGAAACAATAATATGCAAAGTAAAATAAACAATGCTAACAATAGAAATTTACTTGGTATCCACCCCGGACGGGTGACTAATCCAAGAATCCTTCGGTGGATCAACCCCCGGACAACCTCCGGCTAGATCTGTCGCTCCTTCTGGGTGGAGAAACCTCGCCACAACACTTCGGACACTCTCTGATCACAATAGACTACTAACTCACTTTACCCAAGCGAGTTTCGTCAAGAATCTCAGCCACCACGAAGTCCTCTTTAAATAGGACTCGGGCTGAAACCCTCGCCACCAGTCGAATGCTCCCAGGGCAGTCGACTGGTGCCACTGAAATTCGACCATTGCACCCCAATGTTCGAATTCTCAGCCAACTCACCAGCCACCTACCAGTCGACTACTCCCAGGGCAGTTGACTGGTCCCTAGCTAAAACCCTTCCCGAGTACATTCACACAACACTCGTATCCTCATGACTCGACTGACTCCTCTGTTGGATCTTGGGTGGCTAGAGAGGGGGGGGTGAATGTAGCCAGACACTTAAAGTTTGGCACTTATAGATATTTCAGCGACTCAAAAGTTTAGTAGCACAGCGGAAGCTAAAAAAAACAGAGTATGCAGAAATAAAACCTAGCTAAGCACAAATGCAAAACGCTAACAAGAGGATTTACAAGGTTCGGGGATAACTTGCCCCTACTCCTTGGCGTGCCCTTAAGGTGGGCGATCCCTTGATCGTCAGCAGATTAAGCCCCGGTGAACACTGGATAATAAGCAACCTCCTTCTCGGTGGAGTAACCACTCCACAGCGTTTCAACAAGGATAAAGTTTTAAACACAATGAAACAAAGAAGGATCTTATAGAGCACTCAGGACAGCAAGAACTCAGACAAGCTTCTCCCGAGCTCCACTCAGCGCAGATCTCACGCAAGAATCCCCTTCTTCGTGTATTCTCGCTGATGGACTCACCAAGCTTTCTGACTCTTCTTCCCAATGCTCAAGTAACAGATGGTTGCTTCAAAGATCGTAGTTGCTTGCTCAAGATTGATGGAACAGCAGATAGCACAAGCAAAGTATGAATTGATCGAGTGTATGCAGTATCGCTGTTAGAGTAAGAGTTGTGGATACTTGTTCGCCACCAACGCTTAAGTCCCTCCACTGATCGCAGGTCACCACCTCACTGCAGCCTCCAGCTGCTCACCTGCCAACGCCAGCTACCACTGAGCTCTCCCTGGACTCCCTGAGCTTCCCTCAGCCAAGCTCCAGTCAGCAGCTCCAGTCTGCAGCTCCAGCCGTTGCAACCTGAGATGGCAAATGGACAAACCTGCTCCAAGGAAAGTCCTCCATTGACTCTCCTTGAGTGTTTGAATCCATCCCTGTCACCTGCACACTCAATCAGGGGTTTAGCAAATGAAATCAAACTCATATCAGTAATAGCAGAGAAAATCAAAGTGACATCAGTAGCGTATCAGTGAAAGCAGGCACGATCAGAGCATCTGACAGCGCGTTTGAATTATAGTGATCGGTCACCGGACCGATCAGGACTATCCCAGACCGATCAGGCTCCAACCTGATCGGTCCCCAGTGAGAAACATGGGATCGTAAGCTCGTATGATCGGTCACCCTGACCGGTCACCAGATCCGTCACCACACCAATTCGGAAATCAGCTTCCCACAATCCCGCCAGGAATTCACTGGCTGATCGGTCACCAGACCGATCAGGCTGATCCCAGACCGATCAGGCTCCAACCTGATCGGTCAGGGTGAGAAACCTCGCGACAGTTGATCGTTCAGTCTGATCGGTCACGATTTCTCCCTGATCGGTCACCAGACCGATCAGGAGCCGAACAGTAGGTTTGCCAAAGTCCTACTGGATGCTCCCTGATCGGTCACCGGACCGATCAGACATAGCTGGAACGGTCACCAGACCGATCCAAGAGAGAACTTCGTGCCAACTTCCCTGATCGGTCACCAGACCGATCCGGGCAAGGCCAAACCCACTCTTAGTCGAGAGAACCAGCCTCCGGCCCATCTCCGACTCGTGCTTGATCACTCGGTCCAAGACTCCATGCCCAGCTTCACTCACTGGGACTTTAACCTAGCTTCCCAAGCTAGGACCTGGCTTCACTCACCATGATTTCAGTCACCCGGCTTCACTCACCGGGACCCGGCTTCACTCACCGGGACCCGGCTTCACTCACCGAGACCCGGCTTCACTCACCAGGACCCGGCTTCACTCACCGAGATTTCAACCTAGCTTCACTCACTAGGATTTCAATCACCTGGCTTCACTCACAAGGACCCGACTTCACTCACCGGGATTTCAACCTAGCTTCACTCACTAGGATTTCAATCACCTCGCTTCACTCACCAGGACTCGGCTTCACTCACCGGGATTTCCATCACCAGGCTTCACTCACCAGTTCCCGGCTTCACTCACCTGGATTTCCATCACCTGGCTTCACTCACCATGACCCGACTTCACTCACTGGGATTTCCATCACCTGGCTTCACTCACCAGGACCCGACTTCACTCACCAGGATTTCATCACCTAGCCCTCCAAGCTAGGACTTTTCACCTAACCCTCCAAGTTGGGACTTTTCACCTAACCCTCCAAGTTCGGACTTTTCACCTAGCCCTCCAAGCTAGGACTTTTCACCTACCCTCCAAGCTAGGACTTTTCACCTAACCCTCCAAGTTGGGACTTTTCACCTAACCCTCCAAGTTAGGACTTTTCACCTAGCCTTCCAAGCTAGGACTTTTCACCCAACCTTCCAAGTTAGGACTTTTTCCATGCCAGCGTGCGATCTCCCGATCCACCTGGACTTAATCCAAATCCATTCAACTAAACTTAAATCATTGTCAACACCAAAACAACAATCGGGCTAGACTACATCAACAATCTTCCCCTTTTTGTTGTTTGACAACCCGATTTAAGTTTAGGTATCAATCAATTCAATTCTCATAAGGGAATCATGATCCTTCCCCTATAATAACCATAAACTTAATCAGCCATTCTCTCCCCCTTTGTCAAACATCGAAAAAAGGTATGGTTATTAAGTTTAAACATTAAACTCCCCCTCAATCAAAGGTCTCCCCAAAATAATCAAAGGATAATTTTTGAATTGCATATGAGAGGCATATACTATAAATGTATCATGGCAACAACGTATATGCATCATACGTCAATAAGTGTGAATTGCACATGAAACCATATACGGAATTATATCATGGTCAAACATGTATATGTTTCATGTGACAAGTAGGGAATGCAGCTTTATCGGACACATAATCCTGATTGGTCTCCGTGACCGATCAAGTTCGTTGATTATATGATACAGGAATATTTCTAATTAGTCTGGGAAGCGATCAGATTTTAGAAAAATTTCTGAACCTCTAATACGTTCCTAATCAGACTGCATTAACAATTGACATTCCATAACAGGGGAGTAGACTCTATTGATATTTGATATCTTAGAAAAATTTTTGAAACACGACATTAAGAACAAGAGTCATGATTTGGATTTCTTGACTGAAAATTATCCCTCATCAAGGAGCAAAATATCAAAAGACATGATTCAAACAACCCGTTCATATTAATTTCAAAATTTTCAATACTGGCTTGTATCGAATCAGTATAAAATTTGCTCCAAGTATGATTAGGATGTTCCAATTGTACTTGGTTTGTATCAGATTTGTTTGTAGTATGATCATTAAACTGATACAATTGGACAAGAGGAGATCGGACTGAGGAGTTTTGACCAAATCAGAGAATTTCCTGATCTGACCGGTCACCAGACCGATCAGACAAATCCCTGATCGGTCACGGGACCGATCAGGATGAGTCCTGATCGGTCAGTGGACCGATTTGGTTCGACATAGAGAGGTTTCTGATTGGTTTGTTCCAGAAAATTTAGAAACTCTTCATCAGGTTGAAACCAGGTTTGCTTCAACTCTAAACCATTCCTAAACCCTAATTCGATCAGAGTTGGCCCCTTCTTGATCGTAAGAAGGGTTTCCCTTAACCAAAAAGTATTTCCTAAACTAAAATAATCATCATGATTTGTATCAATTCCATATCACAATATAATCAAGTTCCAGATTTTGATCAGTTTGTATGTTTATAACATGTTCAAGTTTATTCCAAACAATTTTGATAATCCAATCTACCTAGATAATCAGATTTTATAGCAAATCATGGAACTTGTGTGCTGAATTTTGCAACATTAAAACTATGTGAACATGCTGTTTTTAACCAAAATTTTCATGTCATAGATTAATGTTCAAATCACATACGGTAAAATCATGGCATACTCAATTAAGTTCATCCCCAAAATATTAAGAAAAACTAAAGCCTAACCCTTAAGCTCATGTTCTTTGTCTATTGAAGTCTTATCAATGCAAATTATGTGTTGATATTTTCCTTAGCATGCATTCATGTTATATAACATATCCATGAAAATAGACTCCTTAGACTTGACATAAGACATATCATAAACCAGAACTTGCAGAACAAAAAATAAATTGCAACAAGAAGTCTCATTACCCTAAGCAATCCATGGAAAGAGCAAGTTATGTATTAAGCTAAACCATCCATGCAAAATATAAAAACAATTTCCAAGGCTTGTTGACTTATTTTGAAACTAGTGTAATCTTAGCCTTGGGTTTGGAGCACCACTTATCAACAACCTATGTTGATAGATGCTCCCTCTCAATTTATGCTTATACAATTCTAAATATTGAGGTTCTAGGTACCCAAATTTTGGGACCTAAGGAATCTACAATGAATGACTTTGGCACCCATGCCTTAGTCAATTTCTTTTTGACTTTTTGAACCTTAGAATCATTTGATAATCTAAAGTGGGTTCTTGACATTAAAGATATTACACTAGGTTCTTTAGGTTGGTAACCCAAACCAACCTTGTTGTACATCGCCTTGTGTGAGTTGAGTATCATATCTAATGTTTTAGAGCTTTTTGAAAACTTCTCAAGAATATTCTTGAGGTTTTCAACTTCGTTCTTCAAGTTCTTACTTTCATTTTCAAGGGTCTTAACATGCAAGTCATCAATTACCTCATCCTTAGAGGTTTTTAAATGTTCTACTTCCAATTTCAATGAATTAACCTTATTCTTAGATTTCTTTAACAATTTGGTTAAACATGTGATAGCTCTATAGCACTTATCTAACTCGGGGGTGATTACCTCTTCATCATCCGAAGATGATGAAGGCGCGGTTGAGGAGCTACTTGATTCATCATCACTTTCCTCCTTTGACTCCTCTAGTGCCATGAAAGCAAAGTGATGAGTGTGCTTCTCCTCCTTTCCTGCCACAAAAGCAACCCCTTTCTCTTCGGAGCCTTGGTTAGAGATCTCATGTAATTCCATTTCACAAAATAGATCTTCTAACTTAACTAAGGAAAGATCCTTGGAAACCTTGTAGGCATCCACCATGGATGACCACAAAGTATTCCTTGGAAAAGCTTTTAGAACTAACCTTACTAGATCCCGATTTTCTACATTTTCATTGATGGAGTGGAGGCCATTGAGGATCTCTTTGAATCTTCCATGGAGTTCACTTACCTTTTCATTTTCTTTCATGGACAGATTTTGGAGTTGACTGTGAAGGAGGTCCTTCTTGGCTATTCGGGTGTCTTGAGTTCCTTTGTGGAGCTCAATGATTTTGTTCCAAAGATCTTTAGCACTTATAAAAGGACCCACCTTGATCAACTCCTCCTTGGTCAACCCGCATTGCAAAATGGCCACCGCTTTGGCATTTGCTTCACTCTTTCTTATTTGCTCAACCGACCAACTTGAGAAATCGAGATCTTTTCCTTCAACATCTCTTGGAGGGATGAAACCTTCTTTGACCGAGAACCATATGTTCATGTTTGTCTTCAAATAAAACTCCATCTTCGATTTCTAATATTGAAAATCTGTGCCGTCGAAGAGTGGAGGTTGGTTTGTGCTCATTCCTTCTCTTCCAGCCATCTTATTGATAACTCTCGGATGTTAAGCCGCTTGTACAGAGCCCCAAGCTCTGATACCACTTGTTAGATCTTGGATGGCTAGAGAGGGGGGGGTGAATGTAGCCAGACAATTGAAGTTTGACACTTATCGAAATTTCTGCAACTCAAAAGTTTAGTAGCACAGCGGAAGCTAAAGAAAACAGAGTATGCAGAAATAAAACCTAGCTAAGCACAAATGCAAAACACTAACAAGAGGATTTACAAGGTTCGGGGATAACTTGCCCCTACTCCTTGGCGTGCCCTTAAGGTGGGCGATCTCTTGATCGTCGACAGATCAAGCCCCGGTGAACACCGGATAATAAGCAACCTCCTTCTCGGTGGAGTAACCGCTCCACAACGTTTCAACAAGGATAAAGTTTTAAGCACAATGAATCAAAGAAGGATCTTACAGAGCACTCAGGACAGCAAGAACTCAGACAAACTTCTCCCGAGCTCCACTCAACGCAGATCTCATGCAAGAATCCCCTTCTTCGTGTCTTCTCGCTGATGGACTCACCAAGCTTTCTGACTCTTCTTCCCAATGCTCAAGTAACAGATGGTTGCTTCAAAGATCGTAGTTGCTTGCTCAAGATTGATGGAACAGCAGATAGCACAAGCAAAGAATGAACTGATTGAGCGTATGCAGTATCGCTATTAGAGTAAGAGTTGTGGAGACTTGTTCGCCACCAAGCGTGTTAAATCCGACACGTTTGATTAGGTTCCGGAAAATTTTCGAAGAGTTACCAGATAGGTTCCGGAGCTTCCGAGTCCTGGGACCTAAACTTAGGGATCAAAAGGTATTAGAACTAATAGTTAAAAGGCCTAATGTGTAAGGAAGTTTTAAACATAAGGATGAAATTGCAAATAGCCGAAACCTATTGGACTAAACTGCAAAAAGACCGGTATAAGTGGCTGATTAGGGCTCGGGCTCAATCGTTGTGTCTTCATCCCTGCCGAACGCAGCCGCCTCCTCCCCTTGTGCCCTAGCCGCAGCCGTCGAAGCTCGCAACCAGTGCCGACCTCCCTACCTTTCCTCTCCTCTCGCGAACCCTAGCCGCAGGCCGACGCCATCGTCGCCTCTTCGTCGGCTTCCATCTCTTTCGCGAACCAGACTACTCTCGGTCCCGATTCCAACCACCGAGCGCCCTTAGGTCGACGGCAGGGGAGGAAGCTAGGACACCGTCGACGGCTTCGATTAGGGTAAGCTTTCGATTTTCCTTTGGGTTCTAGCATCAGATCTATGGAAGACTTGAGAGGGGATGGTGATGCCACTTGAATCCGAATTTAGGGGATTGCTCCAGTTCTTCCTTGTTGAGATTGAGTGCGCGATTCATCAAGAAGGGATCTGGGAATTTTGTACCATTGATTGGGTTGCTACCGGAGAAGAGGAAACCGAGCCGTGGACACCGCACGGGCTAGAGCGCGATAACTACTCAATCTCGGCGGATCTTCCATTGGGAGATAGAAGGTAAGCTTTAAGTTGATTCCGGTTGTTCTTTGAGGGATTCTGATGATCCGATCGTGTACCCTTGCTTTGCATCATGGATTGTTAGGTGGATTCTGTTCTGTGCGATCGGGAGTTTTGGCTGTGGAGATCAGTTTGGGCTTAGGTAAGGGGATGCTCTTCTTTAATTGGTAGTTTTGTTTATTGCCCTGTGATGGAGTAGCTGTAGCGGGTTCTATTCGAGTTGTTGAGACTTCGGGTTCCAGCTAATTGAACTCCACTCTTGCACAGCTTCATCCGGTCCAGGCTTGAGGAGAAGTGGCAGTGTGAGCTGTGGAAGATCCATGCCGTGAGTCTTAAGGTAATCGCATCTTGTTTAGATTGGTTCTATATACTTCAAGAACTAGTGGAATTTAGTGTAGGTTGTTCAAATCTGCTCAGTTGATTGGATTTGGATCGATTTGTGAATTTAAACCTTGCTATGTAGAGAAACTGTGATGATTTGGGTTTTGGGATGAACATTAGCTTTCTGCCCTATGTCACAGCCGTGAGTTGTTAATTTGCAATTGGAATAGGTTGTGGGGATTAAAATCAAACCTAATTATGCTACTTAGGATTGAGGGATTGGATCTAATTTCAATTATGAGAGGTAATTAGAAAACCTAATCCCAAACCAGACGAGGATTAATCATTTAATTTGAGTTAATTAAATGAAATACGAGGATTAGGTTAACCCTAATAGGACTTAGGGACTTGTTAGCTAGCTATTATCTTTGTAATAGCTAATTAAATCTATCCCTGATACAGGAGCTTGATCAGATTTATTGCTACTTATTTTGACGGGTGGTTCTGTCTCGATCGATACGGACTTCACTCTTGGAGGCGGGTACCCTTTGACTTATCTCTTTTGATATTGTCATGTGATTATCCATAGTCTGTTATAGATAGCAGTAAGATTATACGCTATCCCTGTTTAGTATGCCTGTTCTGGATACTTATTGGTTATCCCTGTTTATTATACCTGTTCTGGATACATGTGGTTTATCCCTGAGTTATTATGTTGTACTTCCATACAGTCTCAGGTATTGTCATATCTATATGTATGCTTAGATATCGGGATGTACCTCTTGCACTTGACCTTGAGAGATCTGTAGTTTCAGGCCAGGATACCTTGTAGGTTACCTGTATTTCCTGTTGTAGGATTTCAGACTGAGACCTAGTATACTGAGGACTTGGGGAGGGAGGTATGTGTATCTATCATACACCATCCTTGCACTGTTGCATGCCGGCGATCAGCGACTCCCTTGTGGTTGAGCCTAATCGTCTTCCGGTACATGATATGCACGCACGGTCACTCATGGGTTAGTGGATACCGTAGATGTGTGCATTTGCCCTGTATTGCTCCGTTCGGCCACTATGAGGAGGGTGAGCGCGGGCGTGGTAGCAGCCAGGGGTCCCTTCTCGTACTGAGCCACGAGGAGATGAGAGCGGAGCTCCCTCATATATACATGAGGTAGGGGGGTGGTCCCCCGGCCAGCATCCTGTCCACCCGGTCACTCAGGAGCAGTGATGGCAGGGTGCGTACAGTTTGTCACAGCTCTACCCACGCGGACGTCGTGGACGATATCCTGACTGGGACTAGAGGGTGACACATGTCATTGCACCATGTGCATATTTTGCATTGTGCATTGTTTGCTGCACTTATTTGCTGCACTTGTTTGACATCGCATATACTGGAGACTTGTTATCTGAGACTATATGCCTATTTGTCTTCTTTTGGTATTTATTACCCTCTTTCCAGGTTAGATGGATTCAGGTATGTATCTACCCAGTATTTTCAGTTCCAGTCTTTCCCTCTTGTTGATATGAGACTGTATTAGCGGAACTCTTGTTGTTAGTATAACTTTCTATGCATATCTGTTGGGTATTCGCTGAGCTATGGACTCACCCCGTTGCCATATATGTTTATTTCAGGTTGATGTCTGCGAGGAGATCCCGAGCCGCCAGTCCCCAGCTCCAGCGGAGCTCTTTTTGATTTTGGCATTACGTTGCTTCGGTTATGGACCCTGTAGTATTTATTATGCTTCCGCTATTTTGATTTGAACATGTATGCACGTTTTATTTGATGGTATTGTACTTTTGAGTCCTATGTTGGACTTCGATTGGTTTTGGTTTTGTTCCTGCCCCCTGGCAGCTCAGGTGAGTTCGGATTTGGTATTTCGATAGTTATAATCATATAACTGTTGTTTCTGCTTATATCTGAGGCTTGTGGCCCTTTAAACTGCGTGGTTGTGCAAATATATATTGCGTGGATTGTTATATAGATTGTATGTATGTGTAAATTGTCCGCCGGACAGGGGAGGTGCTGTCCGATTTTATATTGGATCAGCGGCTCCTGGGTCTCAGGGCGTGACAAAGCGCTTAAGTCCCTCCACTGATCGCAGGTCACCACCTCACTGCACCTCCAGCTGCTCACCTGCCAATGCCAGCTACCACTGAACTCTCCCTGGACTCCCTGAGCTTCCCTCAGCCAAGCTCCAGTCAGCAGCTCCAGTTAGCAGCTCCAGCCGTTGCAACCTGAGATGGCAAATCGATAAATCTGCTCCAAGGAAAGACCTCCATTGACTCTCCTTGAGTGTTTGAATCCATCCCTGTCGCTTGCATACTCAATCAGGGGTTTAGCAAATGAAATCAAACTCATATCAGTAATAGCAGAGAAAATCAAAGTGACATCAGTAGCGTATCAGTGAAAGCAGGCTCGATTAGAGCGTCTGACAGCGCGTTTGAATTATAGTGATCGGTCACCGGACCGATCAGGACTATCCCAGACCAATCAGGCTCCAACCTGATCGGTCCCCAGTGAGAAACTTGGGATCGCAAGCTCGTATGATCGGTCACCCTGACCGGTCACCAGATCGGTCACCACACCGATCCGGAAATCAGCTTCCCACAATCCCGCCAGGAATTCACTGGCTGATCAGTCACCAGACCGATCAGGCTGATCCCAGACCGATCAGGCTCCAACCTGATCGGTCAGGGTGAGAAACCTCGCGACAGTTGTGTAACGCCGGCCTTTTTCCCACACCTTACGGTGTGGCGAGAAAGCGGCGTTACGCTGACATACATGTACGCATATGAATATCTTAATGTAGCGGAATAATTTTATATATATATATACGTATGCGTTTAACCATGCATCTAATACTTGAATCATGTATATAATAAGCCTTAACTATCATTCATGAACATGGTGGCATTTGTAACTTAGCATATTAACATCATACGTAGCATCATGATATAACCATTCCATAACTCATCCATAAGCATCATAAGTAGCAAGTAAATTCGTAGACTTAACCATCATAAGCATAGCATGAAACTTAAGAAAACCATGCAAAGTATAAGACACGTAGCAAAGTATAAATATGAGAATTTATTTCCTTTTCCCTTGACCATGTCACTGCCACACACACTCTTGCCCCTCCTGCTGCTTCCTTTAATAACCTCTTGCTTGATCTGTGGTATAAGGAAAATAAAACTATAAGCACATATGCTTAGTAAGACTCTTTCCTACTCACTAAAACCGTACGTCACATAAACATAAACATATGAAACATTTTAACATAACATAATTCTGAACATAAAACATAAGCATATTCTTAACATAAATCATAAACATAGGAACATTTAACATAGTATGATTCTTAACATAAAACATAAGCATAAAACATACTTATCATGGCATAATTCTTAACATAACATAAGCATAAACCTACTTATCTTGGCATAATTCTTAACATGAACATAAGCATAAACATACTTATCATGACATAATTCTCAACATGAACATAAGCATAAACATACTTATCATGGCATAATTCATAACATGAACATAAACATAAACATACTTATCATGGCATAATGCATAACATGAATGAATGCATGAGTCAAATGCATATATCATAAGGATGCTTATTTGAAAACCATAATTATAAATACTTAAACATAATCATAACATCATGGGGGTCCCCGGCTTGTACCACATACATACATCATATGCGCGTATCCCTAAGTAAATACGAGGTAGCTAGTCTCGACCTACTAGGGTAGGAACAGCTACGGTAGTTCCAAAAACCGAGGCGTTCTTAAGGTGCCCATCCCTGTTGGATAGCTGCGGTAGTCTCAGAATCGTGGACAGCTACGGTAGTCCAGAACCGAGGCGTTCTTAAGGTGCCCATCCCTTGGACCCTTACTTCGGTCCGGTACAAGCCCATTCATAAAGTAAAATAACTTCACATGCTTCATCATTCATAGAACATACATAGCATAACCATAATCTTATTTCATGAAGCATAGCATAAGAGTAGGAACAGCTACGGTAGTTCCAGAACCGAGGCGTTCTTAAGGTGCCCATCCCTTATCATGACATAAAGCATACTTGGCATTTCATCATTCATACTTAATGCATAACATCATGATGCCTTAAAGGCATAATCATTATCTTCATTCATCATCTTCATTCATAAACATGACATACCTACATAATTATGCCTCCAGGCATAAACCTCATCTTGGTTCATAAAGCTTTCATGATCATGGTACATAAGATAAACATGCATTTCATACATGGTACATATCATCTAGCATACATAATCATAGTACCCCTCATAGAGCATGCATGGGTAAGATTCATATGAACATGATACATACTACTTAGGTTCATGGCCTTAAACATAACGTAGGTTCATGGCATTCATCATAGAACATGCATAGACTTTCATAACCATATATCTATTATAGGCATTTAACATCATACATGCATTAGTCAATATCACCTACATAACATCATACATGCATTATTCTATATCACATACATTCATGAATGAACGTAGCACATAACCTAAACACACAAGTCATGATATATAACACATAAAGCTAGGGTTTTAGGTAACATAAAAATTCTTACAACATGCTTAGACATACACATGCATCATAGCAAACTATAACCAAGTATCCTTGAGAGCTTAACCCAACCCAAACCCTAGATCATGTCTTGGCCGAAAGTTCAATAGGAGGAGGCTCCAATATTTCAATCAACATGAAAGGTTCCATAAATAAAAGAAAACCCATACATTATCTACCATGTCATAGGGAGCCCTTAGACCCCATAATTGGAGCTAACCCTAATTTCTTAGCCCTAGGATAGCTCTTGGCTGAAACCCTAAAGGGCCATAGGTCCATGGAAAAAAATTCATAAAATTACCAATTTACATCTAATACCTTACATATAATACCGTAGAAGGCCATTAGAACCCTTGTTTGGAGTTAACCCTAACTCCATGCCCTATAACCTAACTTGGCCGAATGCTTCAAGGGTCATAAATCATGTAAAAACATTCACATAAATCCCCATTAACATCCCTTGCATCATGAGAAAACATAGAAAACATCAATTGAGAGTTAGATCCAAACCTACCCTTGAACCCATGATGGTGTGTTAAATCCGACATTTTATTCTACTCCAGAAAAAAAAAATTTCATAAAACACCCTAGGGTGTACGGGCTCTTAGACAGAATTCTAAAGAGTTAAATGGAATAAAACCAAAACTTAAAGGGGTTGTTTGCGAAAATGTTCAAATATAGGGGTGATCTTGCAATTAGAAGGAAATTGAATGGACTAAAGTGTAAAATGCCATCTCTTATATCCCTTGACCTAGCCCATGGTTTCGGCCGAACCCCCTCACCTCACGCGAGCCGCCTCCACTCCCGATCGAGAGCCAACGACACCTCCTTCGGCTTCCATCTCTCCGGCGAACCCTAGCTGCGCCCCTCACGATCGTCGACGATCTTTTCCATCAACGCGAAGCAGGCGGGCTCTAGGCCGAGGATTCCCTTTTCTCGCAGCCGCGCGCACCCGACGCCGAAGCTAATCATCTCCATCCTTTTCCTTCCGACAATTTCCTCATCGATTTTCCGGCGCTTACCTGTCTTGCATTTTAGTGAACTCTCCTCCAAACATTTGTTCGGTTGGACTTGTCATAGACTTGTTCTTGGTGATCGACCTTAGAGATTGGAGCTGGAAGTTGAGGTAAGTTGTTGTTGGTATTAGACTCATAGTGGAAGGGTTGGAGCTGTGGAGGGGAACACGAAACTGAATCCTTGTGTTTGTTGACAGATTTGATTTCAGGAATTGGAATTTGGAAATTTGGAGTTTCAATTCCTCACCTCCTGTTTGCCGTGAGGAATTGGGTGGCTGTTGATTGGAGCTTGTTGTATTGCCGGCACAAGAACTCCTCACGATTTGGGTGGTTGTTGAATAGATGATCAGCAATTGGAGCAAGAGGAGTCAACGACACAGTTGGGGTCTACCGAATCTGAGGCAAGGGAACCTCAGATGATTGCGATTTCGTCTGGATTGGCATGGAGGATTGGAGTGGGTGTTCATGTGTGCGATCAGGTATTGCTACTATTTTGTATTATAGATCAGTGTTTTGTATGTTGATTGTGGAAGGAATTATGGATTAGTGTGACCCATAGCAATTTAGTATGAGTGGCTCTTGATCTTTGACCTGCTGTGGGTTGGTTTTGGGATTTCATTTGAATGGTTCCCCTTGTTTTGGAGGAGGTTATTGTGTTCTATTGATCAGATTTTGGTGTCCTTATTATGGTTCTATTTTCTGAAATTTAGCCGTGAGCTTTTAATCATGTTATTGGGATGTTTAATCTTGGTGGAAATCCTATTGGGAGTTGACATTGGCTTGATGTTTAGATCTTGTGATTGCTTGATTATGATGAGAGTTGTGTTTTGATATTGACCCTGGATAGAAGTTTGGTCTCTTGGCTATTTTGTAAGAGTATGACTTGTTGGATTTGAATTAGTTAAATCCTCAAGGGGGAGGATCTGTCTTGTTTTGGAAGGGTAATTAGGAATCTTTCATTTAATTAGAAGTAATTAAATGGAAAGAAAATGATTAGGTAAACCCTAATATGGTTTAGGGATCTTCTGGCAAGTTGCTATTCTGTTTTGTAATAGCTATTAAATATGTCCTTTGATACAGGGCAATGATTTGGACTGTTGAGTTGCGGAGTATCAGACGGGAGGTTCTCTGCGTATACAGACTTCTACTTTGAGGCGGGTACCCTTTGACTTATCTTTTAGATATTGTCATATTGTTATGCATGGTTGGTTATAGATAGCAGTAAGATTATACGCTAGCCCTGAGTTATTATGCATGTTCTGGATACTTGTTAGTTATCTCTGAGTTATTATGCATGTCCTGGATACTTGTTAATTATCCCTGAGTTATTATGCATGTCCTGGATACTTGTTAGTTATCCCTGAGATATTATGCATGTCCTGGATACTTGTTAGTTATCCCTGAGTTATTATGCATGTTCTGGATACATGTTAGTTATCCCTGAGTTATTATGCATGTCCTGGATACTTGTTAGTTATCCCTGAGTTATTATGCATGTCCTGGATACTTGTTAGTTATCCCTGAGTTATTATGCATGTCCTGGATACTTGTTAGTTATCCCTGAGTTATTATGCATGTTCTGGATACATGTTAGTTATCCCTGAGTTATTATGCATGTTCTGGATACTTGTTAGTTATCCCTGAGTTATTATGCATGTTCTGGATACTTGTTAGTTATCCCTGAGTTATTATGCATGTCTTGGATACTTGTTAGTTATCCCTTAGTTATTATGCATGTTCTGGATACATGTTAGTTATCCCTGAGTTATTATGCCTGTTCTGGATACCTGTTAGTTATTCCTGAGTTATTATGACTGTCTGGATACTTGTTAGTTATCCCTGAGTTATTATGTATGTGTATCTATCATACACCATCCTTGCACTGTTGCATGCCGGCGATCAGCGACTCCCTTGTGGTTGAGCCTAATCGTCTTCCGGTACATGACATGCACACACGGTCACTCATGGGTTAGTGGATACCGTAGATGTGTGCATTTGCTCTGTATTGCTCCGTTCGGCCACTATGAGGAGGGTGAGCGCGGGCGTGGTAGCAAGCAGGGGTCCCTTCTCGTACTGAGCCACGAGGAGATGAGAGCGGAGCTCCCCCATTGCTTGGGGTAGAGGGGTGGTCCCTCGCCAGCATCCTGTCCACCCGGTCACTCAGGAGCAGTGATGGCAGGGTGTACAGTTGTCAAAGCCCTACCCGTTCAGACGTCCCTATGACAGGTGTACGATGATCTGTCTGGTGTCAGGGGTGACACATGTCATTGCACCATGTGCATACTTTGCATCGTGCATTGTTTGCTGCACTTATTTGCTGCACTTGTTTGACATCGCATATACTGTAGACTTGTTATTTGAGATTATATGTCTAATGATATTCCCTTGGTACTGATTATCCTCTTTTCAGGTTAGCTGGATTCTGGTATGTATCTACCTCAGTATTTCCAGTACTAGTTTTTCCATATTGTTGATATGAGACTGTTCTAACGTAGATGCTTATTGTTATTATAACATACTATGCATATCTGCTGGGTATTCGCTGAGTTATGGACTCACCCTGTTGCCATATATTTTTATTTCAGGTTGAGATACTTGGAGTCGCTAGAAGGGCCCAGCAGCAGTCCCTACCCATCGCGACCGTAGGATTTTGTTTTGTCCTGTGTAGTGCATTGTTTTATATTCCTTTTAGTGAATTGTATATGTCATATGTGTCGTGTGCCCTAAGTGATTTTTGTGTATTGGTTGTTTCGTCGTAAGTCGAACCGGTCCGCAGTCAGGTATGATTTACTTAGTTGTCGGGTGCTTTTATGTTGGGTCTATATATATTTTGAGGCCTGAGGCTAATTAAACTGCGTGGTGATGTCTATTATTATCTGCGTGTGTGTTTGTATGTGTAAATTGTCCGCCGGACAGGGGAGGTGCTGTCCGATTTTATATTGGAACAGCGGCTCCTGGGTCTCGGGGCGTGACAATTTATTTTGGTATCAGAGCCAGGTTTCGGATACCTTCGGGACTTATGGATTACAGTGTCTAATGGTTTTACGAGTCTTTTCGGATTTGTTTGGAGTAATTTTTCGATGTGGTTGTTTGGGACTTGCCGCGATGGGACTTCTTCAGGCGACAGGTATTTCTCCTGATCTTCTGGATCCCTTATCCTATTTAGGTATTGGTTAGATAATTCTCATAAGTCATTGGATCATGTTACTATACCTGTATATCTAGGTATGATTTAGAAATTGTCTTGTGTTATCAGATCATGCTACCATTCCTGACTATTTAGGTATGGTTAGTAGTTCTCACATGTTACTGGATCATGTTACCATTCCTGTATATTTAGGTATGATTTAGAAATTCTCACATGCTATTGGATCATGTTACTATACCTGTATATTTAGGTATGATTTAAAAATTCTCACATGTTATTGGATCATGTTACTATACCTGTATATCTAGGTATGATTTAGAAATTATCTCGTGTTATCGGATCATGTTACCATTCTTGTATATTTAGGTATGGTTAGAAATTCATTTATGTTATTGGATCGTGTTACTGTTCCTGTACCTGTCTAAGAACTACCTTCCTAATTTGGTTAAGTCTGATGACTTAAAGAATCGGTTTATAGTAATCATGGTCAGGATCGACTATGAAGGAGATTTGTTTGGCTTGTTGCGGACTTGTCCATGTGGAAAATATTGATTCTTGTGTGATATCGACATACGGGTTGGAAGACGTGGGTAAAACCTGTCAACAAGATATTGGAGGTTGAGGGTTATGATTTTACCTTGACCTTATTATTCATAGTATTTGTACTAGCTACTATCAGCTAAGTGGGAACTAGGGATGTCTACTGTAATTGGCTTGATCATTATTGGAATAATTCACTTTAGCTCATGGATCTACAAGTTTTTCTTAGGTTGCGTATTTCTGGACAGATAAGCTAGATGTCATGTTTTGAGTACATGATCTGTATTGATGCAATAGGGTAGTAGTAGCTACATATTATTATGATTAGTAGAGGATTGATACAATCTGTTCCTTGGGGGACTTTGACTATGGATCACTTGTACTTGGTAGTTGACCTAGAAGGTACATGTTGATAGATGATTTGGGCTAATATAGAAAAGTGTGAAGCTAGTTGCTTGACACTTACGGGTTATCGCTTGTACTTGGTTGAATAACTAAAAAGGTACCTACGGACTTATGATTTGCGTGGAGGCAAATCACTTATAAAACTAGACCACCTTTGGTTAGATGATATCGAGGATGACCTGTGGGGAAACAGAGGAATTGCTTCTTGAGTATGTTGAGATACTCCTGAAGGATAGCATGTCTTTAGCTCCTTGTTATGGAGTAGGACCTTAGAGAGTTTTGACCATGGAGTGGAGGAATTGGACTCTACTGGATTACAAGGCGATGGTCGGTGTGACTCGCTAGTTGCTACGCTAGTCTATGAGGGATTATGACACATAGATTGGGTGTATATGGTTGGATAATCTCGATGGTGCATCGGGATGTACGATCCGTTAGGGTGCGGAGAATGTGAAGTTAGCTATATCCTTACCTTTCGTTGTGATATTGGACATTAATCAGGAGGTTAAAGATGCCCACTGTTTTCGGTTATTATATCTCCATCGTGGACCTATTAGTTCACAGGATGATAAGGTTGATATCACCATGGACTTTTTCGTTGGTGTTGAGAGGTGGATTGAGATTGACGAACTTCTATTATATGTTGTACTTTGAGGATTCTATTAGTGGACATGGACCTACCAGATTGTAACTTTTTGATGGATCATTTGGTGGATGGATGATCTTTCGGTGGTTGATTATTTAGGGAGTCTATTATTGATAGCAGCATATGGTACGACATATTGACACAATCTCTAAATTATATGATATCTTCTGACGGTTTATTGAAGGATATGTATACATATATATGACTTGTGATGCTTGGGAGGATGTTATTGGCTTGAGGATACTTGGGTGATATTCAGGAATTTGAACGTTTTATGTTCAAGGATTGGAGTATAAACTTGGCACCAATGATCTTAGGATTGAGTGCCTCGGATAGTTGTGATGATCGAATGAATGTTCGGGTGTATCTGGTTATCGGATGATAACCTCTGAATTGAAAACTCTAGTTGCTCTGTAGCAGTGTAATCGTAGTGTATCAGACGAAGTGATTACTCAGGAGGAGTACAGACATGTTTGGATGCTAGTGTGGGTCGTATAAGGAATAACGAAATTTGGGGACCAAATTTTTATTAGTGGGGGAGGATGTTAAATCCGACATTTTATTCTACTCCAGAAAAAAAAAAAATTTCAGAAAACACCCTAGGGTGTACGGGCTCTTAGACAGAATTCTAAAGAGTTAAATGGAATAAAACCAAAACTTAAAGGGGTTGTTTGCGAAAATGTTCAAATATAGGGGTGATCTTGCAATTAGAAGGAAATTGAATGGACTAAAGTGTAAAATGCCATCTCTTATATCCCTTGACCTAGCCCATGGTTTCGGCCGAACCCCCTCACCTCACGCGAGCCGCCTCCACTCCCGATCGAGAGCCAACGACACCTCCTTCGGCTTCCATCTCTCCGGCGAACCCTAGCTGCGCCCCTCACGATCGTCGACGATCTTTTCCATCAACGCGAAGCAGGCGGGCTCAAGGCCGAGGATTCCCTTTTCTCGCAGCCGCGCGCACCCGACGCCGAAGCTAATCATCTCCATCCTTTTCCTTCCGACAGTTTCCTCTTCGATTTTCCGGCGCTTACCTGTCTTGCATTTTAGTGAACTCTCCTCCAAACATTTGTTCGGTTGGACTTGTCATAGACTTGTTCTTGGTGATCGACCTTAGAGATTGGAGCTGGAAGTTGAGGTAAGTTGTTGTTGGTATTAGACTCATAGTGGAAGGGTTGGAGCTGTGGAGGGGAACACGAAACTGAATCCTTGTGTTTGTTGACAGATTTGATTTCAAGAATTGGAATTTGGAAATTTGGAGTTTCAATTCCTCACCTCCTGTTTGCCGTGAGGAATTGGGTGGCTGCTGATTGGAGCTTGTTGTATTGCCGGCACAAGAACTCCTCACGATTTGGGTGGTTGCTGAATAGATGATCAGCAATTGGAGCAAGAGGAGTCAACGACACAGTTGGGGTCTACCGAATCTGAGGCAAGGGAACCTCAGATGATTGCGATTTCGTCTGGATTGGCATGGAGGATTGGAGTGGGTGTTCATGTGTGCGATCAGGTTTGCTACTATTTTGTATTATAGATAGTGTTTTGTATGTTGATTGTGGAAGGAATTATGGATTAGTGTGACCCATAGCAATTTAGTATGAGTGGCTCTTGATCTTTGACCTGCTGTGGGTTGGTTTTGGGATTTCATTTGAATGGTTCCCCTTGTTTTGGAGGAGGTTATTGTGTTCTATTGATCAGATTTTGGTGTCCTTATTATGGTTCTATTTTCTGAAATTTAGCCGTGAGCTTTTAATCATGTTATTGGGATGTTTAATCTTGGTGGAAATCCTATTGGGAGTTGACATTGGCTTGATGTTTAGATCTTGTGATTGCTTGATTATGATGAGAGTTGTGTTTTGATATTGACCCTGGATAGAAGTTTGGTCTCTTGGCTATTTTGTAAGAGTATGACTTGTTGGATTTGAATTAGTTAAATCCTCAAGGTGGCGGATCTGTCTTGTTTTGGAAGGGTAATTAGGAATCTTTCATTTAATTAGAAGTAATTAAATGGAAAGAAAATGATTAGGTAAACCCTAATATGGTTTAGGGATCTTCTGGCAAGTTGCTATTCTGTTTTGTAATAGCTATTAAATATGTCCTTTGATACAGGGCAATGATTTGGACTGTTGAGTTGCGGAGTATCAGACGGGAGGTTCTCTGCGTATACAGACTTCTACTTTGAGGCGGGTACCCTTTGACTTATCTTTTAGATATTGTCATATTGCTATGCATGGTTGGTTATAGATAGCAGTAAGATTATACGCTAGCCCTGAGTTATTATGCATGTTCTGGATACTTGTTAGTTATCCCTGAGTTATTATGCATGTCCTGGATACTTGTTAGTTATCCCTGAGTTATTATGCATGTCCTGGATACTTGTTAGTTATCCCTGAGATATTATGCATGTCCTGGATACTTGTTAGTTATCCCTGAGTTATTATGCATGTTCTGGATACATGTTAGTTATCCCTGAGTTATTATGCATGTCCTGGATACTTGTTAGTTATCCCTGAGTTATTATGCATGTTCTGGATACTTGTTAGTTATCCCTGAGTTATTATGCATGTCCTAGATACTTGTTAGTTATCCCTGAGTTATTATGCATGTTCTGGATACATGTTAGTTATCCCTGAGTTATTATGCATGTTCTGGATACTTGTTAGTTATCCCTGAGTTATTATGCATGTTCTGGATACTTGTTAGTTATCCCTGAGTTATTATGCATGTCTGGATACTTGTTAGTTATCCCTGAGTTATTATGCATGTTCTGGATACATGTTAGTTATCCCTGAGTTATTATGCCTGTTCTGGATACCTGTTAGTTATCCCTGAGTTATTATGACTGTCCTGGATACTTGTTAGTTATCCCTGAGTTATTATGTATGTGTATCTATCATACACCATCCTTGCACTGTTGCATGCCGGCGATCAGCGAGTCCCTTGTGGTTGAGCCTAATCGTCTTCCGGTACATGACATGCACACACGGCCACTCATGGGTTAGTGGATACCGTAGATGTGTGCATTTGCTCTGTATTGCTCCGTTCGGCCACTATGAGGAGGGTGAGTGCGGGCGTGGTAGCAAGCAGGGGTCCCTTCTCGTACTGAGCCACGAGGAGATGAGAGCGGAGCTCCCCCATTGCTTGGGGTAGAGGGGTGGTCCCTCGCCAGCATCCTGTCCACCCGGTCACTCAGGAGCAGTGATGGCAGGGTGTACAGTTGTCAGAGCCCTACCCGTTCAGACGTCCCTATGACAGGTGTACGATGATCTGTCTGGTGTCAGGGGTGACACATGTCATTGCACCATGTGCATACTTTGCATCGTGCATTGTTTGCTGCACTTATTTGCTGCACTTGTTTGACATCGCATATACTGTAGACTTGTTATTTGAGATTATATGTCTAATGATATTCCCTTGGTACTGATTATCCTCTTTTCAGGTTAGCTGGATTCTGGTATGTATCTACCTCAGTATTTCCAGTACTAGTTTTTCCATATTGTTGATATGAGACTGTACTAACGTAGATGCTTATTGTTATTATAACATACTATGCATATCTGCTGGGTATTCGCTGAGTTATGGACTCACCCCATTGTCATATATTTTTATTTCAGGTTGAGATACTTGGAGTCGCCAGAAGGGCCCAGCAGCCATTCCCTACCCATCGCGACCGCAGGATTTTGTTTTGTCCTGTGTAGTGCATTGTTTTATATTCCTTTTAGTGAATTGTATATGTCATATGTGTCGTGTGCCCTAAGGGGTTTTTGTGTATTGGTTGTTTCGTCGTAAGTCGGACCGGTCCGCAGTCAGGTATGATTTACTTAGTTGTCGGGTGCTTTTATGTTGGGTCTATATATATTTTGAGGCCTGAGGCCAATTAAACTGCGTGGTGATGTCTATTATTATCTGCGTGTGTGTTTGTATGTGTAAATTGTCCGCCGGACAGGGGAGGTGCTGTCCGATTTTATATTGGAACAGCGGCTCCTGGGTCTCGGGGCGTGACATGGTGGCCGAAAGTTACCAAGGGCCTTTGGTGCTTCAAAAATTCCACCACTCACCATACCCTCTTTATTTATCTTAAGGAAGCATTAGGAAACATAAATAAGGTTTTAACATCATCCTAAATCTAAAACCTACCTTGGCCGAAAGTTGTAGGAGTCAAGTTCATGGTTTTCCAACATGTAATCCAAATAAAACTTCATATCATGATAAACATTAAGGAAAAACCAATATACCACAGGTGAGGGAGTCTTATCTTGGTTTATCTTGATTATCACCTTGAATAGAGAAGCCAAAAGAAAACCTCCTTGACCTTAGACTACCTCTAGCCCTTGTAGCCTTGTAGGAAACCCTTAGATCTTGAAGAGGAAGCCTTCTTGTGAAGCTTTCCTAAGGGAGAAACCTCCTTGTAGGGTTCGTCTAGAAGGAGGAAGGAGAGGGAGAGGAATAGCCTTAATGGAAGAAGAGAAGAAGAAGAGTAACTCCAATGTCTCTTCCTTTCTCACCTACTCCTTTTATACCCAAATGAAGGGGGCAAGTGAAGAGACATGATGCCTCCTCTCATGGTGACCCTTCACTTTCCTTTAGCCTCAACTAAAATCCTCTTCCTTTTCCACTAGCACTCCCTTGCTAGGTGAATTGGTTAGTACATGCATGGTGGTACATTAGGTTCAAGGTTCAATCCTTGGTGCATGCACTTTATTTTTTTATTTTATTTTATTTTTCTTTTTTTTTCTTTTATTTTCGGCAATGCCCCCTAAGGCCCACCAATAGCCATGCTAATATTCCTAATTGAATCTCATTTCTATTTATATTAAATTCCACCTAAGATCCACTAATAACCATGGTACTAGAAAAGCCCATGTAAGGCCCATTAGTACTTAGCTTCTTATTCCATATAGAAAATCATGGATAATCATGCTAAGGTTCCTACTAGTATCCCTATGTTCCTCGAGAATCTATCTAGGCATGATCAATATTTTAAAGAAAATATTGAGAAAATTTTCCGGGTCGTTACAAGTTGATCGTTCAGTCTGATCGGTCATGATTTCTCCCTGATCGGTCACCAGACCGATCAGGAGCCGATTAGTAGGTTTGCCAAAGACCTACTGGATGCTCCTGATCAGTCACCGGACCGATCAGACATAGCTGGATCGGTCACCAGACCGATCCAAGAGGGAACTTCGTGCCAACTTCCTTGATTGATCACCAGACCAATCCGGGCAAGGCCAAACCCACTCTTGGTCGAGAGAACCAGCCTCTGGCCCATCTCCGACTCGTGCTTAATCCCTCGGACCAAGACTCCATGCCCAGCTTCACCTACTGGGACTTTAACCTAGCTTCCCAAGTTAGGACTTGGCTTCACTCACCAGGATTTCAGTCAACCGGCTTCACTCACCGGGACCCGACTTCACTCACTGGGATTTCAACCTAGCTTCACTCACTAGGATTTCAATCACCTGGCTTTACTCACCAGGACCCGGCTTCACTCACCAGGACCCGGCTTAACTCACCGGGATTTCAACCTAGCTTCACTCACTAGGATTTCAATCACCTCGCTTCACTCACCAGGACCCGGCTTCACTCACCGGGATTTCCATCACCTGGCTTCACTCACCGGGATTTCCATCACCTAGCTTCACTCACCAGGACCCGGCTTCACTCACCAGGATTTCCATCACCTGGCTTCAGTCACCAGGACCCGGCTTCACTCACCGGGATTTCCATCACCTAGCCCTCCAAGCTAGGACTTTTCACCTAACCCTCCAAGTTGGGACTTTTCACCTAACCCTCCAAGTTAGGACTTTTCACCTAGCCCTCCAAGCTAGGACTTTTCACTCAACCCTCCAAGCTAGGACTTTTCACCTAGCCCTCCAAGCTAGGACTTTTCACCTAACCCTCCAAGTTGGGACTTTTCACCTAACCCTCCAAGTTAGGACTTTTCACCTAGCCCTCCAAGCTAGGACTTTTCACCTAGCCCTCCAAGCTAGGACTTTTCACCCAACCTTCCAAGTTAAGACTTTTTCCATGCCAGCGTGCGATCTCCCGATCCACCTGGACTTAATCCAAATCCATTCAACTAAACTTAAATCATTGTCAACACCAAAACAACAATCGGGCCAGACTGCATCAACATCCTCCTCCGCAGCCTCGACTGTTGCCTTCGTTCCCTCTTCATCTTCGGCTCCCGTCCCTCAGATGCACGCAAGCCTCCAGCTTGCCTCTATGCCATCCTTCACGCATGCCTCGAAATCCGCGCCCATCAGCTCATCGTCCCTTCTCACCAAGTTCCCTCAGGTGCGCACACAAGCCTCCAGTTTGTCTCCATGCCACCCTTCACCGTACCGAGGTCGTCCTGTCAAGTCCATATGTGTAACCTGTACAACCTGCACACTCAACATACACATATGAGATAACAAGGATAAACCTAACTTAAACTCTTTACCCAAACATCAAAACACTTGGTCACTCCGGACCACAGATTGCCTCAACAAATACTTGGTTGATTAAGTTTCAATTATTCTTTTTCCTATAACTATTCTAAATCATGCATAAAATTAAACGTGAATGACATGACATATACTTTAAGAAAATTGCATATGCATGGCATGACAGTTATGCATGAGTCAAACAAGTCAAAGTTATTTTAATTAAGATTCTAACAATGTATCAAATTCCCAATTTGATACATGTCGTGTGAACCTGCGAATATGCCAACCCACTTTGACATATTTAATCTTATTAAATTTGTTGCAGTTTGGATAGAATTTTATTTAATTTGATTTAAGTTATTTACGAGTTAGAGAAAAAAACAATTAATTAAGAATTATTTAATGTTAAATTAATTGAAATTGAATTTAGAAGTAATTAATTAGGGATTAATTGTATTAATTAAGAATTAATTTGAATTTGAATTAACTAAGGTTTAATTAATTTGAATTCGAATTAACTATGGTTTAATTGAATTAATTAAGGATTAATTGAATTAATTTGAATTTGAATTAATTAAGGATCAACTGAATTAATTTGAATTTGAATTAATTAAGGATTAACTGAATTAATTTGAATTAATTAAAACTTGAATAATTAAGGTTGAAATGATTAATTAATAGTTGTGGGTTTAAGTTCATAATTTTCATTATTTTAAAAATTTCTGACTCATCCACTATTTGTTCTTTATTTATCTTTTTAAGTTTTTCTAATAATTCTGGTTTATTTGAATCTTTGTGATTTTTATTGACTATAGCCTTGATCTCAAAAAATTCCATCTCCTCCTCATCCTCATCATTAAAATAACATCCTTCTATATTTTCACAGTAGGTGGAGTAATTTGGGTCACTAGTTAATATTTCAGGATTATTCAAGAGAATAATTAAATTGTTATCTAAGAAAAATTTATCTCCATTATCCTCAGAATTATCCTCATTATCCTCAAAAATATTTTTAGAAAAATCATTTTTATCCTTAGAAATATTTTCAGGATTAATCTCACAATTTTCAGAATTAATTTCAGAATTATCATTAAGAATTTTAAAATTATCCTTAATAATTTCAGATTTAAATTCAGGATTATTAGTAAAATTATTAGATTTAATTTCAAGATTATTAGTAAAATTATTAGAATTAATTTCAGTAATTTTTGAATTGACATTATGGATTAAACAGTTAATTTCGGATATTTTAACTATATCCACATTTTGTAACGGGTTATGCAGGATATTTATTTGATTATGCAATAATTCTAATTTATCAGAAAAATTATCTAACTTATTTACATAGGATAGTGCAGGAAATTGAAAAGTTTTTGGAATGTAAATTTTGCGTACCTTTGCCAGACATTTATTTTTGTAGTGTCCGTATTTTTCGCATTTGAAGCACCTAATATGATCCTTGTTCCTCCGGACTCCGGGCGATGGTACTTCCTTTGTCGCTGGTGAAGAACGAGTCTTACAAGTAGGGCACTGATTTTTATAGTGCCCTCTCTGCCTGTACTTGAAACATATTATATGGAATTTAAAAATTGACATTTGAAATAAAATTGTACCTGATTCACCCCTGGGCTCCCCCTCAACTCCTGGCGTCTTTACTCCATCGGCGGTTAGTCCGGTGAAGAGTTGTCTGGCTCTGATACCAATTGTAGGACCGGTGCCGTCGATAGAGGGGGCAGGGTGAATATCGACCGTAAAACTTTCGCGGAATCTTCTGATCATATACTTAAGAGTATTCGTTATAAGCAGAGCGTTAGTAGCACAGCGGAAAATAAAAAGGAACAAAACAGAACGAAAGACAGATTGCACACGGGATTTTTACTTGGTTCCCAACCCCCCAGGGTCAGTATATCCAAGGCCTAAGCACGGGAACGCCTGTCCACTAATGGTCTCCTTTCCGGACTTTCCGGAGGCGGAGAAACCCATCTTACAGTGCAAGATTTACAATAAAAAAGTATTAACAAAATTGAATACTGAAAGTAAACCAAACCAAATAGAAATGATCGAGGACTCGGCTGATCTTGATCTCCGAAGTGCCGCGCACTTCCTCCTGGAGCCTCCTGGTCGCAGAGTTTCATCGTTAGCGCTTTGTCGTCACTTGGGAAGTGACGTCGGGCATAATATAGATTATTCTGGGGTGATAAGTTTTAGAGAGATTTATGAGAAAAAAAAATAAGAAAGTAATAACGAGATAAGGAGTAGCCAAAACTGGGCTTAAACCTTATCGAGAATAGCAAGAGCGAGAACAGAAAAATAGAGATATAGCCGTAACATGGCTTAAGCGAAGCAAATTGATTCAATATCCAAAAAACTTATCCTAAACATCATCTAAGCATGAGTTTATATAGCACTCATATCCCTAAAAAATCTCTAAACCAATCAGACTTAGTCTCCTAAAATTTAGGAACAAATTTAACCAACAAGACTTGGTTTCCTAAGATTTAGAAACAAACTAAACAAAAATATATAACCAATTAAAAAAACCTAAATATATAAATCTGAATATTATTTTGGATCCCCTTCTGCATCAGTCTCCCGGAGTTGAAGTGAACTCGTCCTCGAGTTCAGGGTGAGTGTATCCAACTCCATAACACAAGGACTTAAGTGTTTCACATTAAAAACATCAAAAGTTTTTAAGTGACTAGGAAGACGCAACCTGTAGGCATTATCATTAATCTTTTCTAGTATCTCACAAGGTCCAATTTTCCAATCTTTGAGCTTGTTATATTCACTAATAGGAAAGAGATCTCGAGTTTATACAGCCCAAACCATATCACCAATGTCAAAAAGGACCTGACGTCGATGTCGATATGCTTTGATCTTGTACTCGTGTTGCTTTCCTGAATAGCCTGCTTAACTTGCTCATGAATGACCCAAAGATGCTCAGCCATCTCCTCAGCCTTAGGGTTAGCTTGTCTTGGATGTGAAATAGGGACTAAATCCAATATCCCAGATGGGTTTCGTCCATAAACAACTTCGAAAGGGCTCAATCCAGTGGTCCTGTTCTTTGATCTGTTGTATGCGAATTCTGCTTAATTGAGGTAAAACTAGATCTCATTGCTTTGGTTTGGTTCCTGTGAGACATCATAGATGATTTCCCAAGCTCTGGTTCACTACCTCAGTTTGACCATCTGTCTGAGGGTGATAGGCACTGCTGAAGTTTAACTTCGTACCTAGTTTTCCCCATAAACTATTTCAAAATTGACTAACAAATTTAGTATCACGATCTGAAGTAATAGTTTGAGGAATACCGTGTAAATGCACAATTTCTTTGAAGAAAAGGGAGGCAATCCGAACAGCATCCATGGTTTTTCTGCATGGTACGAAGTGAGCCATCTTGGAGATTCTGTCCACCACAACTAGTATAGAATCGGAAGTCCGTTGGGTGCGTGGTAAACCCAATACGAAATCCATGCTGACGTCGCACCAAGGAACTTCGGGAATAGGTAAGGGAGTATACAAACCGGCATTGGTGAGGGTTCCCTTAGATTGCTGACAGACAAAGCAACTATCCACAAAATGAGCTACATCGCTGGTAAGCTTGGGCCAATAGAAGTCAGAAGAGATAAGGGCTAATGTCTTATCTCGGCTGAAGTGTCCTTCATTGTGAAGTTCTCTGATAATGTGTTGCCTTAAGGAACAGTCTGGAATGCATAATTGTAGTCCACGAAATAGGTAGCCGTTATGCAGAATAAAATCATTGCGAAGACCATTAGTTACCTCTTGAAATATCTTGCCAAAGGAGGGATCAACAGCATACATATTTGAGAAAGTTTCAAAGCCAGCAATCCTAATTTTCATGGTAGTAAGCAGGGAGGAACGACGGCTTAGAGCATTTGCAACACGATTGAGACTCCCTGATTGATGCTTCAGTGTAAAGGTGAACTCCTACAAGTAATTTACCCACTTAGCGTGTCGACTACTCAACTTATGTTGGTCATTGATGTACTTCAAAGCCTCATGATCTGTGAATAAGATAAATTCCTTCTGCACAAGATAATGGCGCCAATGCTTTAAGGATTGCACAATAGCAAAGAATTCCATGTCATAGGTAGAATAATTTTTCTTGGCACCAGATAGTTTCTCACTAAAGAAGGCAATAGGGCATCCTAATTGACTTAGAACACTACCAATGCCAATGCTAGATGTGTCACAGTTTACTTCGAACAGTTTGTCGAAATCTGGAAGTGCTAGAACAGGTGCTTCAGTCATCTTTTGTTTCACCAGCTGAAAACTAGTGATAGCTGCTTCACTCCACTTGAACTCGTGCTCCTTGAGGCACTCAGTTATAGGAGCAATTAAGGTACTAAAGTTCTGAATGAACCGGCGATAGAAAGAGGCAAATCCATGGAAACTTTGGACGTCATGAATGGTTTTTGGCTGTGGCCACTCTAAGATTGCCTCTATCTTTGATGGATCTGCACGAACACCCTCAGTAGACACTATAAATTCATGAAAAGAACTGTAGTCGTGAAAAAAGAACACTTCCTTTTGTTGACGAACAAGGATTCCGCCTTTAGCTTCTCAAAAACAGTTCAGAGGTGATCAAGGTGAAAAGCCCTCGTCGGACTATAAATAAGGATGTCGTCAAAGTATACAACTACGAATCTTCCCAGGAAAGGCCGCAAGACCTGATGCATGAATCACATGAACGTGCTAGGGGCATTGGACAGTCCAAAAGGCATGACCATCCACTCGTACAACCCATGTTGTGTCTTGAAGGTTGTCTTCCATTCATCTCCTGGCTTGATTCGAATCTGGTGGTATCCACTCCTAAGATCCATCTTGGAGAAGATCTTAAAACCAGAAAGTTGATCCAACATATCATCTAAACGAGGAATCGAAAATCTATACTTCACAGTGATTTTGTTGATAGCTCGGCTATCAACACACATGCACCATGAACCGTCTTTCTTTGGTACAAGTAGGGCAAGGATTGTTGGACCTTGGATGGCTAGAGAGGGGGGTGAATATAGCCAGACACTTGAACTATAGCACTTTTCGATTTTCTGCACTCAAAGGGTTAGTAGCACAGCGGAAGCAATAAAAAAACAGAGTATGCAGAATCTAAACCCCAAGTCAAGCACAAGCACAAGAACGCTAACAAAGAGGATTTACAAGGTTCGGGGATAACTTGCCCCTACTCCTTGGCGTGCCCTTAAGGTGGGCGATCCCTTGATTGTCGACAGATCAAGCCCCGGAAAATCCAGATAGAATGCAACCTCCTTCTCGGTGGAATAACCTCTCCACAGCGTTTCAAGATAAATGAAGTATTAAGTACAGGAAACATAAGAAGGATCTTATTGAGCACTAAGAACCCCAAGAACACAAGCAAACTTCTACCGAGCTCCTAGCTGCACACCTGCAACTGCCCACCTACCACTGAGCTCTCCTGGACTCCCTGAGCTTCCCTCAGATGAGCCCCAGTTAGCAGCTCCAGCAGCGCCAGCATCCGTTGCAACCTGAGATGGAAACCTGCCCAATCTGATGTAGCAAAAGCCTCTGTTTGACTCTCCTTGTTGAAACCTGATTCACCTGCACACTTAACAGCTAATTAGAACACCAAATCAACAAAAGATCAAAATCTCAGAACATATCAGTGATGATCAGATGAGAGACAGTAGTGTTCAGAGCATGATCAGAGTTTTGACAACGCATTTTGAATTAAAGTGATCGGTCACCAGACCGATCCAGGGGTCGTGGATCGGTCACCGGACCGATCCATAGCTTTGCTGGGACTCCTAGCTTTCGCAGCCACAAGGGCCTGATCGGTCACCAGACTGATCAGGATGTGACCTGATCGGTCACCAGGCCGATCAGGAACCCCTCCGACCAATCAGGATCCTGCCTGATCGGTTATAGGACGGAGTCCGCGACACTTGATCGTTCACCAGAACGATCTGAACAGTATTCTAGATCGGTCACCAGACCGATCAGGAGCCGATCAGTAAGGCTTTCAAAACCCACTGGATGCTCCCTGATCGGTCACCAGACCAATCAGGAGCCTAGCCGTAAGTGAACCCATACTCACTGTATAATACATGATCGGTCATCAGTCCGATCTGGAGCCGAGCAGTGAGTGAACTGTATGCTCCCTGATCGGTCACCGGACCGATCAGGAGCCGGCCAGTAAGGTTTCCAACCCACTGTATGCTCCCTGATCGGTCACCAGACCGATCAGACATAGCTGGATCGGTCACCAGACTGATCCACGAGGGAACTCCGTGCCAACTTCCCTGATCGGTCACCAGACCGATCCAGGCAAGGTCAAAACCATTCTAAGTCACGAGAACAAGCCTCCAGCCTATCTCTGACTCGTGCTTGATCCCTCGGACCAAGACTCCATGCCCAGCTTCACTCACCGGGACTTCAACCTAGCCCTCCAAGCTAGGACCTGGCCCTCCATGCCGGGATTTCATCCAACCTAGCCCTCCAAGCTAGGACCTGGCCCTCCAATCCAGGATTTCATCACCTAACCCTCCGAGTTAGGAATTTTCACACCTAGCCCTCCAAGTTAGGACTTTCTCACACCTAACCCTCCAGGTTAGGAATTTCCACACCTAGCCCTCCAAGCTAGGACTTTTCCACACCTAACCCTCCAGATTAGGAATTTCCACACCTAGCCCTCCAAGCTAGGACTTTCTCACACCTAACCCTCCAAGTTAGGATTTCATCCACCTAGCTTCTCAAGCTAGAACCTGACCCTCCAAGCCAGACTTTCATCAAACCTAGTCCCACTAGGTATGCCTAGTCCACGACCAGGACTTAATCCCAATCATCTCATCAACCTAAACTAAAATCGGTGTCAACACCAAAACAACAATCAGGGTCAGCCTGCATCATCAATCTCCCCCTTTTTGTTGTTTGACAACCCGATTTTAAGTGTAGGAATTTTAATCCAATTATCTCAAATCTCATATTTGTAGGAGAATCAGGATCCTCCCCCTACAACATTTAAACCCATAATCATCCTAAACTTAACCAACCACACTCTCTCCCTTTGTCAAACACCGAAAAGGGTGTAGACTGGTTGTTGAGTTTAAACATACTCCCCCTCAACCCTAGGGGTGTCCCAAAACAACATAAGATTTGATTTAATTTTGAAAACATATGAAATCATATGATAAATATAAATCATGGCAAAACAATCATATGTATCATATGTACATGGAGTGAGAATAAGCATAGCAATGCAAAATAAGGCATAAATGATGATAGCAGTCATATGAACAATCATATAAACTAACAATAAGCATAATATAGTAAGTCAAACATGAAAATCAGTGATAGAGTTAGATGCATCACATAGCATCAAAGTCAAGTCAAATACACCACGAAGCCATAAAAGTCAAAGCATAGGTATACAACCATAAAGTCATACAATCCAAATAGTCAAATAGTCAAGTCAAGGGCAGAGGCTGAGAACATCCATAATCACCCGTCGGTGGGGGGGTCATCATCCTGCATCGGATCATCAGTCGTATCATCAGGTATATAGGATCCCAGTGCAGCGCTGTCAGAGGGCGCAGATCCTGGAAACGTGTGCTAGCGCCACTTGTCATACCATGTCTGCTGCAAAGTTCGGACCCCCGAGACATCGGACTCCAATGCGTGAAGTTGACGATCGAAGGACCGAAACTCTGACCGGACCTCCTCGCGCCATAGCTCAGAGACATGGAAATTATGCTGCATAGTGAGCTCCAGCTCGGAGACCTGCCAGCGGATGTCTGGATCTGGCTCGTAATCATAGTCCGCTGCTGGTATAGGCACCTCCTAATGAGCAGCAGCATCTGCCGGTGCCTGAATGTGTGGGCCTCCCCTTGGTAGCTTTCCAAGACCCCTCCCGTCCTTCCATACAAGAGCCCGATCGTGATCTCTGATGATGATGTTAGACTTGGCACACGCCCGCCTGCCAAGTCGACAATCCTATCTAACCATGGACACTGTCCTGCCCTTGGTTACATCAACATCGACTGACATAAGCCAGTCAGTGATGACGTGACCAAATGACATATATACAGTGCGACGACTAGGCTCTCGATAGGAAATGATCGACTGAAAGATGCTCTCCATAATGTCAAAGTCAAGGTGACGATGCATGCCATAAAGCATCAGACAGTGGTACGGTCGGATCTCAGTCAAGGGCGTTGAGGTGATCGGAAGGATGCAGTTTGTGATTATTTTGAAGAGAATGTAATTAACAGGGGAGAGACGGAGGGCCGCAAAGGTTGGAAAGTCCGGTCCTAACTCATCAAGGCCGGCTGGTCGAGGATGGCCAAAGAAGTGCTGATATATAGTGTCGGGAGTGACGTCTACAAAAGGAGGCAGCAAGGGGTCAGGAAGCTCTGGGTAGATAGAATAAAAATTAGGCGATCGACAACCGCCCAGATACTCAGCTAAGATGTCGTACGAGAAGTCAAGATTTCTCTTGGCTACTCGGGTCATGAATTCAAAGTCCCCTTGAGGTCCTTGTTACAAGTTATTGTAGAATTCGGACACGAGATCAAAGTTAATCGTCCGCTTAAGGGAAAGAAGAAAGCCCAGGTTGTAAAAGGTAATCAATCACCTCCACAATGGAGGGACAATGCTCAGACAGGAAAGGTCTATCAATGGACCGGTAGGGGAGCAACTTGAAGGTACGGGACTAAAATGCTTGCTCACAGGCAGCGTTAGGGAAACGAGAACTCGAAGAAGGCTGAGGCCTTCGAGAAGGGGCGGATGAAGAGGGGCCTTTGCCCTTTGAGGACCCTTCAACAGGTTCCTTGCGCTTAGATGACTTTCTAAAATGTTGGAAATAAATCACGGTAATAGATTGGATCAAATGAAGTGAGATTATAATCAAGTGAACAAATGAAAATAAATTTTGATCCAGTGACGATATGATCAAGAGTTCAGATTGAATCACAACACAAAAATTTGATCATATGGAAAGGCACACACGGCAACAATATTGAAATGATTACATGAAGCATGACCCAATCATTTATAGGACACGAATTGATCAGTGAGATGAAGAGTTAATCAATAAGATTCATATCAAGGTAAGGGAAGGTCACGGCAAGATTAGGGTCACAGTACAGAAAAAATAGGAAAAAGTAACATGGTTAGCCATCACAAATCTTATGAAGGAATCAGTAAAGAAAGATTGGAAACTAAATGCTTACTTAGGTGCCATTGTTGAGTTGGTTGAGTACTTGCTCACGAGAAGAAAAGTGCAGAAGGTTGACACGAACTCTCGCGCAGGAATCTCGTGCAGGAAGAAGAACTCTTGCACACAGAGAGAAGATCACACGTGCAAGAAGAAGAAACGCAGGAAGAGCTCACGCATAAAGAGAAGAGTAGCTCACGCGCAAGGAAGAAGGGAGGGGTTTCGGCGCTAGGGTTCGGAGATGTAAGGTTTAGGAAAAATTAATCGGTTGGTGGATCGGTCCACCAACCGTAATTTAATGTGATCGAACGGATCACCGTTCGATCTGAGAGCTCCCAGACCGATCAGGCTCCGGCCTGATCGGTCGGGTGATCGATCAGGCAGGCTCCTGATCGATCGGCTGATCGATCAGGGAGCGAACAGTAGGTTTGGGAGGTTTTCTGTGAGCCTCATAATCGGTCTGTGGACCGATCACCACAGTGAGCCAGATCGGTCTGTGGATCGATCAGACATACCCCTGATTGGTCCGGTGACCGATCAGGCTCCTGTAATTTTCCTGATACGATCTGAAACTTTCAGTTTCAGACTCCCCTTGAGGTCTGAGACGATTTGATCCAAATTTACTGATCGTGGAGATGTTCTTTCAACTAAAATTGATTCGTAAACACGAATCAAAAATTCTTATGGATTTGACAAATCAATTTACTTCACACAAGTGAAGTCAAATGCAATCACTCATCAATTCAATTTTCAAGCAAGTTTGTATCAAATTCAAATCTCCAATCAAGTTTCCTTGATTGGAATGTCTAAGTATGTTCATGGAGTCAAATACACATATGTTATGCATTGGTTTTCCCCATACTTGGTCACCGTAGTGATTTTTATCTCGTCAACCAAATTTCTCAAGGGATGCATTGACATTTTGAGAAATTAAGTTGATCCAAGCATCTCACCCCATATCTAGCAAACAAAAACGTTTTGGTGAACCTTATAGTTTGTGTGAGATGTCCCCAAGTTACCCAATTGTTCCCAACAATTTAATTGATCATGAAGGGTTTTAAATGCTCTTTAATTTCTATGAAGCGCGACACATTCCCAACTCCCTTCGTAAGAAACTAAATTCATTCTCGGGGAGTGGTTTAGTAAAAATGCCCGCTAGATTTGATTTGGACTCTACATGTGAGAGTACAATGTCTCCTCTAGCAACATGATCTCTAATGAAGTGGTGACGCACTTCAATGTGTTTGGTCCTAGAATGATGGACTGGATTCTTTGTTAGGTTAATTGTGCTTATGTTATCACACAACACTTGCAAACCCTTGTAGGTTAATCCATAGTCCTCTAGAGTATGAATCATCCACAACAATTACGTTACACTCTCTCCCATAGCGATATATTCTGCCTCGGTCGTGGAGAGAGCAACACAATGTTGCTTCCGACTAGACCAACTCACTAGTGATGAACCTAAGAATTAGCAACCCCCACTAGTCCTTTTCCGATCCAACTTGCATCCAGCATAGTCAGAATTGGTATAGCCAATTAGGTCAAATGACTCGGTACGGGGTACCAAAGACCAGCTCCAATTGTGCCTTTAAGGTATCTCAAAATTCTTTTAACAGCAATTAGATGAGATTCCTTAGCACAAACTTGATACCTAGCGCACATACTCACATCAAAAAGTATATCAGGTTGACTAGCTGTGAGGTATAGCAGACTACCTATCATGCTCCGATATTGAGTCAAGTCAACAGGCTTACCACTCTCATCCTTGTCTAATTTTGTGTTTGTAGCCATGGGAGTGGTTACCTCTTTAGAATCACTCATGTTGAATTTTCGGAGCATCTCTTGTGTGTACTTTGATTGGTGCACATGGATTCCATCTCGAGTTTGCTTGATTTCAAGTCCAAGGAAGAAAGTCAATTCTCCCACTAGACTCATCTCAAATTCACTCTCCATGTGTCCAATAAACTCATTTAAATAGCCCTTGTTGTTTGAGCCACAAACTATGTCATCGACATATACTTGGGCTACAAATATATTATCACCATCTCTTCGTAGAAATAGTGTAGGGTCTATTTGGCCTCTACCAAAGCCTTTTTCAATTAGGAATGTCGACAACTGCTCATATCAAGTTCGGGGTGCCTGTTTAAGGCTATAAAGTGCCTTTTTGAGCTTGAACACGTGGTTTGGAAATTCGGAACTCTCAAACCCCGGTGGTTGTTCGACATAGACTTCTTCTCTAATTAAATCATTTAGAAAGACCGATTTGACATCCATTTGATATAGCTTGAAACCTCGATGTGCTGCAAATGCAAGCATCAATCGGATGGACTCTAATCATGCCACGGGAGCAAAGGTTTCATCATAATCAAGGCCTTCAACTTGACTGTAGCCCTTGGCTACTAAGCGTGCCTTGTTTCTTATTATTTCTCCCTTATGATTCAATTTATTTTTGAACACCCATTTGGTTCCAATAATGGTGGTCTTCTTAGGTCTAGGGAATAAGTCCCAAACTTGACTTCTCTCGAATTGACCTAGTTCATCTTGCTTGGCAATGAACCAATCGGGATCATTTAATGCTTCATCAATTTTTCTAGGTTCAATTTCGGAAATTAGGACAACTTCATTAGCCTCATTCCTAAAGAATGATCTAGTCCTAACCCCATGATGGATGTCTCCAACAATTTGGTCTTGGGGATGACTAGAGGCTAACCTAGTTTGCCTTGGTGTTGGAGGTGCTTCTTGGATGGTGTTACTTGACCCATGCTCAACCTCAGGATCCGGCTGATCTATGTGTTGTCTAGATTCACCGTCATCAGATTCATCATCACCTTCAACACTTGGATTTTTCAGTCAAACCTAGTTTCCTAAGTTCGAATTGGACTCCTTCTACATCTTCTGGTTGTTCATTTGCTTTTGGAATTTCTTCAAAAACAACATTAGAAGATTCTTCAACCAATCTAGATCTCTTATTGTAGACTCGGTAAGCTTTGCTAACGAGGGAGTACCCGACCAGTATCCCTTCATCAGCTTTTGCTGTGAACTTTCGAAGGGGATCCTTGGTGTTTAGAATAAACACCTTACAACCAAACACCCTAAGATGTTTAACTGTAGGTGGTTTTCCAAATCAAAGTTCATGAGGAGTCTTTCCTAGAAATCTATGTACGAGGAGACGGTTTTGCACGTAGCAAGCTGTGTTCACAGCTTCAGCCCATAAGTAGCTCGGTAGGGAGTACTCATTGAACATGCTTCGTGCAGCCTCTTGTAAAACACGGTTCTTCCTCTCTACAACACCATTTTGTTGTGGTGTTCTAGGAGTGGAGAACTCATGTCTATACCCTCTATCTTGACAAAACTCTAAAAATCTTTGATTTTGGAATTCACCTCCATGATCACTTCTTATTGTCTTAATTGTTGATGATTTCTCATTTTCAACTCTTCTACAAAATGAAATAAAAACATCTAAGGTTTGATCCTTATGTTTTAGAAAATATGTCTATGTATATCTAGTAAAAGCATCAATGATAACAAAACAATATCTACTACCATTCAATGATATAATCGTACTACAATCAAACAAGTCCATGTGAAGTAAATCCAATGCAGTAGAAGTACTTACAGTGCTTTTATCTTTATGTGCAGATTTTGTTTGCTTACCCATTTGACATGCATCACAAAGTTTGTCCTTTTCATACTTGATGCTTGGTAAGCCACGAACTAATCCCTTGTTGGCTAACTTCCGGATATTCTTCATGTTCACATGTGCTAGTCTCTGGTGCCAAAGGGTGGATTCATCTTCTCTTGACATGAAACACTTAACAAAAGCATTAGTAGCACTTTTAAATGAAACTTGGTAAATGTTATCTATCATAGTGCCTACTAGTACCGTGTCAAAGTTGTCACGTTGTCTAACTAGACATTGACTTGATTGGAAATCAATTGTGTAACCCGTATCACACAATTGACTGACACTTAGGAGATTAAATGTCATCCCCTTGACTAGAAGGACATTCTTAATTCTAAGACATTCGGATATTTGAATGTCTCCTATTCCTATAACCTTAAGACTACCATTGTTACCAAATGAAACATTACCTCTATTTTTGCATTGGAGGGTAGTGAATAATGATCTATCCCCTGTCATATGTTTGGAGCACCCACTATCAAAAAACCAAGTTGATAGATGCTCCCCCTCAATCAAAGCCTACACAATTCGAAAAATAGAAGATTTAGGTACCCAAATCTTGGGACCTAAAGCACCTACTAAGCAAGACTTAGGCACCCATGCCTTGACTACTTTTCTTTGAACCCTAGGTGTCTTAGATTGTCTAACATCAGTCCTAGACATTAAGGACATAAATGATGGTTCTTTGGGTCAGTAACCAATACCGGCCCTATTGTACACAGCTCTTTGTGCATTTAGAATCATGTCTAGAGTCTTTGAGCTAGTTGAGAATTTCTCAAGAACACTCTTGAGTCTCTCAACTTCACTCTTCAAATATTTATTTTCATCCTCTAACATTTCTACATGTAAATCATCAACATCCTCATCCTTAGAGGATTTCAATTGTTCAACCTCAAGTTTCAATTATCTAACTTTTGATTTTGACTTTTTCAATAAATCGGTTAAACAAGCAATAGTCCTATAGCATTTATCGAGTTCGGGAGTGATTACCTCTTCATCATCCGAAGATGATGAAGCCACGTTTGATGAGTCACTCGATTCATCGCTGCTTTCTTGATCTTCCAATGCCATGAGTGCTACATGGCGAGTGCTCTTCTCATCCTTCTCCTCATCGGATGAACTAGAGGAGGATTCATCCCAATTGCCTTCAAGGCCTTCTTCTTCTTCTTTGGTTTATCCTCCTTCTTCTTGAGCTTAGGGCAGTCCTTCTTGAAATGTCCTTTCTTGCTACACTCATAACAAGTAATGTTAGATTTATCAACTTTAGCTTCACTAGGGTTACTTTTACCCTTGAAGCGCCAACTCTTCCTCATCATTCTTCTAACAAAGTTGGCCATCTCGGAGGAAGAAGACCCACTGCCATCCTCCTCGGATTCGGACTCGGATTAGGAAGAGGATGAAGATGAAGATGCTTCCTTCTCCTTCTTCTTCTTGTTGGTCTTTTCCCCTGCAACTAAGGCAATCCCCTTCTCCTTGGGGCCTTTGTTAGCCATTTCATGAAGTTCCATTTCACAAAATAAATCATCTAATTTAACAATTGATAAGTCCTTCGAAACCTTGTAGGAATCCACCATGGATGACCACAAGGCATTCCTTGGAAATGCTTTTAACACATACCTCACAAGGTCGCGGTTCTCGACCTTTTCATCAATAGAGTGGAGACCATTGAGGACTTCCTTGAACTTACCATGTAATTCACTCACCGTTTCATTCTCCTTCATGGAGAGGTTTTGAAGTTGGTTGAGGAACAAATCCCTCTTGGCGATTCTAGAGTGTCGGGTTCCCTCATGGAGTTCAATGAGTTTATTCCATAAGTCCTTTGCACTTGTAAATGGAGCAACCTTGATGAGTTGATCTTTGTTCATGCCACATTGCAAAGTCACCACCGCTTTCGCGTCGGCTTCACTTTTCCGGGTTTGTTCAGCTGTCCAACACCAAGATTCCAATTCTTTTCCTTCATCATCCTTTGGAAGGGTAAAACCCTCCTTCACAGCGAACCATGTGTTGATATCCATCTTTAGATAGTACTCCATCTTCGATCTCCAATATTGAAAATCTGCTCCATCGAAGAAGGGAGGTCGGGTTGTGCTAAATCCTTCTCTCAACGCCATTATTGATAGCTCTCGGTTGTTAATCCGCTTGAACAGAGCCCTAAGCTCTGATACCACTTGTTGGACCTTGGATGGCTAGAGAGGGGGGGGGGTGAATATAGCTAGACACTTGAACTTTAGTACTTTTCGATTTCCTGCACTCAAAGGGTTAGTAGCACAGCGGAAGCAATACAAAAACAGAGTATGCAGAATCTAAACCCCAAGTCAAGCACAAGCACAAGAACGCTAATAAAAAGGATTTACAAGGTTCGGGGATAACTTGCCCCTACTCCTTGGCGTGCCCTTAAGGTGGGCGATCCCTTGATCGTCGGCAGATCAAGCCCCGAAAAATCCGGATAGAATGCAACCTCCTTCTCGGTGGAGTAACCTCTCCACAGCGTTTCAAGATAAATGAAGTATTAAGTACAGGAAACACAAGAAGGATCTTACTGAGCACTAAAAACCCCAAGAACACAAGCAAACTTCTCACCGAGCTCCACTCAGCGCAGATCTCACGCAAGAACTCCCTTCTTCGTGTCTTCTCGCTGATGAACACACCAAGCTTCTTGTTTCTTTTCCAAGTGCTCAAGTATCACAAGGTTGCTCAAGAGATGGATCAACATATCAGAGTTGATGCAAGAGCAAAAGCCAAGATGTCGCAAGAAGTCTGGAAGTGATCAAGTATATTGCTGCTTCTTTGCTACCAAGCCCTTAAGCATCTCCCATTGATGCCAGGTCACGCCACCTCACTACAGCTCCCAGCTGCACACCTGCAACTTCCCACCTACCACTGAGCTCTCCTGGACTCCCTGAGCTTCCCTCAGATGAGCCCCAGTCAGCAGCTCCAGCAGTCCAGCAGCGCCAGCATCCGTTGCAACCTGAGATGGAAACTTGCCCAATCTGATGTAGCAAAAGCCTCTGTTTGACTCTCCTTGTTGAAACCTGATTCACCTACACACTTAGCAGCTAATTCGAACAGAAAATCAAAATCTCAGAACATATCAGTGATGATCAGATGAGAGACAGTAGTGTTCAGAGCGTGATCAGAGTTCTGACAACGCATTTTTAATTAAAGTGATCATTCACCGGACCGATACAGGGGTCGTGGATCAGTCACCGGACCGATCCACAGCTATGCTGGGACTCCCAGCTTTCGCAGCCATAAGGGCCTGATCGGTCACCAGACCGATCAGGAACCCCTCCGACAGATCAGGCTCCAGCCTGATCGCTTATAGGACGGAGTCCGCGATACATGATCGTTCACCAGAACGATCTGAACAGTATTCCAAATCGGTCACCAGGCCGATCAGGCCGATCAGTAAGGTTTTCAAAACCCAGTGGATGCTCCCTGATCAGTCACCAGACCGATCAGGAGCCCAGCCGTAAGTGAACCCAAACTCACTGTATGCTCCCTGATCGGTCACCAGTCCGATCAGGAGTCGTGCAGTGAGTGAACTGTATGCTCCCTGATCAGTCACCGGACCGATCAGGAGCCAGGCAGTAAGGTTTCCAACCCACTATATGCTCGCTGATCGGTCACCAGACCGATCAGACATAGCTGGATCGGTCACCAGACCGATCCACGAGGGAACTTCGTGCCAACTTCCCTGATCGGTCACCAGATCGATCCAGGCAAGGTCAAAACCATTCTAAGTCACGAGAACAAGCCTCCAGCCTATCTCTGACTTGTGCTTGATCCCTCGGACCAAGACTCCATTCCCAGCTTCACTCACCGGGATTTCAACCTATCCCTCCAAGCTAGGACCTAGCCCTTCAAGCCGGGATTTCATCCAACCTAGCCCTCCAAGCTAGGACCTGGCCCTCCAAGCCAGGATTTCATCACCTAACCCTCCGAGTTAGGAATTTTCACACCTAGCCCTCCAAGCTAGGACTTTCTCACACCTAACCCTCCAGGTTAGGAATTTCCACACCTAGCCCTCCAAGCTAGGACTTTTCCACACCTAACCCTCCAGGTTAGGAATTTCCACACCTAGCCCTCTAAGCTAGGACTTTTTCACACCTAACCCTCCAGGTTAGGAATTTCCACATCTAGCCCTCCAAGTTAGGACTTTCTCACACCTAACCCTCCAAGTGTAGAATTATTGGTTACCAAAGTTGAAGGGGTTCCTTCTCGTCGGGGAGCCAATACGATGTTCCTCACTTTGATGCTGAGGGTGTATGTGTCACGCCCCGAGACCCGGGAGCCGCTGATCCAATAGAAAATCGGACAGCACCTCCCCTGTCCGGCGGACAATTTACACAAACACATAGATAATATAACACAACCACGCAGTTTAAAGGGCCTCAGGCCTCCAATCCACACATATATAACTGCATAAATGACTATACGTCGTAAAACCAAAATCCGAACTCACCTGAGCTGCCAGGGGGCAGGAACAAAGCCAAAACCAAACGAAGTCCAACATAGGACTCAAAAATACAATACCTTCGAATAAAACGTGCATACATGGTTAAAACATCACAACGGAAGCATAGGAATACTACAGGGTCCATAACAAAACCACGTAAACCAAAAAGAGCTCCTCTGGAGCTGGGGGACTGGCTGCTAGGGATCTCCTGGCAGGCATCAACCTGAAATAAAATGTATGGCAACGGGGTGAGTCCATAAACTCAGCGAATACCCAGTAGATATACATAGTATGTTATAATAACAATAGAAGTCTACGCTAATACAACCTCATATGAACAATAGGAAAGGGTATACTGAAGATACTGAATAAAGATACATACCAGAATCCATCTAACCTGAAAAGAGGATAATAAGTACCAAGGGAATATCAATAGACATATAATCTCAGATAACAAGTCTCCAGAATATGCATGTCAAACAAGTGCAGCAAATAAGTGCAGCAAACAATGCACGATGCAAAATATGCACATGGTGCAATGCCATGGTCACCCCCTAACTCCAGTCAAGCCACCGAGACAGGCGATACTGTGTCGGCCGAGTGGGTTGAGCTGTGACACTGTACGCACTCTGCCATCACTGCTCCTGAGTGACCGAGTGGACAGGATGCTGTCGGGGGACCGCCCCCCTACCCCATGTATATATGAGGGAGCGTCGCTCTCATCTCCTCTGGTCTATGGGAAGAGAAGGGATCTCCGCCTGCTACCACGCTCCGAAGCCACTACCCCTGAGCGGTCGAGCGGAGCAGTACAGAGCAAATGCACACATCCTACGGTATCCACTAACCCATGAGTGGCCGTGTGCGCATATCATGTACCGGAAGACGATAGGCTCAACCACAAGGGAGTCGCTGATCGCCGGCATGCAACAATGCAAGGATGGTGTATGATAGATACACATACCTCCCTCCCAAGTCCTCAGTATACTAGGTCTCAGTCTGAAATCCTATAACAGGAAATACAGTTAACCTACAAGGTATACTGGCCGAAAACTACAGATCCCTCAAGGTCAAAGGCAGGAGATACCTCACGATCTCTAAGCATACATATAGATATGACACTACCTGATACTGTATGGAACTAACAGCATAATAACTTAGGGATAAACCACAGGTATCTAGGACAGGCATAATAAACAGGGAGTCAACAAGTATCCAGAATAGACATACTAACCAGGGATAACTAACAAGTATCCAAGACAGGCATACTAACCAGGGACAGGCATAATAACCAGGGATAACTAACAAGTATCCAAGACAGGCATAATAACCCAGGGATAACTAACGAGTATCCAGAACAGGCATAATAACCAGGGATAAATAACAAGTATCCAGAACAGGCATAATAAACAGGGATAGCGTATGATCTTATTGCTATCTATAACATACTATGCATAACAAGATGACAATATCTAAAAGATAAGTCAAAGGGTACCCGCCTCCAAGAGTAGAAATCCGTATCAATCGAGACAGAACCACCCGTCGAAATAGGCAGTAATAGATCCAGTCAAGTCCCTGTGTAAAAGACACATTTTGATTAGCTATTACAAAATTAGTAACTAGCTAATTAATCCCTAATCCGTTCTAGGGTTAACCTAATTATTTCCCTTTCCATTTAATTACCTTTAATTAAATGGAAGGTTCCTAATTACCCTAGGTAATTACAATTAGATTTACTTTAAAGGTAAACTCGACTTCGAGTTCTTTTAAGCTTTGGTTATTAACTTAACCTCCCCCAACTCTAACCTCTAAAGTAAATCCAATCAATTAATCATTCATTAACATGTCATTTACACCGATCTTGTTGTCCAATTGACCCCTAGTCACACCGAAAGCTCCCGGAGCAAGCATCTACATCTAAGGCTAGCAATTTCGGTTCTGATCAGAAAGAGCAGCAAGAATTTCAGGTTACCTTTCAAGTGGAGCTCACGGCAGATTCCCCAAAGCTCACAATAGCCAATACCAGTCAATCCCAAGAGGAGAGGGCTGCTACAAAAGGCAATCAAGCCCCCAATCATATGGTCATCTAAGTTGATACAAACAAATCATTAAGAACTACCTTTACAAAGGAATCCTACGACCTCACAGAGCTTACCTCACTGATTCAATTCCCTTAGCTGCTTGGCACAGAACAGGGCAATTCACCAAGCTGCTCACGGCAGTATCCAAGACCGCAGCCCAATTTCAAGGAGTAGTTTGCTACTACATCTCACCCAAGCCCTAATTTATCAATCCATCATAAGGAATAGGGAAAGACTACTCAAATCATAACCTTACCTGAGCAAGAATTCTCACGCGCGAGTCGAGACCAGTGCGGTCGGAAACACCCAGAGGATACCGAACAACAAACCCAGGGCACAGAGGGGAAGAGAGACTCGCAGGCGTTCTGTTGGCGAGGAACACAATGCCAACTCGAATCTATGCCCTACCTCACCTGGCGACTGAAGCAGAATCCAAGAGGGTGAGCAATCGAAGTGGCTGGCTCACACTGCTCCGATTGCATAAGGGAGTGGCTCGCGTGCGACGGGGTGAGGAGCGTCGACGGAACACAGAGGGACGGCGACGGCTGGCTGCGGCTAGGGCACGCGCGCGAAGGAGAAAAAGGGGTGCGGCTTCGTCGGCTGCGGCGAGTGAGGCGGCTTGGATCGGGAAGGGAAGGAGACGCAAGTGATGAACCCGAGCCCTAAACAGCCCCTTTTATACTTGCCTCTTTTAAGTCATGGCATTTTGCATTTTAGTCCAGCCCATTTTCATCTAATTGCAAAATCACTCCTAAGTTTAAACTTGATTACAAATTAGTCCTTATGACTGTTTGTTTAAATTATATTGTGGTCCCTACGTTTGTGTCCAAGGACTCAGAAGCCCCGGAACCTATCCGGTAATTCTCCGAAAATTTCCGGAACCTATCAAAAGTGTCGGATTTAACAGTATGTGTTCTTCTGGCCATCATGAATGACGCTGCAATTATATTGCCACGGTCGTCCCAACAATAAGTGACATGCGTCCATTGACTCAACATCACACCATGTTTGATCATAATACTTGCTTCCAATAGAAAAAGATAAAAGACACCTCCTATATACGGTTACCTCACTTCCTTTACTTAGCCATGATAACTTGTAGGGTTTTGGATGATGATTTGTCTTCAACTGTAGCTTTTGAACAACTTCTTCGGATACAATATTTTCACAGCTTTCACTATCAATGATCATCTTGCAAACTTTGACTGCAACCGTGCACGTCGTGTGAAAGATGTTGGTTCTCAGCCAATCATCTTCAAATTCTTCCTTAGGGACCAGTAGGGTCTTGCGTACGATGAGAGTCTCATGACCATCGCCATAAAGAACCTTGTCATAAATATCGTCAACATAAATCGGCTCATCAATTTGTTCGAGTTCATCCTCTATGTCTTCCTCAACTAGAAGAGTCTTGTTTTTTTTATCTGGGGATCTTTTATACTCCGAAGCTCGATGCCTCTGTTCACCACATCGAAAACACTTGATAGTGATCTTAGGGTTACCTTGTGGTGGCTGCTGAGAAGGGCGCAACTCTTGAGGGCGAACAACTCGATTGTTTTGATCGCTCCTAGTCGTCGGTCTTCGGTTTAGTTGTTTTTCAACTGTCAAGGCTTACTGATAGGCCTCCGAAATGGTCTAGAGTGAGTGAAGACTCAGGGTGTCTTGTAAGGGTTGACGTAATCCCCCTAAATATCTCGCTACCATCTGCTCCTTGATCTTGGACAAATCATTTCGAGCAATAAGCTGATAGAATTCCTCTGTATAGTCGTCAACGGTTCTAGCTCCTTGCCTCAAGGTATGGAGTCGTTGATACAATGTTTGGGTGTAGCCGAAGGGATGAAATTGCATTCTCATTAGTTTCTTCATTTTTTCCCAATCAGTGATTTTGGATTTACCTTGTCTCTCCCGTGATCGTCGAAGTTGCTCCCACCATGCTGAAGCTCGACCTTTTAACTTGATAACGACCAACTTTACTTTGATGTGATCAGGTACTTCTTTATATTGAAAAATCCTCTCTACTTCATTGATCCAATCAACGAAGCCTTCCGCTTGTAATATGCCAAAAAATAAAGAAGATCCACTCGGAAACCAAAGTTCCCAAATCGTTCCTCTCGACCATGGTGTTCCCGATATGTAGCACGACGATGAAACGGGTTCTCGAAAGGAGACTCAGAGTTACCATCAGAGATCTCACGATCTTTAAGATCCCGCGCTGCCAAACGCTGGGTTTATTCCGCAACTTGCTTCTGTAAATCCTCAATTATCATTATATCTTGGATACTACGATCACGGTGCTGGGCTTCCTCAATCGGAACCTACCTGTTGCGACCACAACCACGTCCACGATGACCCTCCATTGGATCTTAATGAGCTCTGATACCAACTGACACCGGGCAGAATATAGATTATTCTGGGGCGAGAAGTTTCAGAGGGATTTACGTGAAAAAATAAGAAAGTAATAACGAGATAAGGAGTAGCCGAAACTGGGCTTAAACCTTATCGAGAAAAACAAGAGCGAGAAGAGAAAAATAGAGATATAGCCCTAATGTGGCTTAAGCGAAGCAAATTGATTCAATATCCAAAAAACTTGTCCTAAACATCATCTAAGCATGAGTTTATATAGCACTCATATCTCTAAAAAATCTCTAAACCAACCAAACTTAGTCTCCTAAAATTTAGGAACAAATTTAACCAACAAGACTTGGTTTCCTATGATTTAGGAACAAACTAAACAAAAATATATAACCAATTAAAAACCCTAAATATATAAATCTGAATATTATTTTGGATCCCCACCTGCATCAGGAAGCTTAGAATGGTTTCTGGAGTTGTATCCTGAGCTGAGGGGTCGAAGCCCCTTTTATAGGCTTCATTGGGGTGCCTGTGATGACTAGGGCGCCTCAAAGGGCTTAGTCAAAGTTTATCTCTGCGCCGAACTTGCCGCAGCAGATAAACCACTTGACCAGGGCGCCCTGGACCTCCCAGGCGTCTCAATGAACTTGGTCAAAGCTTATCCCTGCTTCGCACTCGCAGCAGCAGATACAACATTCAACCAGGGCTCCTGTATCATCTGGGGCACCTGAATGGAAGCCTGTTTTTCCTCCTTTCACTGAGGCGCCCTGGATGATGGGGGCGCCTAGCTCCATCTGGGCACCTCCTTCAATGGGGGTGCCTAGCAGCCAGCCTTCCAGCCGCTTTGTGCGTTGTTTGCCTACTTTGTCTTCCATCCTAGGTACCTACAAGATACACAAATACAAAGCAAACACATATACAACCTTAGTCTTAATGAAGTGGTTCTGACTTCAGATTTCCATGAAACCCTAGGTTGAACCGACGCAAGTTCCCACCCCCGGGAACGCGCCTTCAACCTACTCCTCTCAGGAGACGGTTGTCACCCAATCCATTTGGGTGGACTTTTACTTAGCCTTCAATACTCTCGGATCTTGAGACGTCCGATCTTCGACCCGTCTCTACTTATGTCCTTAGTCATCGCTCAGCTAAGTTGCTCAATCCCTCGGACCAAGACTTCATGCCCAAACCCTAGGTCCAGGACTTCGATGCCCAACCCTCGGCCAGGACTTCGTGCCCAATTCCTCGAACCAGGTCTTCGGTGCCCAACCCTCGGCCAGGACTTAGTGCCCAATTCCTCGAACCAGGTCTTCGTGCCCAACCCTAGGCCAGGTCTTAGTCCCCAATTCCTCGAACCAGGTCTTCATGTCCAACCCTAGGCCAGGTCTTAGTGTCCAGCTTCACTCACCAGGACTTCGTGCCTTGTTTTACTAGGACTTTGGTTCACTTTGTTATACCTTTCTTAACTAACCCTTCCTTTGTTCAATGTACTACTGACTTAAGCATATTGTCAAACATTGAAACACTTAGAGGAGGACGTCACTGATGCAACTTGCACCAATAGAGACGTATACACATTTGGATCGTGTATCATACTTGATGTTATATAAGGGTTGATTGCACCACCCTACAGGATAAATGGACTCTGGTATATTTATACATTCAGTATTTCAGTTATACATTACTTACTATACACATGAGACTATATCAGCGTGATTTTTACTGCTAGTATAACTTACTATGCATATCTGTTTAGGTATCTGCTGAGTTTATCTAGACTCACACCCTTGGCTATATTTTTATTTTTCAGGCTATGATACTTGGAGTCGCCCAGAGAGCCAAGAACCCAGTCCCTAACTGCCGTGACGCCATGACTTTGTTTTGTACTTAGTAGTACCTTTGTTTTTCATATTCATTTTATGGATTTGTATATGTCTCAGTATTTGTATTCGGAGGAACTTATGTATTTTGTTTGGTTGTAAGTCTGACCGGTCTACAGTTAGGTATGTTTTAGTATGCTTTATGCTATGGATGTCTTTCATGTTATTTGAATTCAGCGTGTTGGCTGTGGTATTTATGTGAACCAAGTTGGCCTTGTATATTGGTTTCATATTGTCCACTGTATAGGAGAGATGTTATCCGATTTATATTAGACCAGCGACCTCTTCTGAGAGCATGTTATAAAATATCCCTTTTCTTTATATTTCTCGAAAGCATATCTTCATAAAGCTTCAGATGTTTTTGGATTATATTTTGATAATTTTCTGAATAAGGCTTCTCTCCATCCTGTTTCACATCCGTATGTTTCTATGACTATGTAGTCTAAATCTAAGGGTAAAGTTAACATTGGTAAATGTTGGACCATAAATTTTATTTGTTTAACTAAATCAATGTCTTGTTGATTAAAGTATTATTTGTTGGATATAACCTGCCCACGGGTCGGGTCCAGCCCGGACCCGGCCTGGAACCGACCCGGGTCAACGAGCTGGGCGGCCCATTGACCCGGTTTGTGTGGGCTGAAAACCGCCAAACCGGCGGTTCCAACGACACCGAACCGCCAGTTGCCGTTGGGTTATTTTTTTGTTTTTTATGATTTTTTTTCAACGGTTAAGATCATTTGACTGTTTTAATCAATAGCTATGATTTAATGACTGTTATGATCCAAACTCTATAAATAGGGAGTTCATTTCATCATTTTCGCACACATCTTCTCTTCTCTCAATCTCAATCTCTCATTCTCAAATCTCAACTTCATATTCTCTACGCGTTCTTCATCTTTCGATGATAATGGAAGGTGGTCACGGAGCTTCTGTTGGAACTTGGATGGCTAGAGAGGGGGGGTGAATATAGACAGACACTTGAAACTTAGCACTTTTCTAATTTCTACACTCAGAGGTTAGTAGCACAGCGGAAGAATTGTAAAACAGAGTAATGCAGAGATTAAACCCTAGGCTAAGCACAAGCACAAAACACTAACAAAGAGGATTTACAAGGTTCGGGGATAATTTGCCCCTACTCCTAGGCGTGCCCTTAAGGTGGGTGATCCCTTGATCGTCGGCAGATCAAGCCCCGAAAAATCCGGATAGAAAGCAACCTCCTTCTCGGTGGAGTAACCTCTCTATAGCGTTTCAAGATGGATGAAATATTAAGTACAGGAAACACAAGAAGAAACCTTACTGAGCACTAAGAATCGCAAGAACACAAGCAAACTCCTCACCGAGTGCCACTCACCGCAGATATCACGCAAGAACTCCCTTCTTCGTGTCTTCTCGCTGATGAACTGGCCAAGCTTCTTGTTTCTTCTTCCAAGTGCTCAAGTATCACAAGGTTGCTCAAGATTCACAGTAGGGTTGCTCAAGAGATGGATCAGAGTAATCACACAAGTGTAGAGCAAGAGATGTTGCAAGAAGTTTGATTGCTTAGTTGCTTTGTTACTGAGTTACTAAGACTTGTTTGCCACCAAGCATATAAGTCTCTCCTCACTGTTCCCAGGTCACAGCCATCTCACTGCAGCCTCCAGCTGCTCACCTGCAACTGCCCACCTACCACTGAGCTCTTCTGGACTCCCTGAGCTTCCCTCAGCCGAGCCCTAGTCAGCAGCTCAAGCAGCGCCAGCATCCGTTGCAACCTGAGATGGAAAACGGACAAACCTGCTCCAAGGAAAGACTCCCATTGACTCTCCTTGAGTGTTTGAATCCATTCCTGTCACCTGCACCTTAATCAGACCATTAGCACAACAAATCTAGCAGAGAATCAAATATTAGAGATGAAGAGCAGTGAAAGCAGGCGTGTTCAGACGCGATCAGAGCGTCTGACAGCGCGTTTGAATTAAAGTGATTGGTCATCAGACCGATCTAGGGCTCGTGGATCGGTCACCGGACTGATCCACAGCTTTGCTGGGATTCCCAACTTTCGCAGCCACATGGGCCTGATCGGTCACCAGACCGATCAGGCTGTTCCCTGATCGGTCACCAGACCGATCAGGATGGTCCCAGACCGATCAGGCTCCAGCTTGATTTGTTATAGTGAGGAGCTCGTGTCACTTGATCGTTCACCAGAATGATTTGAATAGTGTTCCAGATCGGTCACCAGACCGATCAGGAGCCAAGCAGTAAGGTTCCCAAAACCTACTGTATGCTCCCTGATCGGTCACCAGACCGATCAAGAGCCAAGCAGTAAGCGAACTGTCTGCTCCCTGATCGGTCACCGGACTGATCAGGAGCCAAGTAGTAAGGGAACTGCATGCTCCCTGATCGGTCACCAGACCGATCAGGAGTCGATCAGTAGCCCAACAAGGCCACTGTGTGCTCCCTGATCGGTCACCAGACAGATCAGTCATCGCTGGATCGGTCAATAGACCGATCCACGAGGGAACACCGTGGCAACTTCCCTGATCGGTCACCAGACCGATCCAGCCAAAGTCAAATCCACTCCAAGTCACGAGAACAAGCCTCTAGCCCTTCTCTGACTCATGCTCAGTCCACCGGACGAAGACTCCATGCCCAGTTTCACTCACCAGGACTTCAACCTACCCCTCCAAGCTAGGACCTGGCCCTCCAAGCCAGGATTTTATCCAACCTAGCCCTCCAAACTAGGACCTGACCCTCCAAGCCAGGGTTTCCTCCGAGTTAGGAATTTTCCACACCTAGCCCTCCAAGCTAGGACTTTTCACACCTAACCCTCCAGGCTAGGACTTTTCACACCTAACCCTCCAGGTTAGGACTTTTCCACACCTAGCCCTCCAAGCTAGGACTTTTCCACACCTAACCCTCCAAGTTAGGATTTTCATCCACCTAGCTTCTCAAGCTAGGACCTGACCCTCCAGGCCAGACTTTCATCAAACCTAGTCCCACTAGGTATGCCTAGTCCACGACTAGGACTTAATCCCAATCATCTCATCAACCTAAACTAAAATTGGTATCAACACTAAAACAACAATCAGGGTCAGACTGCATCAACAATCTCCCCTTTTTGTTGTTTAACAACCCGATTTTAAGTTTACGAATTTGAATCCAATTATCTCAAATCTCAGAATCATCCTCAACTTAACCAACCACACTCTCCCCCTTTGTCAAACACCGAAAAGGGTGTAGACGGGTTGTTAAGTTTAAACTATACTCCCCCTCAACCCTAGGGGTTTCCCAAAACAACATAAGATTTGATTTAATATTGAAAACATATGAAACCATATGATAAATATAAGCATGGCAAACCAATCATATGTATCATATGAACATGGAGTAGTAATAAAAACAAGAACTAGAAATAAACATGGAATAGCAAATTTTACATGAACATAGTCATAATGTCAAATGCATCACAGCATTACAACATAGTCAAACGTAGCCCAAGACATAACAGTCAAATGTAACACAAATCATATTAGTCAATAACATCAATCCTCAGCGGGGTCATCATCAGATGTATCATCAATATATATGAAATCCCCTGGTGGAGTGCTGCTGGAGGGCGTAGCGTCAGGAAATGTATGCAGGTGCCACTCCGCGTACCACGCCTCCTGCTATGAGCAGATCCCAGAAACATCGGATGCTATAGCGAGTAGTTGACGATTGAAGGATCAAAGCTCAGAGGTGACCTCCTGTCGCCAAAGCTCTGAAATATGAAACTCACGCTGCATCGTCCGTTCCAGCTCCACAACCTGCCAGCGGAGATCTGGATCCGGCTCATAGTAATCCTCAGCAGCAGCGGGTGGCTCCTGATCATGGGCTGCCCCTGGTAACACCCCGACACGTTTCCTATCCTTCCACCTCAGCCCCTGCGGTCCGACAACAATGCCAGACTGGGCCAACGTGCGTCGGTCAAGTCGGCAGTCCTGCTGAACCATCGACACGATCCTGCCCTGAGATACGTCAACACCGACTGAATGGAGCCAAGCGGTAATGATATGGCCAAAAGGCATGTAAACTGTCTGACTGTAGACCAGGCTGTAGGTGATGATGGAGAAATAGATGGAAGCCACTATGTCAAAGTCAAACTGCTGATGCATCCCGTAGAGCATCAAGTAGTGGAATGAGTGAATTTCATCTAAGTGCTTCGAAGTAGTAGGGATGAGACAGTTAGTGATAATCTTAAACAAGACATAATCAACGGGGGAAAGGCGGAGAGCAACAATTGTGGGGAAATCACTGGCAGCCTCACCGAGATCCCTCGACTTGGAATGACCGAAAAAATACTCATCGATAGAGTCAGGTGTGACTCCATCGAAAGGAACCGGTAGAGGATCTGAGAGATAAGGGTAGAGAGGGAAATCATTATCTGAACATCGACAATTAAGGAAGACAGTAAAAGCTGATCGATCAAAATTGAGGTCGATACCGGCAACACGGGTCCTCCACCCTGAATCCTCTCCACTGACCATGTTATTATAAAATTCAGAGACCAAATCAAAGTTGATTGGCCTCTCAAGAAAGACAATGGATTGAAGTTCATAAAACTCAATGATTCGTCGTACCGACGAACAATGTTCGTAAATTAATGCTCTGTCCACAGTTCGACAGGGCATGAGTTTGAAAGTGTGATATTCAAAGGCTAGTGCATAATGGACATTTTGAAATCTTGTATGTGGGGGTGGTTGAGGTCTTGAAGAGGATCGAGAGTTGCCCTCAGTTGGCTCTTTGCCTTTGGAGGACCCGTCAGCGGGTTCCTTGCCCTTAGTGGATTTTCTAAAGAATGGAATAGATCATGGCAACAGATTGAATCAAATGAAGGGAGGTTATAATCAATAGAGGTTGATCATGTAACGATGACACAAGAATGAATTATAACACAAGATGGAATTGATCATATGAACATAGGTTTAATCAAAGAAACAAGATTTGATCAAGGGAAGAATCAGATCATGATACAGATTGGAAATGATTAGGTTTAATCAGTAGGGTGAAGGGTCACGACAAGGTCACGGTAATGGCACACACAAAAAGAAAACACATTAAGAGACAAATTATGATTAGCCCAAAAATCATGATAACTGTAAGAATGATAAACACCAAATTAAAATTGCACAAAAAGCTTACTTTGGTGCCATCAAGTTGATTGAGAAGATCTGGTCAGGTTGAAGAAGAGAACACTCGCAAGGTCGTGCGCAGAGAAAAGATCATGGCTCAAGAGTTGCAGGGACACGAGCTCGCAGCTTGGAGTTGCTGAGAACACCAACAGCGAGAAGAAGAGGAACTCACGTGCAAGAGGAAGGATCACAGGGAGAACTCATGCACAGCAAGTAGGTCACACGCGCAAGAGGAAGGTTTCGGCTCTATGGTTTGGAGATGTAAGGTTTAGGAGGAATTAATCGGTTGGTGGATCGGTCCACCAACCGCAATTTAATGTGATCGAACGGATCACCATTCGATCTGGGAGCGCCTAGACCAATCAGGCTCCAGCCTGATCGGCCTGGCCTGGTCCTGATCGGTCGGGTGACCGATCAGGCAGGCTCCTGATCGATCGACTGATCGATCAGGGAGCGATCAGTAGGTTTGCGCGATTTTTCATGTGCCTCCTGATCGGTCTATGGACCGATCCACACAGTGAGCCAGATCGGTCTGTGGACTGATCCAGGCCAACACAGAAAGATTGCAGAGAGGTATCGTAATTCGGATGGATTGGTCAGTTGGACCGATCAGACATGCTCCTGATCGGTCCGGTGACCGATCAGACTCCCTGAATTTTTCTGATACGATCTGAAATTTCAGTTTCAGACTTCCTATCGATTTCTGATAAGATCACATGAAAGTTTATCGATCTTGGAAGTGTTCCCATGACTATAATGTAGGACCGGTGTCGTCGATAGGGAGGAGGGGTGAATATCGACCGTAAGAATCTTTCGCGGAAATCTCGTAACACTTTCGTTCTAGACTCAGAGTATTAGTAGCGCAGCAGAAAATAAATAGAACGAAAGGAAACAAGACAGTGACACGGCGGATTTTTACTTGGTTCCCGACCCCCCAGGGTCAGTACATCCAAGGCCTATGCACGGGAACGCCCGTCCACTATTGGTCTCCTTTCCGGACTTTCCGGAGGCGGAGAAACCCGACTTACAGTGCAATATTACAAGCAATAATATAGAAATTTAGGTACAGTAATTAAAAAGCAAACCAACGAGACAAAGTTTGAAGCTCGGCCGATCTGGACCTCCGAAGTGCCGCGCACCTCCTCCTGGAGCATCCCGGTCGTAGAGCCTCGTTTCTAGCGCGTTGTCATCGGTCGGAATGATCAGAACAGTACTTGGAAGTCTTGTCTGAAGCAGAGGGGTCGAAGCCCCTTATATAGGCCTCCTGGGGGCGCCCCGGACGCTGGGGGCGCCCCGGATGACTTGGTCAAACTTTATCCCTGCGTCTACCTCGCCGCAGCTGATAACAGCTTTGACCAGGGCGCCCCGGATCTTCCGGGCGCCCATCTTGAACCCAGTCAGCGCTTATCCACTGCTTCGTACTCGCAGCAACGAACCAATGTTGACCAGGTCACCCTAGTGCATGAGGGCGCCCTGGTGCATGAGGGCGCCCTGGTTAGGGCCTTCATCAAGCTTGCTTTGTCTTCGGTTCTTGGTAGCTGCAATATCCACAAACACAAAGCATAGATACATATAATATTGGTCTTAAGGACTTGGTTCTGACTTCGGATCTCCACGAAACCCTAGGTCGAACCGGCACGAGTTCCTATCCCCGAGAACTCGCCCTTCACCTACTCCTTTCAGGAGATGGTTGCCACCCAGTCCTTCGGATGGACTTTTGCTTAGCCTTCGATTACTCCGGATCTCGAGACGCCCGTACCCCGACCTGTCTCTACTCCTGTCCTTAGTCATCGCTCTGCTATGTTGCTCAGTACCTTGGACCAAGACTCATTACCTAGCAATCCTTCGACAGGTGCCTAGCAGTCCTTCGCCAGGTCTTCATTCCCTAGCAGCCCTTCGCTAGGTGCCTAGCAGCCCTTCGCTAGGTCTTAGGTTACGATACCTAACAGCCCTTCGCTAGGTTCCTAGCAGCCCTTCGCTAGGTGTCTAGCAGCCCGTCGCTAGGTCTTTAGGTTATGATACCTAGCAGCCCTTCGCTAGGTGCCTAGCAGCCCTTCACTAGGTCTTTAGGTTACGATACCTAGCAGCCCTTCGCTAGGTGCCTAGCAGCCCGTCGCTAGGTCTTTAGGTTATGATACCTAGCAGCCCTTCGCTAGGTGCCCTGCAGCTCTTCGCTGGGACTTAGGGTTTCGATGCCTAGATTAACTAGGACTTTTCCTCAGCTTTGGTTACTTTACTTTTTCTCCCCTTTGTCTATTCATTGTATACTGACTTAAGTGTATTGTCAAACATTAAAACACTTAAAGAGGAATATCATTGATGCAACTTGCACCAACAATCTCCCCCTTTTTGATGTTTGACAATAACTTAAGTTAGATTGGTTTAAGGGGCTAACTTACCATCCTTGGGGTAACAATGAAAAAAAACTGATATAGGTTTTGAAACTACATTTTTGATCTTCGGGGGAAATTTTTTCTAACTTATGCACACATCTCTCCCCCTTTGTCATACATCAAAAATAAAATACTTGCACCAACATTAAAAACTTTGGTTCTTTTTGAAAATACTTAGTGTAAAATTTTTGATCGCAATATATTGCAAAAAAATTATGTAATTTTTGAAAATATACGTACCTTTGAAAATATATTGAATTTTTGAATAATTAAGTACTTTTGGAAAATACATAACTTTTGAAAGAATGTTATTTTAGAAAATATAAATGTTATGCCTATTTTGCAAATACTAACTGTTTTTCTAAAATAAGTGTTTTATGAAACATAATATTTTTCAAGATCAAGTAAATATTAGTAGAATTTTGAAAAAAAATGATAGTACTTTTGAAATAATATTTGGCTTTGAAAGACATAAGTACTTTTGAAAACATAATATTTGACTTTATTTGGTTAATTTTCCAGTCTGACACTATCCTGGGAACCCTTGTTGACTACAAGGACATTTTCCTAAGTGTCCTGGAAGTTTTCCAACCCAAGTAAATATTATATAAAAAATTTCATAAGTCACAGAATAATAGGATGTAAGTTAATTTTGAAAAATATGAAGATTCTAAAGTGATATTACTTGATTTGGTTTATCTTCCAGTCTGACACAATCATAGGAAACCTTGTTGACTACAAGGACATTTTCCTAAGTGTCCTGGAAGATTTTCCAAACTCAAGATATTATTTAAAAAAAACAGATGAATTTTTGAAAATAATAGTATTTTTTTTTAAATTGATACTATTTTGAAAGAATACTTATGTTTTCAACAGGATTTGAAAATACCGCGCATGAAAACATTTGATATATTTAATAATTCTTTTAATTTGATCTCCCCCTAAACTTGACCTAGTCCTGGGAAGCTTGTTGACCACAAGTACTCTTCCTCTAAGTCTTAAGGGTTGATTCAAATTAAGGAAGTTATTTAATAATTTCAAAACAATTAATTTAACAAAATTGTTTCAGAAGTTTGATTTAGACTCCCCCTAAATCTGACACGTCCTAGGAGTCCATGTAGATTATGAAGTGGACTTTCCTTTGTGTCTTTAGGGTTTATCAAAATCAAACAAGACAGGTAATTTTACAACATAAACCTCCTTTTTTTTTCGAAAAACACATGTGATAACGATTTAAAGCTTAATTTTTGAAAAGTATTTTCAAATAATAGTAATTTTTTAAGGTGCAAATTTTTGAATGAAAAGTACTCCCCCTGTACCCGATACCGTTTGACTCTATCTAAGTGCCTTAAGGAACTTTAGTGTTGTCCTAAGAGGCTTGTGTCTAATTGAGTGAGTCAAACAAATTTTTGAAAAGATATATTTTTGAAAAAAATGTATAATATATATAATCAATCAGACAAGCATGAATTCCATAAAAACATTATTATGTTGAAGCACTATTTTGAAAATATATTTTTATGAAAATATTCTAATAATTTTGAGCAACAATTTTGAAAAATATTTTTCAATTCATTAGTCCTTAACATCTCACCCATTTTAGATGTATCAATACAACAAGCATGGTTGCCTTATAGATGTATTGTGAGATGCTTGATTTATTTTTCTTAATTTATTAATTCTAAGATTTAATTGAAGCTTGTGTTAGATTTGAATTTAACAAAGAATAATTTGAATTTGAAATTCAAAAATTAGCTTCCAGGTCTTGGCGAGGCACTAGGCCTTCTTTGGCCGTAGCCTTATGGAATCATCCACCCTTTCCTTGACAAAGCCGTTTAATGAAGTTTCATTTTCAAAATTAATCTTTGAAAAAGTTCTGGTCTAACTAGTTTGGGTTTTGGATCGGTAGCTTCGGCTAGTTTCACCAGTTTAAAGAGACCAAGTGAACTTGATCTTATTAGAATTGGCTTGCCTAACGTACTATCATCTCACCGCCACCCAATACTAGGTTGATCAAGTTTCAATTATTCTTTTCCTATAGCCGTTCTAATATATGCATAAAATTTAAATATGCATGACATGTCATATATTTTAAAAGAATAGCAAATGCATGTCATGGCAGTTATGCATAAGTCAAACAAGTCAAATAATTTTATTTAAGTTTCTAAAATGTATCAAATTCCCGATTTGATACATGTCGAGTGAACCCGCGAATATGTCAACCCATTTTGACATATTTAATGTTATTAATTTTAATTGTTACACTTTGGGTAAAATTTTATTTTAGTTTGAGTTTAAGTTATTTAAGATTTTAGTTGGATTCAGGTTAATTACGAATTAATTGAGGTTGAATTATTTAGAAATTAATTGATTATAATTCAACTTAAATTAAGTGAAGTTTTAATTTGGATTCAACTTAATTTTACTTTGAATTTAATTTGAATTAAATTGATTTAATTAAGATTTAATTTAGGTTTAATTATTTGAATTCATTCGAATTTAGTTGAATTATTTGAATTAATTTGAATTTAATTGAATTATTTGAATTAATTCGAATTTAATTGAACTTAATTGAATTATTTGAATTAATTTGAATTTAATTGAATTATTTGAATTAATTTGAATTTAATTGAATTATTTGAATTAATTCGAATTTAATTGAACTTAATTGAATTATTTGAATTAATTTGAATTTAATTCAATTACTTGAATTAATTTGAATTTAATTGAATTATTTGAATTAATTCGAATTTAATTGAATTATTTGAATTAATTTGAATTTAATTGAATTATTTGAATTAATTTGAATTTAATTGAATTATTTGAATTAATTTGAATTTAATTGAATTATTTGAATTAATTCGAATTTAAATGAATTATTTGAATTAATTCGAATTTAATTGAACTTAATTGAATTATTTGAATTAATTAATTCGAATTTAATTAAGATTTAGTTTAAATTAAATTAGGATTTAATTAAGATTTAATTTGAATTTAATTAATATTTAATTTGAATTTAATTAATATTTAATTTGAATTTAATTAATATTTAATTTGAATTTAATTAATATTTAATTTGAATTTAATTAAGATTTAATTTGAATTTAATTAATATTTAATTTGAATTTAATTAATATTTAATTTGAATTTAATTAAGATTTAATTTGAATTTAATTAATATTTAATTTGAATTTTAATTAAGATTTAATTTGAAATTAATTAAGATTTAATTTGAAATTAATTAAGATTTAATTTGAAATTAATTAAGATTTAATTTGAAATTAATTAAGATTTAATTTGTAATTAATTTAAGTTTTAATTTGAAATTAATTTAATTTCGAATTAGGATTTAATTTAATTTAATTTGAATTTTTTTTAGGTTATAATGATTAATTAATAATTGTGGGTTTAAATTCATCATTTTCATTATTTTGAAAATTTTTCTTCATCTTTATCTTTCTTTTCAAGTTTTTCTAATAATTTTGATTTATTTGATTTTTTGTAATTTTTATTGATTATGGCCTTTATCTTAGAAAATTCTATCTCCTCCTCAAGATTAGATTTTTCAATATTCTCACAGTAAGTGGAGTAAATTGGGCCACTAATTAATGTTTTGTAATAATCTTCAATATTATCTATAATTAAATTATTATCTAGAAGAAAATTATCTTCATTATCCTTGGAATTATCCTCAGATATATTTTCAATATTTTCCAGATATTCAGAATTAATCTCTAGATTATCCTTAGAATTAATTTCTGGATTATCTTTAAAATTTTCAGATTCAAATTCAGATTTGTACAATGGATTTTCAAATTTGAATCTGTAATTATCTAAAGAATTTTCAGATTTAGAATTATCCTTAAGATTTTTGAATTCAGATTTATCCTTAGGATTTTCAAATTTGAATTCGAATTTATCCTTAGGATTTTCGAATTCAAATTCGGGATTAATTTCAGATTTAAAACTAGAATTAATTGTATCATTATCTGTAGAATTATCAGAGTTTATTTTAGATTTAATATCAGAATTAATTTTAGAAATTATTGAATTGGTATTAATAATTAAATAGTTAATTTTGGATATTTTAATCATATCCGTATTTTCTAATTTTTCATGCAAAATATTTAATCTACAATGCAGTAAATTTAATTTTTCAGAAAAATTAACTGAATTATCTAAAGACAATGCAAGAAATTGTAAGACTTTTGGAATGTAAATCTTACGTACCTTCGCCGGACACTTATTTTTGTAGTGCCCGTATTTCTCGCATTTGAAACATCTGATGTGATTTTTGTTTTTCCGGACTTCTGGCGCTGGTACCCCCTGTGCCGCCGGTGATGTAGACCGAATCTTACGAGTAGGGCACTGATTTTTGTAGTGCCCTCTCTCCCTGCACGTGAAACAAATAATATGCAATTTAAAATTAGACATTAAAAATAATGTACCTGATTCACCCCTGGGCTCCCCCTCAACTCCTGGCGTCTTGGCTCCGTCGGCGGTTAGTCCGGTGAAGAGCGGCTCGACTCTGATACCAATTGTAGGACCGGTGCCGTCCATAGGGGGGGTGAATATCGACCGTAAGAATCTTTCGCGGAAATCTCGTAACACTTTCGTTCTAGACTCAGAGTATTAGTAGCGCAGCGGAAAATAAATAGAACGAAAGGAAACAAGACAGTGACACGGCGGATTTTTACTTGGTTCCCGACCCCCCAGGGTCAGTACATCCAAGGCCTATGCACGGGAATGCCCGTCCACTATTGGTCTCCTTTCCGGACTTTCCGGAGGCGGAGAAACCCGACTTACAGTGCAGTATTACAAGCAATAATATAGAAATTTAGGTACAGTAATTAAAAAGCAAACCAACGAGACAAAGTTTGAATCTCGGCCGATCTGGACCTCCGAAGTGCCGCGCACCTCCTCCTGGAGCCTCCCGGTCATAGAGCCTCGTTTCTAGCGCGTTGTCGTCGGTCGGAATGATCAGAACAGTACTTGGAAGTCTTGTCTGAAGCAGAGGGGTCGAAGCCCCTTATATAGGCCTCCTGGGGGCGCCCCGAACGCTGGGGGCGCCCCGGATGACTTGGTCAAACTTTATCCCTGCGTCTACCTCGCCGCAGCTGATAACAGCTTTGACCAGGGCGCCCTGGATCTTCCGGGCGCCCATCTTGAACCCAGTCAGCGCTTATCCACTGCTTCGTACTCGCAGCAACGAACCAATGTTGACCAGGTCGCCCTGGTGCATGAGGGCGCCCTGGTGCATGAGGGCGCCCTGGTTAGGGCCTTCATCAAGCTTGCTTTGTCTTCGGTTCTTGGTACATGCAATATCCACAAACACAAAGCATAGATACATATAATATTGGTCTTAAGGACTTGGTTCTGACTTCGGATCTCCACGAAACCCTAGGTCGAACCGGCACGAGTTCCTATCCCCGAGAACTCGCCCTTCACCTACTCCTTTCAGGAGATGGTTGCCACCCAGTCCTTCGGATGGACTTTTGCTTAGCCTTCGATTACTCCAGATCTCGAGATGCCCGTACCCCGACCCGTCTCTACTCCTGTCCTTAGTCATCGCTCAGCTAAGTTGCTCAGTCCCTTAGACCAAGACTCATTACCTAGCAATCCTTCGCCAGGTGCCTAGCAGTCCTTCGCCAGGTCTTCATTCCCTAGTAGCCCTTCGCTAGGTGCCTAGCAGCCCTTCGCTAGGTCTTAGGTTACGATACCTAGCAGCCCTTCGCTAGGTCTTTAGGTTACGATACCTAGCAGCCCTTCGCTAGGTGCCTAGCAGCCCTTCGGTAGGTCTTTAGGTTACGATACCTAACAGCCCTTCACTAGGTGCCTAGCAGCCCGTCGCTAGGGTTTTAGGTTATGATACCTAGCAGCCCTTCGCTAGTTGCCCAGCAGCCCTTCGCTGGGACTTAGGGTTTCGATGCCTAGATTAACTAGGATTTTTCCTCAGCTTTGGTTACTTTACTTTTTCTCCCCTTTGTCTATTCATTGTATACTGACTTAAGTGTATTGTCAAACATTAAAACACTTAAAGAGGAATATCATTGATGCAACTTGCACCAACATATAATTGATCCCTTAACAAGGATTAAAAGTCCTTATGAGTTTAACAATCAATTTGCTCCACCAAGGTGAAGTCAAATGCAATCACATACATTCATCCAATTTGACCTAAGCTTGTATCAAAATAAGATCTCCAATCAAGTTTCCTTGATTGGAATGTCCAAGTATGATCATGGAGCCAAGTACACATATGTTAGGCATTGTCTTTCCCCATACTTGGTCACCGTAGTGATTTTTGTCTCATCAACCAAATTTCTCAAGGGATGCATTGACATTTTGAGAAATTAAATTGATCCTAGAATCTCACCCCATTTCTAGCAAACAAAAACGCTTTATTGAACCTTATAGTTTGTGTGAGATGTCCCCAAGTTACCCAATTGTTTCCAACAATTTAATTGATCATGAAGGGTTTTGAAATGCTTTTAATCCTATGTAGCACGACACATTCCCAACTCCCTTCGTAAGAAACTAAATTCATTCTCGCGGAGTGGTTTAGTGAAAATGTCCTCTAGATTCGATTTGGACTCTACATGTGAGAGTACAATGTCTCCTCTAGCAACATGATCTCTAATGAAGTGGTGACACACTTCAATGTGTTTGGTCCTAGAATGATGGACTGAATTCTTTGTTAGGTTAATTGTGCTAATGTTGTCACACAACACTTGCACTCCCTTGTAGGTTAATCCATAGTCCTCAAGAGTATGAATCATCCACAACAATTGTGATACGCTCTCTCCCATGGCGATATATTCTACCTCGGTCGTGGAGTGAGTAACACAATGTTGCTTCCGACTTGACCAACTAACTAGAGATGAACCTAGGAATTGGCAACCCCCACTAGTGCTTTTCCGATCCAACTTGCACCCAGCATAGTCGGAATCGGTGTAGCCAATTAGGTCAAATGATTCGGTACGAGGGTACCAAAGACCAACTCTAATTATGCCCTTAAGGTATCTCAAAATTCTCTTGACAGCAATTAGATGAGATTCCTTGGCACAAACTTGATACCTGGCGCACATACCCACAGCAAAAAGAATATCAGGTCGACTAGCTGTGAGGTATAGTAGAATCCCTATCATGCTCCAATATTGAGTTAGATCCACAGGTTTACCACTCTCATCATTGTCTAATCTTGTGTTTGTGACCATTGGAGTGGTTACCTCTTTCGAATCACTCATATTAAATTTTCAGAGCATCTCTTGAGTGTATTTTGATTGATGCACATGGATCCCATCTCGGGTTTGTTTGATTTCAAGTCCAAGGAAGAAAGTCAACTCTCCCACTAGACTCATCTCAAATTCACTCTCCATGTGTCCAATAAACTCATTCAAATAGCCCTTATTGTTTGAGCTACAAATTATGTCATCGACATACACTTGGGCTACAAATATATCGTCACCATCTCTTCGGAGAAATAGTATAGGGTCTATTTGTCCTCTAACAAAACCCTTTTCAATAAGAAATGTCGACAACCTTTCATACCAAGGTCGGGGTGCTTGTTTAAGGCCATAAAGTGCCTTCTTGAGTTTGAACACGTGGTTTGGGAATTCGGTACTCTCAAACCCCGGAGGTTGTTCGACATAGACCTCTTCTCTTATTAAATCATTTAGGAAGGCCGATTTGACATCCATTTGATATAGTTTGAAACCACTGTTGATGCAGTCTGGCCCGGTTGTTGTTTTGGTGTTGACAACGATTTAAGTTTAGTTGAATGGATTTGGATTAAGTCCAGGTGGATCGGGAGATCGCACGCTGGCATGTGAAAAAGTCCTAGCTTGGAGGGCTAGGTATGAAAAGACCTAACCTGGAGGGTTAGGTGTGAGAAAATCCTAACCTGGAGGGTTAGGTGTGGAAAAATCCTAGCTTGGAGGGCTAGGTATGGAAAAGTCCTAATTCGGAAGGGTTGGGTGAAAAGTCCTAGCTTGGAGGGCTAGGTGAAAAGTCCTAGCTTGGAGGGCTAGGTGAAAAGTCCTAACTTGGAGGGTAGGTGAAAAGTCCCAACTTGGAGAATTAGGTGAAAAAGTCCTGGCTTGGAGGGTCAGGTGCCTAGCTTGGAGGGCTAGGTTGGATGAAGGTCTAACTCGGAGGGGTTGGGTGAAAAGTCCTAGCTTGGAGGGCTAGGTGAAAAGTCCTAGCTTGGAGGGCTAGGTGAAAAGTCCTAACTTGGAGGGTTAGGTGCAAATTTCTAACTTGGAGAGTTAGATTGAAAAATCCTTAGCTTGGAGGGCTAAGGTGAATGAAATCCTAGCTTGGAAGGCTAGGTCTGCGTCCCTGGATCGGTCTGGTGACCGATCAGGGAGTTGGCACACTGCTCCTTCGTGGATCGGTCTGGTGACCGATCCAATGATGTCTGATCGGTCTGGTGACCGATCAGGGAGTGTGTGTTTCACTCACTGCACAGCTCCTGATCGGTCTGGTGACCGATCAGGGAGCGAACAGTGAGTTGAGTTCCCTTGCTAATCAGCTCTAGAACGGTCCGGTGACCGATCAGAGACTTAGGATTTGATTAAAGAATCACTGTTCACTCAAGCCTGATTGGTCTGGTGACCGATCAGGCTGGAGCCTGATTGGTCTGGGGACCAATCAGGAGTGTGTAGAAGACTACTGGATCGGTCTGGTGACCGATCAGGCTCCTCCCTGATCGGTCTGGGGACCGATCAGGAGCAGAACTTTAATTCAAATATGCTTTCAGAAGTCTGTTTTCACTGCCGATTCTCTGGTACTTGCTGATTTCTTTTTGATATGCATTGTTAAGCCTCTGTTGGAGTGTGCAGGTGATAGCAGGTGATTCAAACACTCAAGGAGGGTCAATGGGAGGCTTTCCTTGGAGCAGGTTTGGATCTATTGTGTTTTCAAGTCTCAACGGCGTCTGGCGCAACTGGCAACTGACGAAGGCACGGCTGGCAACTGACGGAGGCTCAGCTGGAGGAGTGTCCAGTGGACTGAGTGCTCAGAGAGGTCAGTGGGCCAGGGTGTGAGTCAGTGGTGCTGATGGAGCTGGCGACATTGAGCCGAAGCTTAAGAGACAAAGCTGGATGCAGAGGAGCGGGAGAGAACAAGACAGAAACTTGGGAAGTTTGGCTGGGCTGTGTTCGTGCTCTCTGTTTCTTTGTGCTTAAGCGATCTTGTTACATCTTTGTGAGCTTGTCTTCTCGAGTGTCTCTGTGCTTAACTTGTATCTTCTTGAGATCACTTGTGGAGAGGTTTCTCCACCGAGAAGGAGGCTGCTACTATCCGGAGTTCACCGGGGCTTGATCTGCCGACGATCAAGGGATCGCCCACCTCACGGGCACGCCAAGGAGTAGGGGCAAGTTATCCCCGAACCTTGTACATCTCCGTCTTAGCGATTTGGTTTGCTTTCTTTCTTTGTATTGTTCTGTTTGTGTTGTTTGCTTCCGCTGCTACTAACCTGATCACGCAGAAAACTTAAGAGAGCAAATTTTAGTGATTGGCTATATTCACCCCCCCCCTCTCTAGCCATCCGGTTCCCAACAAGTGGTATCAGAGCTTGGGGCTCTGTCTACGGCTTAACATCCGAGAGTTATCAACAAGATGGCTGGAAGAGAAGGATTGAGCACAAACTGACCTCCATTCCTCGACGGCACTGATTTTCCATATTAGAGGTCAAGGATGGAGTTCTACCTCAAAACCAACATGAGCATATGGTTCTCAGTGAAGGAGGGTTTCTCCCCTCCAAAGGATCATGAGGGAATGGAGCTTGAGTTTTCTAGTTGGTCGGCTGAGCAAGTCAAGAAGAGGGAAGCAAATGCCAAAGCTATCGTCACCTTGCAATGTGGTATGACCAAGGATCAGTTGGTCAAGGTGGGTCATTTCACAAGTGCTAAAGATCTATGGAATAAGATTATTGAGCTCCATGAAGGAACTCATGAAACCCGGACAACCAAGAAGGATCTCCGTCTCAACCAACTTCAAAGTCTCACCATGGGAGAAAATGAAACTGTAAGTAAACTCCATGGACGGTTCAAAGAAGTCTTGAATGGTCTACTGATAAGCACAATTTTATTGATTATTTTAATTGCTAAAATCCATGTTTGACCCATGTTTTTATTGCTTAATTATGATTTTACCCTAGGTTTTGGAACTTTATCTTATTTTGGACTTAATTGCAAAATTACACATTTTTTGGATTATTTGGCCACTAATTTTCTGATATATTTTTGTAGGCAAGAAAGGATCCTGGACCTAGGGCATACTGGGTCAAACTTGAGTCGGATGGGAACCGGATCGAATTATCAAGCCTACGATTAATCCGGGCCGTCCGATTCAAGAGCGGCTAGATCTGAGCCATCCGGGACGATCTGAAGCAATCCAAGCTAGGGTTAGGGTTGATCAAGCTCTATGATCAAGATCTGAAGGTTTCATCCCAATCAGAGCTAAATCAACCGTTGGATCAAGCTTGGAGGGCTCTAGAGCGTCCATTCACAGATTGAGTTGATCTGGACCATCCGTTGCAAATCTGGAGGATCTAAGCTACCCCAAGGCAGATCCTGACCACAGATCACCATCATTAAAGTTTGGCTCAAATCCGATCAAGATCAGCCGTTGGATCTCCTCCAATCAATCTGAGCCGTCCAATTTTAATTACTTAAGGAAAAATTTGGCCGCAGCAACCTTCGTCGCGTCATCGCCGCAATTCTTCACTGTTCTTCATGTTCTTCAGCATTTCTTCAATTTTTCTTCAATCCGAGGCGCGACCACCTCGATTTCAACCGCAACTCATCGTCTGGATCTTTGGAAGGCCATCTCAATCCAAAATTCAACTCAACTTCATCCGGACAGAGCTTGTTGAGGGTTTCGCATTCTCTGTGGTCCGGGAGCTTGAATCTCAGCTACACGCAAATTCAGATCACCTGAGCCACTTGTAGGGGTTCTCAAGTGAGCTCAGGTCGTCTCCAAATCTTCATCACAGCTCGGCAAGTTGAGATTAAAGGGCTCGGATTGGAATTTTCCCATTTGGAGTAGTTTGAGCAAAATTGATGGATTGGAGTTGTTTTCCACCGATTTGCTGAGCCTAGGGGTTCGAAGCCAGCTCTTGACTGACAACCAAGAAGATTGTAAGCTCGGGAAGAGATTGGGGTTTAGGTTTCTTAGTTAATTTCGTTTATTAGCTGTAAATTTCCATTTCGGCTGTTCTGTTCTGTTTCTGTATTGGTTTCAGATTCGTAACTTGGTTTAATGCAATTGTTTTGCTTAAATTAGGATTGGTTTCTACTGGTTTAATATCTAGGGAATGTGTTTAGTGGATAGTTGTTTTTAATTCTAGTTTAATTCATGCTTAAATGTAGCGTATCAGTTTTTCTCCCTGTTTCTGCAATTGCGTATCAGCAGTTTCTAGCGTATCAGTAGCCTTGTAGTTAATTCATTATGATTATCATTCTTAAAGTTAAATGAAGACTTTAGTGTGCTATTGTATTTTAGTTCAGCTTGTGTTTAGTCTGGTTTATTCAGAATTTCAATTTCATCTCTTCATTTGCAGTTTTCAGCTCTGCGTAACCTTATTTCTGAACTTCATAATTGATTTCTGCTTATCCAGCCATCAATTCCTTTCTTTGTATCAAATAACAATTCAACTTGGAGTTGTACCAAGTTAAACTCAACTCTTAGTGAACTTTCACACTTGATGTCAGCCCCATTTATGTTCAGTTTATCCCTGCAAAAGTTAGTTAATTTCTGCATGCCATGCCATTTCTGCGTGCCAAGTTCATTTCTGAACTCTCGCATTTGCTTCTGCCTTTTAAATTGTTGTTTCCGCATGTTAGGTTTCAGCACATCAAAAGATCTTGTTTGGTGAATTATTACCTCAGTTTTCCTCAGGATTGAATGAAGTTTGCATTTGCTTTGTGCTGAATTTTTGCATTTGGATCAATTTCTGCATAACTGTATTTCTGCATCATCCACTTTATTTGCTGCATCATACAATTTTATTCCTTCATTTTCGAGTGCAACACATCAAGAGGTTCTGGTTTGGTGAATCCTTGCATCAGATTGCAAGTTGATCAAAGAGTTTCCGCAACTGTTCTGTTGCTGGAATGCTGCAATTGAATCTGAACTTACCAGTCCATGCATTCGATAGCTTCAATTTGTTGTGCAGAGTTTTAGTTCATCATTGCTGAAGTTGTGTTACTGGAATTTAGCTCTGCCGGATCTTATCTGAACTCAAATTGAACTTGCTTCATGTTTGCATTCCATTTCTGATTTCTGAATGTTCCAGTGAGCAGTTTTGCTTCTGCAATCCTGCAGATTTGTTGAGCTGAGTTGTTGGAATTCTGAATGCTATGTCTAGTTCAGTTTAGGCATGGAATTGTATTAAGTGGAGTGCAATTTATAGTATGTTCTTGAGCTCTAAATCAGTATCTTTTGTAGTTATATCATTTCTGAATGGTAAACCTACTTTTCAGCAGTGTTAAGCTTGCATCTTAGCTCTTGGTATCAAGTTTTCCCTTTGCGGCACTTTTGTATCAAGTAGAGGCTTGGCATTAAGTTTGTAGCTGTTTGGTTATAAAATGATTTGCATTTGATTTGTTTAGATGTGTAATTCCTGAAGACGTTCTTTGCATTGGTGCTAGTCGAAATCAGATTTGATTAGATAACATCTTTGACTTCCAAATTTGACAAGGTTGAATTCATTAGATAAATTGTCCATTGATTGAGTCATTGATTGCTATCACTTGTTTAGCTTATTAGCTAAGTTTCCTGTATTTTAATTGCGATTTCATTGTCATTTGCAATCCAAAACCCAATCACCTTCGAAACCCAAAAACAATCACGACACCTAAACACAAGTGCGAATCAAACACGACAACTAGTCCCTGAGAAAAATACGACCTGTGGCCCCTATATTACATTTTCATACTTTTGATTGTAAAAGGGTTTCCAGCATTTATTTATTTATATTTAAATTTGAGGCCCACATTCGTGACACATAGTTTGGGCTCGTCAAATTTTTGGCGCCGTTGCCGGGGACGCAACTAGTTGATTTGTTTGATTTTTGCTTGTATGCTTTTGATATATCATTGGGTTCTATTTTTTTTTTGTTGCTTATTCTTTTGTATACGGGTACTGCCATTTTTTTTGTTTGTTTTGTGACAGGACTGCCAGTTCAGAATGTTTCCATCTATTTACCAGCAGCCGTGTCAACAATTCCAACAAAATCAGCAACCAAATCAAAATTTCCAACATTCCTGTGAAAATTTTCAACGACCCAATCAGTTTTTTCAGCAACAAAATGAGCAATTCCAGCAACCAAACTTTCAGTTTCAGCCACCATTACAACAATTCGAGCAACCACAGCAATTCCAACAATTTCAGCCGGATTTTCAGCAAAATCAATCAAATTTTCAGAATTTTCAGATTGGGCAGCCACCATTTCAGAATTTTCAACAACAAAACCAGAATTTTCAGCCCACTCAGATTCAGTGTTCACCACCACAATTTCAACCTCAAATCCAAGATTTTCAGGGCTACAGTTTTCAGCCATCTCCACCAACTTGTGAACCAAATATTCAGCAATTTAATCAGTCATTTCATCCATTTGAGCAGCCCCAACAGTTTCCATTTCAGCATGCACAGGCTCCTCCTGGACTTCAGCAGCCCTATTTTCCATTTCAAGACCAACAGGGGTTCCACACTAACCAAGGAGGTTTTGATGATCCTGATTGGGATGAGGCTCTACACCAAAGGATTATGGAGATGTGTCAACAAATCCAACAACAACAGTAAACTTTTCAAGAACAACAACAACAATGGTTTCAAAACGTGCAAGATCGATTGAATCAGATAAAAGCCCAAAGAGCAGAACAATTAGCTTCTCAAGCTATTTTTAATTATGAGAGCCCCGGAGTTGATTCTATATCAGTTCAAGGTGACCCTAATGCATGACCAAGTCCTTCTTCAAGTAATCTTGCAAATGTGATAGAAGAAGAAGAAGATATAATCATCAAATATTGGGCACCTACAGCATGCATCCCTCCGGAGATTCCTACTCAAAATTCATTTTCAAATTTTTCAGCTCCAGAAGAAGAAACTGAAGCTTCACAGGACCATTCTAGACTTTTATTTTGTGATGATAGCATTATTGATGGTCCTAATTTTTCTAATGTTGTTGTTGCAGATATTACAGAAGAAGAATGTATAGAGGATGATTCCATAGGTGTAGGGGATTGCACTAAGCCCCAGGGACCACCACAGTTGACTGGTACATTAGAAGATTCAGAAGATGAACCAGAAAGTGTAGGGACTTGCATGGTGGAAGCAAGCACCCAAGGATCACCTGCTTTAGTTGAGTGTCCACCAGAGCCTGAGGCTGAAGAGGAGCATGCACTTGACCAGGAGGAGACCACAGATACATCTACTATTATAGAACCTTCAGGTATTCTCCAGCACGCTCAGGTAAGTATTTCTCCTCTTTGTTCAGAAAAATGCAGTGAGGTACCTAGTACTGATTTTATTGATTCTGATGAATTTATTGATATACCTTGTGTAGAAATTGTTTGTGAAAATCCAATAGAGGTACCAAACATTGATTTCATTGATCGTACTGCATTACTTGATACATCTCTTGTAGATATGAATAACGAAATAATTTTAGAGGCACCCATAATTGATGTAGTTTGTTATGATGAATCTCTTGTTACATCTTTTGTGGATATGGCTAGTGAAATTTTTTAGAAGTGCCTGAAATTGATGTCATTTATTTTGATGAATCTCTTGTTATGTCTTATGCTGAAAATGAATGTGAAAGACTTTTGGAGATACCTGATATTGATTTGATTGGCTGTGACACATTGCTTGATACATTCTTGATAGGAAATGATTGTGAAATTTCTATTGATGAGCCTGAAATTGATTTCTTTATTTTTGATGAGTATCTGGATGCCAATTTTGTAGAACATGATTTTGAAAATTTTATTGAGGCACCACAAATTGATATAATTGGATATGATGCAGTTTTGGATTCATTGTATGCAGATACTGATATTATTTCATTTCTTTCTGACCCTGAACGCTTGAGAGAGGTATTACTTTGTTTTGCAGGGTCCAGAAGACTTCAGGAGTGGGTGCTCCAACTGAACAGACTTCAGCCTCCTGGAAGGACTTCTGAAAGGCATAAAGAAGGAGGAGATTATTTTACTTTAATTCGAAGCACTCCAGTCCTTCAATGGCTCTTGAACCTAAATCGCCTGCGGCCACCGGAGCAAATTTTTGAAAAGTTCAAGTGTGGGGGAGTCCTAATTCTCCCAGCTACCCAGACACCTCCACTACCAAGATGGAGGCTCCTTCTGGATAGACTCCGTCCACCAGAATAAAGGGGAGATTGTTCTTTCTTATATTTTCTTTTATGACATTTTTCATTTTCATGCTTTCTAGAAGTAGAATTTCCTTGCTAATAAATGCATGAGTAGAGTAGAATGCATAGGAGTCATTGTAAATACCTTGTTATTTCTTTTGTCACTTTCTCTTGCATGAGTAGAAATAAAAGTATCCCTCTAGGTTATTCCATAGCATTTTAGAGTCTTTTGGAAAATAAATTAAATTTGGTTGTTAAGACTTAAGGTTTGAGCTAATAGATGAATTCTTGGATGCTTGAGTACTACTTGCTTTAGATTCTTAATTGAGGACTTGGGATGAATTATTTTGCCTAGTGAGAATTAGCCTTATATTTGTGACATACATATGTTATTGAACTCTAGAACTTGCTTAGGTTCTTTCAAAACCATATTTCAATGATTGGATCACATCTATAGAGGCTAATCCATTCATTTTCCTTTCTACATCAATTTTTAGCAATAATCATGTTTATTCCATTTTCCTTTACTTATTTCTTTCTCTTACCCTCACTTTTCTTTGGACTTGTTTGTTTGGAATGTTTCTAATGTTATTTTGCCCGAGACGGACAAAGAATTAAGTGTGGGGGAGTGATTAGTGATTTGGAATCAATTTGTATCAAAAGAGGCAATTTATGTCAACGGAAAAAATTTTCTGCATTTTTATGTGCCAAGTTGAGTGATTCGGTGTCAAGAATGCACAAGAAGAAGTGATGAGGGATGGAACCAATTGAAGCATTCAGATTTCTCACCATCCTTTGAAGATCCAAATGGCACACAAAGAATCTGAAAAATCTGTGCCAAGAATACCAAGAGTTGATGTGAAGCATGTTTTTATCAGGGAATCTGAATTGCATGAGAAGGGGTGCTACCGAGTGCTGCATCTGAGAGCTACTGAATGATACAAACCAAATTCGATTGAAGCCGAGTTCAAGGAGAATCTGAGCAGGAATTTTCAGATCAAAAACAGAATTTAAAAGGTTGAATAAAGGCTGGTCAAAAGCTGGAAAAAATTCAAAAACTGAAAATCTGAGCTGCTGATCACAAGCTGGGAAATCTGAAGTTGAAGCAGGAATTCTGATCTGGAATGGAACTGAAATGCAGCAGAAACAATGGAAAGCAGCAAGCTGAGAAAGCAGTAGAAAAAAAAAATTCAGATTGGTGGTTTTCCATATAAGCAGCTTGTGCAGAATTTGTGTCAACTTTTGGCTGATTTTGATTTTTCAAGGATGTGAATCAAGAAGAAAGAAGCACGTGAATGTAGTGAAAGGAAAGGAACTGAAAGAAATGGCTGATAAATGTGCAGAGGAAGCAGTGATTGAAATGCAGTGAAGGCATTTTCAAAATTGCAGTGAAGGAAGAGGTTGGAATTCAATTTACTGATCTGAAATGAATGGAATGGTTGCAGCAGAAACAAGCTGAAGATAATCTGAATTGAAGTTGGGTAAAGCAGAGAAATAGAAGATGAGACTGAACTGCCATAGAAGCTGAAAAACAAGGGCAGAAATTTGTGCCAAGCTCAAGTGTGCAGAAATTGGTCAACTTGAAGCTGAAATTAATTTTAGTGGGCTGTGAATTAGGGAACAAGTTCGGAATTGTATTAAAAGGTGTTGCAAGATCTGATATGCTCCAGCTAAGACCAATTGCAGAAGAAAAAAGAAAAAAAAACAGAAAACAGTTTGAAGAGAAATCAGAAAAAAAAAAGAGAGAAAAAAGAGCAAGTTGGCACACCATTGACTTGGCACATTAAATCAGTGAAGATTTCCACATCCGGATCCAAGCTTGCATCAATACATTTCTGACCTTACAAGAAAGAAAGAAGAAAAAGAATGATGAGAAAAGAGAAGAAACAAAAATGGCACGAAATTGGGAACTTGGCACATTGAAATCAAATGAAGGGTTTTTCATCCAAATCAAAGGAATTTATTCAAATTTGACTTCCCAACACTTTTGGATATCACTAGAGGACTGTTAAGATGGGGCAAAGCACATTGGAAACATTTTTGAGCAACCAAGTCTCCCACTCCATCAATTTTTCCATTTTCTTGATGTTTACTCCATTTTTTATCATTTTCCATGTTTTCCTTTGTTTTTGTAGATGTTGATCCTATTCATGATTAATGGTGGAGAGTAGATAATAAGCAAGCCTATGGTAGTGCAAGAAACATGTGTGTAAGAGTGAGCTCCACTTCCATCACCAAATTAGAACTTAAGAGAGAGCCACCAAAACTTCCCATGAAAGGCTAGTGATTTAAATTCATCTCAATGACTCATGATAGATGAAAAGGCCAAGTTGTTGATTTAAGGACAAGATACTAATCCATAGAGCTTAGATTTATGAGAATTGACAACCTTAGGTAATTTCTTTTCATTTGCTTCTAATTATGCTTAAGAGAGCCTAAGGGATACTTATTTAGTTGTTTCGCGAGACGCTCAAGGTTAAGTGTGGGGGAGTTGATAAGCACCATTTTATTGATTATTTTAATTGCTAAAATCCATGTTTGACCCATGTTTTTATTGCTTAATTATGATTTTACCCTAGGTTTTGGAACTTTATCTTATTTTGGACTTAATTGCAAAATTACACATTTTTTGGATTATTTGGCCACTAATTTTCTGATATATTTTTATAGGCATGAAAGGATCCTGGACCTAGGGCATACTGGGTCAAACTTGAGTCGGATGGGAACCGGATCGAATTATCAAGCCTACGATTAATCCGGGCCGTCCGATTCAAGAGCGGCTAGATCTGAGCCATCCGGGACGATCTGAAGCAATCCGAGCTAGGGATAGGGTTGATCAAGCTCTATGATCAAGATCTGAAGGTTTCATCCCAATCAAAGCTAAATCAACCGTTGGATCAAGCTTGGAGGGCTCTAGAGCGTCCATTCACAGATTGAGTTAATCTGGACCATCCGTTGCAAATCTGGAGGATCCGAGCTACCCCAAGGCAGATCCTGACCACAGATCACCATCATTAAAGTTTGGCTCAAATCCGATCAAGATCAGCCGTTGGATCTCCTCCAATCAATCTGAGCCGTCCAATTTTAATTACTTAAGGAAAAATTTGGCCGCAGCAACCTTCGTCGCGTCTTCGCCGCAATTCTTCACTGTTCTTCGTGTTCTTCAGCATTTCTTCAATTTTTCTTCAATCCGAGGCGCGACCACCTCGATTTCAACCGCAACTCATCGTCTGGATCTTTGGAAGGCCATCTCGATCCAAAATTCAACTCAACTTCATCCGGACAGAGCTTGTTGAGGGTTTCGCATTCTCTGTGGTCGGGAGCTTGAATCTCAGCTACACGCAAATTCAGATCACCTGAGCCACTTGTAGGGGTTCTCAAGTGAGCTCAGGTCGTCTCCAAATCTTCATCACAGCTCGGCAAGTTGAGATTAAAGGGCTCGGATTGGAATTTTCCCATTTGGAGCAGTTTGAGCAAAATTGATGGATTGGAGTTGTTTTCCACCGATTTGCTGAGCCTAGGGGTTCGAAGCCAGCTCTTGACTGACAACCAAGAAGATTGTGAGCTCGGGAAGAGATTGGGGTTTAGGTTTCTTAGTTAATTTCGTTTATTAGCTGTAAATTTCCATTTCGGCTGTTCTGTTCTGTTTCTGTATTGGTTTCAGATTCGTAACTTGGTTTAATGCAATTGTTTTGCTTAAATTAGGATTGGTTTCTACTGGTTTAATATCTAGGGAATGTGTTTAGTGGATAGTTGTTTTTAATTCTAGTTTAATTCATGCTTAAATGTAGCGTATCAGTTTTTCTCCCTGTTTCTGCAATTGCGTATCAGCAGTTTCTAGCGTATCAGTAGCCTTGTAGTTAATTCATTATGATTATCATTCTTAAAGTTAAATGAAGACTTTAGTGTGCTATTGTATTTTAGTTCAGCTTGTGTTTAGTCTGGTTTATTCAGAATTTCAATTTCATCTCTTCATTTGCAGTTTTCAGCTCTGCGTAACCTTATTTCTGAACTTCATATTTGATTTCTGCTTATCCAGCCATCAATTCCTTTCTTTGTATCAAATAACAATTCAACTTGGAGTTGTACCAAGTTAAACTCAACTCTTAGTGAACTTTCACACTTGATGTCAGCCCCATTTATGTTCAGTTTATCCCTGCAAAAGTCAGTTAATTTCTGCATGCCATGCCATTTCTGCGTGCCAAGTTCATTTCTGAACTCTCGCATTTGCTTCTGCCTTTTAAATTGTTGTTTCCGCATGTTAGGTTTCAGCACATCAAAAGATCTTGTTTGGTGAATTATTACCTCAGTTTTCCTCAGGATTGAATGAAGTTTGCATTTGCTTTGTGCTGAATTTTTGCATTTGGATCAATTTCTGCATAACTGTATTTCTGCATCATCCACTTTATTTGCTGCATCATACAATTTTATTCCTTCATTTTCGAGTGCAACACATCAAGAGGTTCTGGTTTGGTGAATCCTTGCATCAGATTGCAAGTTGATCAAAGAGTTTCCGCAACTGTTCTGTTGCTGGAATGCTGCAATTGAATCTGAACTTACCAGTCCATGCATTCGATAGCTTCAATTTGTTGTGCAGAGTTTTAGTTCATCATTGCTGAAGTTGTGTTACTGGAATTTAGCTCTGCCGGATCTTATCTGAACTCAAATTGAACTTGCTTCATGTTTGCATTCCATTTCTGATTTCTGAATGTTCCAGTGAGCAGTTTTGCTTCTGCAATCCTGCAGATTTGTTGAGCTGAGTTGTTGGAATTCTGAATGCTATGTCTAGTTCAGTTTAGGCATGGAATTGTATTAAGTGGAGTGCAATTTATAGTATGTTCTTGAGCTCTAAATCAGTATCTTTTGTAGTTATATCATTTCTGAATGGTAAACCTACTTTTCAGCAGTGTTAAGCTTGCATCTTAGCTCTTGGTATCAAGTTTTCCCTTTGCGGCACTTTTGTATCAAGTAGAGGCTTGGCATTAAGTTTGTAGCTGTTTGGTTATAAAATGATTTGCATTTGATTTGTTTAGATGTGTAATTCCTGAAGACGTTCTTTGCATTGGTGCTAGTCGAAATCAGATTTGATTAGATAACATCTTTGACTTCCAAATTTGACAAGGTTGAATTCATTAGATAAATTATCCATTGATTGAGTCATTGATTGCTATCACTTGTTTAGCTTATTAGCTAAGTTTCCTGTATTTTAATTGCGATTTCATTGTCATTTGCAATCCAAAACCCAATCACCTTCGAAACCCAAAAACAATCACGACACCTAAACACAAGCGCGAATCAAACACGACAACTAGTCCCTGAGAAAAATACGACCTGTGGCCCCTATATTACATTTTCATACTTTTGATTGTAAAAGGGTTTCCAGCATTTATTTATTTATATTTAAATTTGAGGCCCACATTCGTGACACATAGTTTGGGCTCGTCATCTACACTCCATAAATGAAAAGGTAGAAAACCGAGACATTGTGAGGTATGTGCTCAAAGCTTTCCCTAGGAATGCCTTGTGGTCATCCATGGTGGATGCCTACAAGGTTTCCAAGGATCTTTCTTTTGTTAAGTTAGAAGATCTATTTTGTGAAATGGAACTATATGAGATTTCTAACCAATGCCCAAAGGAGAAAGGGTTGGCTTTTGTGGCATGTGACAGGAAGAAGAAGAAGGAGAAGGAGGAGGAAAAGAACCACTGTCATGTGGCTCTCGTAGCCTTAGAAGAATCATCCAAGGAGAGTGGAGACGAATCAAGCTCCTCAACCGCGCCTTCATCATCTTCGGATGATGAAGAGGTAATCTCTCCCGAGTTAGATAAGTGCTATAGAGCTATAGCGTGTCTAACTAAGTTGCTTAAGAAGTCCAAGAACAAGATTAAATCCTTAAATGTAGAGGTAGAAAAATTGAAAACCTCTAAGGATGAGGTAATTGATGTTATGCATGATATGTCCCTTGAAAATGAAACTAAGGACTTAAGGAGCGAAGTTGAAAAGCTCAAGAATATTCTTGAGAAGTTTTCAACTAGCTCTAAAACATTAGACATGATCTTAAACTCCCAAAGGGCGGTTTACAATAGGGCCGGTATAGGTTACCGACCTAAAGAATCAACCTTTGTATCATAATGTCAAGAACCCAATTTAGATCATCAAATGACTCTAGGGTTCAAAAGCATAGAAAGAAAAAGACTAAGGCATGGGTGTCAAAGTCTTTCCTTGTAAATTCCTTAGGTCCCAAAATTTGGGTACCCAAAACCTCCATATTTCGAATTGTATAAGCATTATTTGAGGGGGAGCATCTATCAACATGGGAGGTTGATATTTGGTGCTCCAAACCCATGACCAAGAAAAAAATTATCCTTCACATGGTTGGTTATGGAAAATTTGACTCAAATACTTTGATCTCTATTGTTTTAGTTTTTATAACAATATGAACCCTTGGCTAGTACTTTTTATGGAATTCATGTGTCAAAGAACTTAATGATGTTTAAGTATGATCTACTTTAGTATTAAAATTCTTCCATGATCAAGTTTGCTTCCAAAACAAAGAAGGAACTGTCTAGTTCATCTTTACCAAATAGAATTATGCATTCATCATGTGTGCTATCCATGTCTATGAATTTTCTATTCAAATGATTGCATGCATACCAATTTCGGAAGCCTAACTCAAACTTGATTTCAAATCGGTTGGAACCATGACTGTAATACACACTTGGAAGTATGACTTTTCAATCCAATTCATGAGTTTTAACTTCAATATGTCATGATTAGGTTTGAACTCTATAGCTCACTGTAAGTCTTGAAGTTAGCCAACAACACATGATATATCTTAGGCTTAAGTGTTCTTATTTTTGAGATGAACCTAGATGAGTATGCCATGATTTACACTATGTGCTATTCTTGATTATGAATTTTATGATGGATGTATACAAACCTTGGAATCTTGGTACAAATATGTTATAAACATACCTTGAACTGATCAGAATTTAGAAATTGATCATAGTTTGATACAAATTTGATACAAGCATGTTTTTGAAAGGTTGATCATACTTTTGTTTGTATCATGAAATCTGATCATAGTTTGTATCATGAAATCTAATGTTATATAGGCATGTTCTGAAATTTAATCATATGTTTATCACTTTCAAATTCACCATGTTTTCTAGAATCACACTTTAAACTTTGTATTTATGTGTTTTACTCTCAAGTTATATTGGAGATATTGCATGATTTGAAAATATACATGTTAGTTAAAGAGATGCAAATCATGTTGTTTTCTTTGGTTAAGGAACATGAGTATTGTTTAACGGAACTCTGTTAGGAGTTAAATTTGATTGTGTTAGGGTTTAGAGTGTTCAAACATTGAAACAGAACCGTTTCTGAAACTTCTCAGTTTCAGAAACCTGTCTGTGTCATACTTGATTGGTCCACCGACTGATCAGGACTCACTCTGATCGGTCTGGCGACCGATCAGATCAATTCTGATCAAGGAACTCCCAGATCGTTCCAAATTGATCCAAAAACTCCTGAGACAAATCACCTTCCATAGAATTGTATCAGTTTAATGATCATACTACAAACCAATCTGATACAAACCAAGTATAATTGGATCATCCTAGTCATACTCGGAGCAAATCTTATACTGATTCAATACAAGCCCGTGTTGAAATTTTTGAAATTCATATGAACGGGTTGTGTGAATCATGTCGTTTGATCTCTTGCTCCTTGATGAGGGATAATTTTGAGTCAAGAAATCCAAATCATGACTCTTGTTCTTAATGTCGTGTTTCAGAAATTTTTCTGAAATATCGAATATCAATAAAGTCTACTCCCCTGTTATGGAATGCGAATTGTTAATGCAGTCTGATCAGGAACGTATCAGAGTTTCAGAAATTTTTTTTCTGAAATCTGATCGCTCCCCAGACTAATCAGATATCCTTCTGTATCACGTAATCAACAGACCTAGTTGGTCACGGAGACCAATCAGGACTATTTTTCAGATATAGTTGCATTCCTTACTCATCCTATGAAGCATATACGTATTTGACCATGATATACTTCTGTATATGTCTTCACATGGAAGTCCAAGTGTTAATGCAGTCCGATCTTGAACGAATCAGAATTACAGAGATTTTTCTGAAAATTGATCGTTCATCGATAAATCAGAAATTTTTCTGTATTGATCATCAGTCTGATGGAACTGCGATAAATGTTGTCGTAGGATGCATATACATTGTTGCCATGATACATTTATGGTATATGCCTCTCATATGCAATTCCAAAATCATCTTTTGACTTACTTGTCATATGAAACATATACATGTTTGACCATAATATTATTCTGTATATGTTTTCATGTGCAATTCAAATCTTCACTTTGATTATTTTGGGTTTGGAGAGAGACCCGTGTTTCAGGGGGAGGTATGTTCAAACTTAATAACCATACCCTTTTCGATGTTTGACAAAGGGGGAGAAAATGACTGATTAAGTTTATGGTTATTATAGGGGGAGGATCATGATTCCCTTATGAGAATTGAACGGACTTCAATTGATTGATACCTAAACTTAAATCGGGTTGTCAAACAACAAAAAGGGGGAGATTGTTGATGCAGTCTGGCCCGGTTGTTGTTTTGGTGTTGACAACGATTTAAGTTTAGTTGAATGGATTTAGATTAAGTCCAGGTGGATCGGGAGATCGCACGCTGGCATGTGAAAAAGTCCTAGCTTGGAGGGCTAGGTATGAAAAGTCCTAACTTGGAGGGTTAGGTGTGAGAAAATCCTAACCTGGAGGGTTAGGTGTGGAAAAATCCTAGCTTGGAGGGTTAGGTATGGAAAAGTCCTAATTCGGAAGGGTTGGGTGAAAAGTCCTAGCTTGGAGGGCTAGGTGAAAAGTCCTAGCTTGGAGGGCTAGGTGAAAAGTCCTAACTTGGAGGGTTAGGTGAAAAGTCCCAACTTGGAGAATTAGGTGAAAAAGTCCTGGCTTGGAGGGTCAGGTGCCTAGCTTGGAGGGCTAGGTTGGATGAAGGTCTAACTCGGAGGGGTTGGGTGAAAAGTCCTAGCTTGGAGGGCTAGGTGAAAAGTCCTAGCTTGGAGGGCTAGGTGAAAAGTCCTAACTTGGAGGGTTAGGTGCAAATTCCCAACTTGGAGAATTAGATTGAAAAATCCTTAGCTTGGAGGGCTAAGGTGAATGAAATCCTAGCTTAGAAGGCTAGGTCTGCGTCCCTGGATCGGTCTGGTGACCAATCAGGGAGTTGGCACACTGCTCCTTCGTGGATCGGTCTGGTGACCGATCCAACGATGTCTGATCGGTCTGGTGACCGATCAGGGAGTGTGTGTTTCACTCACTGCTCAGCTCCTGATCGGTCTGGTGACCGATCAGGGAGCGAACAGTGAGTTGAGTTCCCTTGCTAATCAGGTCCAGAACGGTCCGGTGACCGATCAGAGACTTAGGATTTGATTAAAGAATCACTGTTCATTCAAGCCTGATTGGTCTGGTGACCGATCAGGCAGGAGCCTGATTAGTTTGGGGACCGATCAGGAGTGTGCAGAAGACTGCTGGATCGGTCTGGTGACCGATCAGGCTCCTCCCTGATCGGTCTGGGGACTGATTAGGAGCAGAACTTTAATTCAAATATGCTTTCAGAAGTCTGTTTTCACCGCCGATTCTCTGCTACTTGCTGATTTCTTTTTGATATGCATTGCTAAGCCTCTATTGGAGTGTGCAGGTGATAGCAGGTGATTCAAACACTCAAGGAGGGTCAATGGGAGGCTTTCCTTGGAGCAGGTTTGGATCTATTGTGTTTTCAGGTCTCAACGACGTCTGGCGCAACTGGCAACTGACGAAGGCGCGGCTGGCAACTGACGGAGGCTCAGCTGGAGGAGTGTCCAGTGGACTGAGTGCTCAGAGAGGTCAGTGGATCAGGGTCTGAGTCAGTGGTGCTGATGGAGCTGGCGACGTTGAGTCGGAGCTTAAGAGACAAAGCTAGATGTAGAGGAGCGGGAGAGAACAAGACAGAAACTTGGGAAGTTTGGCTGGGCTGTGTTCGTGCTCTCTGTTGCTTTGTGCTTAAGCGATCTTGTTACATCTTTGTGAGCTTGTCTTCTGGAGTGTCTCTGTGCTTAACTTGTATCTTCTTGAGATCACTTGTGGAGAGGTTTCTCCACCGAAAAGGAGGCTGCTACTATCCGGAGTTCACCGGGGCTTGATCTGCCGACGATCAAGGGATTGCCCACCTCACGGGCACGCCAAGGAGTAGGGGCAAGTTATCCCCGAACCTTGTACATCTCCGTCTTAGCGATTTGGTTTGCTTTCTTTCTTTGTATTGTTCTGTTTGTGTTGTTTGCTTCCGCTGCTACTAACCTGATCACGCAGAAAAGTTAAGAGAGCAAATTTTAGTGATTGACTATATTCACCCCCCCCTTCTCTAGCCATCCGGTTCCCAACAACCACGATGTGCTGCAAATGCAAGCATCAATCGGATGGACTCTAATCGTGCCACGGGAGCATATTTCTCATCATAATTAAGACCTTCTACTTGACTGTAGTCCTTGGCTACTAAGCGTGCCTTGTTTCTTATGATTTCTTCCTTATGGTTTAATTTATTCTTAAAGACCCATTTGGTTCCAATAATGGTGGTCATCTTAGGTCTAGGGACTAAGTCCCAAACTTGACTTCTTTCGAATTGACCTAGTTCATCATGTATGACAATGATCCAATCGGGATCATTTAATGCTTCAACAATTTTTCTATGTTCAATTTCGGAAATTAGGGCAACTTCATTAGCCTCATTCCTAAAGAATGATCTAGTCCTAACCCCATGATGGATGTCTCCAACAATTTGGTCTTGGGCTAGAGGCTAACCTAGTTTGCCTTGGTATTGGTTGTGCTTCTTGGATGATGTCACTAGACACAAGCTCAGCCTCAGGATCTGGCTAATCGGTGTGTTGTCTAGGTTCACCGTCATTAGATTCATCATCACCTTCAACACTCGGATTTTCATTCAAACCTAGTTTCCTAAGTTCGAATTGGACTCCTTCTACATCTTTTGGTTGTTCATTTGCTTTTGGAATCTCTTCAAAGACAACATCAGAAGACTCTTCAACCAATCTTGATTTCTTGTTGTAGACTCGGTAAGCTTTGCTAACGAGAGAGTACCCAACCAGTACCCCTTCATCAGCTTTTGCTGTGAACTTTCCAAGATGGTCCTTGGTGTTTAGAATAAACACCTTACAACCAAACACCCTAAGGTGTTTAACCGTAGATGGTTTTCCAAATGAAAGTTCATGAGGAGTCTTTCCAAGAAATCTGTCGATGAGGACTCGGTTTTGCACGTAGCAAGCTGTATTCACAGCTTCAGCCCATAAGTAACTCGGTAATGAGTACTCATTAAGCATGTTTCATGCACCCTCTTGTAGAACACGGTTCTTCCTCTCTACAACACCATTTTGTTGTGGTGTTCTAGGAGTGGAGAACTCATGTCTATACCCTCTATCTTGACAAAATTCTAAAAACCTTTGATTTTGAAATTCGCCTCCATGATCACTCCTTATTGTTTTAATTGTTGATGATTTTTCGTTTTCAACTCTTCTACAGAAAGAAATAAAAATATTTAAGGTTTGATCCTTATATTTTAGAAAATATGTCCAAGTATATCTAGTAAAATCATCAATGATAACAAAACAATATCTACTACCATTCAATGATATAATAGTACTACAATCAAACAAGTCCATGTGAAGTAAATCCAATGCGGTAGAAGTACTTACAGTGCTTTTACCTTTATGTGCAGATTTTGTTTGCTTACCCATTTGACATGCATCACAAAGTTTATCCTTTTCATATTTGATGCTTGGTAAGCCACGAACTAATCCCTTGTTGGCTAACTTCCGGATATTCTTCATGTTCACGTGTGCTAGTCTCCGGTGCCAAAGGGTGGACTCATCTTGTCTTGATATGAAACACTTAACAAGAGCATTAGTAGCACTTTTAAATGAAACTTGGTAAATGTTATCTATCCTTGTGCCTACTAGTATCATGTCAAATGTGTCATGTTGTCTAACTAAACATTGACTTGATTGGAAATCAATTGTGTAACCTGCGTCACATAATTGACTGACACTTAGGAGATTAAATGTCATCCCCTTGACTAGAAGGACATTCTTGATCCGAAGACATTCAGATATTTGAATGTCTCCTATCCCTATGACCTTAAGACTACCATTGTTACCAAATGAAACATTACCTCTACTTTTGCATTGGAGGGTAGTGAATAATGATCTATCCCTGGTCATATGTTTGGAGCACCCACTATCAACGAACCAAGTTGATAGATGCTTCTCCTCAATCAAAGCCTACACAATGCCAAAAATGGAAGATTTAGGTACCCAAACCTTGGGCCCTAATACATCTACAATGTAAGACTTAGGCACCCATGCCTTGACTACTTTCTTTTGTACCTTGGGTGTCTTAGATTGTCTAACATCAGTCCTAGATATTAAGGACACAAATGATGGTTCTTTGGGTCGGTAACCAATACCGGCCCTATTGTAGACTGCCCTTTGGGCATTCAAAATCATATCTAGGGTCTTTGAGCTTGTTGAGAATTTCTCAAGAACATTCTTGAGTCTCTCAACTTCACTCTTCAAAGATTTATTTTCATCCTCTAACATTTCTACATGTAAATCGTCAACATCCTCATCCTTAGAGGATTTTCACTGTTCAACTTTAATTTTCAATGACTTAACCTTATTTTTTGACTTTTTCAATAAATTGGTTAAGCATGCAATTGTTTTATAGCATTTATCGAGTTCGGGAGTGATTACCTCTTCATCATCCGAAGATGATGAAGTCGCGTTTGATGAGTCACTCGATTCATCACTGCTCTCTTGATCTTCAAGGGCCATGAGTGCCACATGCCGTGTACTCTTCTCCTCCTTGTCTTCATCGGATAAACTTGATGAGGATTTATCCCATGTGGCCTTCAAGGCCTTCTTCTTCTTCTTGGATTTATCCTCCTCCTTCTTGGATTTCTCCTCCTTTTTCTTTAGCTTTGGGCATTCACTCTTGAAGTGCACTTTCTTGCTACACTCATAACAAGTAATGTTAGATTTATCAACCTTAACTTCACTAGGGTTACCTTTACCCTTGAAGCACCGACTCTTCCTCATCATTCTCCTAACAAAGTTTGCCATCTCAGAGGAAGAAGACCCACTGCCATCATCCTCAGAATCGGACTCGGACTCGGACTCGGATGATGATAAAGAGACTTCCTTCTTCTTCTTCTTCTCCTTCTTCTTCTTGTTGGTTTTTTCCCCTGCAACTAAGGCAATCCCCTTCTCCTTGGGGCCTTTGTTAGCCATTTCATGAAGCTCCATTTCATAAAATAAATCATCTAATTTGACAATTGATAAGTCCTTGGATACCTTGTAGGCATCCACCATGGATGACCACAAAGCGTTCTTTGGAAAAGCTTTTAACACATACCTCACAAGGTCGTGGTTCTCGACTTTTTCATCAATAGAGTGGAGACCATTGAGGAATTCCTTGAACCGACTATGTAGTTCACTCACCGTTTCACTCTCCTTCATGGAAAGGTTTTGTAGTTGGTTGAGGAACAAATCCCTCTTGGCGATTCTTGAGTCTCGGGTGCCCTTATGGAGTTCAATGAGCTTATTCCACAAATCTTTTGCACTTGTACAGGGACCAACCTTGATCAGTTGATCTTTGTTCATGCCACATTTCAAAGTCACCACGACCTTTGCATTGGCTTCACTTTTACGGGTTTGCTCAGCCGACAAACGCCAAGATTCCAATTCTTTTCCTTCATCATCCTTTGGAGGGGAAAAACCCTCCTTCACAGCGAACAATGTATTGATGTCCATCTTTAGATAGTACTCCATCATCGATCTCCAATATTGAAAATCTGCTCCATCGAAGAAGGGAGGTCGGGTGGTGCTAAAACCTTCTCTCAACGCCATTGTTGATAGCTCTCGGTTGTTAATCCGCTTGTACAGAGCCCCAAGCTCTGATACTACTTGTTGGAACATGGATGGCTAGAGAGGAGGGTGAATATAGCCAGACACTTGAAACTTAGCACTTTTCGAATTTCTGCACTCAGAGGTTAGTAGCACAGCGAAAGAATTGCAAAACAGAGTGATGCAGAGATTAAACCCTAGGATAAGCACAAGCACAAAACGCTAACAAAGAGAAATTACAAGGTTCGGGGATAACTTGCCCCTACTCCTTGGCGTGCCCTTAAGGTGGGCGATCCCTTGATCGTCGGCAGATCAAGCCCCGGAAAATCCGGATAGAAAGCAACCTCCTTCTCGGTGGAGTAACCTCTCCACAGCGTTTCAAGATGGATGAAATATTAAGTACAGGAAACACAAGAAGAAACCTTACTGAGCACTAAGAACCGCAAGAACACAAGCAAACTCCTCACCGAGCTCCACTCAGCGCAGATCTCACGCAAGAACTCCCTTCTTCGTGTCTTCTCGCTGATGAACTCGCCAAGCATCTTGTTTCTTCTTCCAAGTGCTCAAGTATCACAAGGTTGCTCAAGATTCACAGTAGGGTTGCTTAAGAGATGGATCAGAGTAATCGCACAAGTGTAGAGCAAGAGATGTTGCAAGAAGTCTGATTGCTTAGTTGCTTCGTTACTGAGTTACTGAGACTTGTTCGCCACCAAGCACTTAAGTCTCTCCTCACTGTTCCCAGGTCACAACCATCTCACTGCAGCCTCCAGCTGCTCACTTGCAACTGCCCACCTACCACTGAGCTCTTCTGGACTGCCTGAGCTTCCCTCAGCCGAGCCCCAGTCAGCAGCTCCAGCAGCGCCAGCATCCGTTGCTACCTGAGATGGAAAACGGACAAACCTGCTCCAAGGAAAGACTCCCATTGACTCTCATTGTGTATTTGAATCCATTCCTGTCACCTGCACCTTAATCAGACCATTAGCACAACAAATCAAGCAGAGAATCAAATATCAGACATGAAGAGCAGTGATAGCAGGCGTGTTCAGACGCGATCAGAGCGTCTGACAGTGCGTTTGAATTAAAGTGATCGGTCACCGGACCGATCCAGGGCTCGTGGATCGGTCACCGGACCGATCCACAACATTGTTGGGATTCCCAGGTTTCGCAGCCACATGGGTCTGATCGGTCACCAGACCGATCAGGATCTAGCCTGATCGGTTATAGTGAGGAGCTCGCGTCACTTGATCGTTCACCAGAACTATTTGAATAGTGTTCCAGATCGGTCACCAGACCGATCAGGAGCCAAGCAGAAAGGTTCCCAAAACCTACTGTATGCTCCCTGATCGGTCACCAGATCGATCAGGATCCAAGCAGTAAGCGAACTGTCTGCTCCCTAATCGGTCACCGGACCGATCAGGAGCCAAGCAGTAAGGGAACTGCATGCTCCCTGATCGGTCACCAGACCGATCAGTCATTGCTGGATCGATCACCAGACCGATCCACGAGGGAACACCGTGCCAACTTCCCTGATCGGTCACCAGACCGATCCACGCAAGGTCAAATCCAATCCAAGTCACGAGAACAAGCCTCCAGCCCTTCTCTGACTCGTGCTCAGTCCCCCGGACCAAGACTCCATGCCCAGTTTCACTCACCAGGACTTCAACCTAGCCCTCCAAGCTAGGACCTGGCCCTCCAAGCCGGGATTTCATACAACCTAGCCCTCTAAGCTAGGACCTGGCCCTCCAAGCTAGGGTTTCATCACCTAACCCTCCGAGTTAGGAATTTTCCACACCTAGCCCTCCAAGCTAGGACTTTTCACACCTAACCCTCCAGGTTAGGACTTTTCCACACCTAGCCCTCCAAGTTAGGACTTTTCCACACCTAACCCTCCAAGTTAGGATTTTCATCCACCTAGCTTCTCAAGCTAGGACCTGACCCTCCAGGCCAGCCTTTCATCAAACCTAGTCCCACTAGGTATGCCTAGTCCACGACCAGGACTTAATCCCAATCATCTCATCAACCTAAACTAAAATCGGTGTCAACACCAAAACAACAATCAGGGTCAGACTGCATCAACAGCTTCATCATCTCGATCTCGGAGGGGAAAGGAAATAGCGTACGAGGATCCCAACATTCAAATTCAATTCACCGATGATGAGACCGAGGCTCAGCCCCAACACCTTTCGATGCCCTAAACGCAAGGAATTACCGATGCAATTACTTCTAAGGTTCGGGAAAATCCTCCTTTAAAATCTTCTATTTTCACTAAACATTTTGAGAAGGTCACACTTCCATCGGGAGAATTGCGTGCAAAATGTAAGCATTCAATGCTTCCTATAAATTCCAAACCGGCGGCGGCTATGGGTCGTTCAAACGACATGTGGAAATGAAGCACCCGACGGAATATGAGCTTGGCCGCTCTCAACCACAATTATCAAATTTTTCTAGTGGTAGTAGTACTAATTCTGGTTTATTTTTATATTCAGATAATAAATTAAGAGAATCATTAGCTAATTTGTTTCCATAGAACATCTTTCTTTTAGTTTTGGATCTAAATGCACATTTGAAGATTTTTGTAAAGAATCTCTTAATCCAGCTGCTAAACGTGTTCCTAGGACTACACTCACTTGTACAATTAAAAGATTAGTAAAACAAGGAAAAAAGAATTTAATTGATGAATTTAGTAAATTAAATAATAAAGTTTCTTTATGTTTCGATATTTAGAGTGATCATTGGCAAACTCATTGTTATATGGGTGTGACTTGTCATTGGATTGATAACTCTTGGATCCTCCAAAAAAGATTGTTAGCTTATAGAGTATTTGATGAATCACATACTGCCCATAACATTACATAATTATTATGTTTAATTTTAGAAGAATATAGATTGACTCATAAAATATTTTAAATATCATTAGATAATGCTAGTTCTAATACCGCTTCTATAGATGAACTAAAATTTATTTGTTAACCTGTTATTGGTGGTTTATTTTTTCATATTCATTGTGTATGTCATGTTTTAAATTTATGTGTTCAAGATGGATTAAAATTTTTAGAAAATTATATTCAACCAATTAGAATCGCAATTTTATATTTATGGTCGCATCCATCTATAATGAAACAATGGGGTAGATTTTGTAAAGCTAATGGAATGGGACCTAAAAAATTTTCACGTGATGTTCGAACATGTTGGAATTCAACATATCAATTATTACAAGATTCATTTCAAAATAAAGATTTATTATGTTTATTTTTTGCACAAAATAGTAATACTAATATATATTTATTTTCAAATTTGTAGTAATATTTGTAAAATTTTAAAAGTATTTAACAATGCAACTGAACAACTTTCCGGTGTTTATTATCCCACTACTCATTTAGTTTTAGTGAATTTTTCTAGTATAGTATTAATATTAAATGAACATATCAATAATGAAGTTTTAACTTTATGCATATTAGCTATGAAAATTAAATAGAAAAAATCTCTTTATTTTATTTCTGAAATTTATTTAATTTCATTTGCTTTAGATCCTAGATTTAAATTAGAAGTTTTACAAGAAATATTAACTTTATATTATTGTAACGCCCGCCTTTTTCCCACACCTTACGGTGTGGCGAGAAAGCGGCGTTACGCTAACATACATATACGCATATGAATATCTTAATGCAGTGGAATAAATATTTTTCCTTTATTTTATACCCATGCGTTTAACCATGCAACTAATACTTGAATCATGTATATATGCCTTAACTATCATTCATGAACCTGGTGACATTGTAACTTAGCATATTAACATCATAAGTAGCATCATGAGATAAACATTCCATAACTCATCCATAAGCATCATTAGTAGCAAGTGAATTCTTAGACATAACCATCATAAGTATAACTTGAAACTTAAGAAAACCATGCAAAGTATAAGACATGTAACAAGATATAAATATGAGAATCTATTTTCTTTTTCCTTGACCATGTCACTGCCACACACACACTCTTGCCCCTCCTGCTGCTTCCTTTAATAACCTCTTGCTTGATCTGTGGTATAAGGAAATAAGACTATAAGCACATATGCTTAGTAAGACTCTTTCCTACTCACTAAAACCATACGTCACATAAAACATAAACATATGAAACATTTAACATAGCATAATTCTGAACAATAAACATAAGCATATTCTTGTCATAAATCATAAACATAGAAACATTTAACATGACATGATTCTTAACATAAATCATAAACATAGAAACATTTAACATGACATGATTTTTAACATAAAACATAAGCATATTCTTAACATAAATCATAAACATAGAAACATTTAACATGACATGATTCTTAACATAAAACATAAACATATTCTTAACATAAATCATAAACGTAGGAACATTTAACATGACATGATTCTTAACATAAAACATAAGCATATTCTTAACATAAATCATAAACATAGAAACATTTAACATGACATGATTCTTAACATAAAACATAAGCATATTCTTAACATAAATCATAAACATAGAAACATTTAACATGACATGATTCTTAACATAAAACATAAGCATATTCTTAACATAAATCATAAACGTAGGAACATTTAACATGACATGATGCTTTACATGAATGGATGCATGAGTCAAATGCATATACGTAAGGATGCTTATTTGAAAATCATACTTATAAATACTTAAACTTAATCATAACATCATGGGGGTCCCCGGCTTGTACCACATACATACATCATATGCGCGCATCCCTAAGTAAATACAAGGTAGCTAGTCTCGACCTACTAGGGTAGGAACAGCTACGGTAGTTCCAAAAACCGAGGCGTTCTTAAGGTGCCCATCCCTGTTGGACAGCTTCGGTAGTCCCAGAACCGTGGACAGCTACGGTAGTCCAGAACCGAGGCGTTCTTAAGGTGCCCATCCCTTGGACCCTTACTTCGGTCCGGTACAAGCCCATTCATAATAAAGTAAAATAACTTTGCATGTTTCATCATTCATAGAACATACATAACATATCTTAAACATAACATAATCTTGTTTCATGAAGCATGACATAAAGCATACTTGGCATTTCTTCATTCATACTTAATACATAACATCATTATGCCTTAAAGGCATAAACATTATCCTCATTCATCATCTTCATTCATAAAACATGACATACATACATAATTATGCCTCCAGGCATAAACATCATCTTGGTTCATAAACCTTGCATGACCATGGTGCATAAGGTAAACATGCATTACATACATGATACATATCATCTAGCATACATAATCATAGTATCCATCATAGAGCATGTATGGGTAAGATTCATATGAACACGATACATACTACTTAGGTTCATAGCATTAAACATAACTTAGGTTCATGGCATTCATCATAGAACATGCATAGACCTTCATAACCATATATCTACTATAGGCATTTAACAACATACATGCATTATTCTATATAACATGAAGCCTACATCAAATACATGTGTTCATGGTATATGGTTTAAAACATTCATGAATGAACATAGCACATAACCTAAACATACAAAGTCATGGCATATAACACATAAAGCTAGGGTTTTAGGTAGCATAAAAATTCCTACAACATACTCAAACATATACATACATCATAGTAACCTATAAACAAGTATCCTTGAAACCTTAACCCAACCCAAACCCTACACCATGGACTTGGCTGAAAGTTGATTAGGAGGAGGCTCCCTTATTCAATCAACATGAAAGGTTCCATAAGTAAAAGAAAACCCATACATTACATACCATGTCATAGGGAGCCATTAGACCCCATAATTTGGAGCTAACCCTAAGTCCTAGCCCCACATCTTGACTTTGGTCGAAACCCTAGAGGGTCACAAGCACATGGAAAAATTCATACAATTCCCAATTTACATCTAATACCTTACATATAATCCCATAGGAAGCCATTAGAACCCTTGCTTGGAGTTAACCCTAACTCCTTGCCCTAAAACCCAACTTGGCCGAAAGTTACAAGGGTCATAGATCATGTAAAAACTTTCACATAAATCCCCATTAACATCCCTTACAACATGAGAAAATATAAGAAACATTATTAGAGAGTTAGATCCAAACCTAACCATGGGAACATATGGTGGTCGAAACCCTTGAAAGCCCTAACCCTAGTTTTCTCAACATATAGTCCAAACAAATTCTTATATCATGAAAACAACTTGAAAACTATTATACCACAGGTGAGGGAGTCTTACCTTGGTTTATCTTGATTATCACCTTGAATAGAGAAGCCAAAAGTAAACCTCCTTGACCCTAGACCACCCCTAGCCCTTGTAACCTTGTAGGAAGCCCTTAGATCTTGAAGAAGAAGCCTTCTTGTGAAGCTTTTCCAAAGGAGAAACCCCCTTGTGGGTTTCGGCTAGAAGGAGGAAGGAGAGGGAAAAGAGAGAGCTTTGTGGAAGAAGAAACAAATGCTTAAGTGCTAAGTTGTCTCTTCCCTTCCCCTCTCTTTTATACTACATGGAGGGGGCAAGTGAAGGGGCATGGTGCATCTTCTCTTGATGACTCTTCACTTCCTTTAGGCTCAACTAAAATCCTCTTTCTTTTCCACTAGCACTCCCTTGCTAGGTGAATTGGTTAGTACATGCATGGTGATACACTAGGTCCAAGGTTCAATCCTTGGTGCATGCATTTTTTTTATTACTTTTATAATTATTTTTGCTAAGGCCCATATAAGAGCCCACTAAAGTTTATGTTAATATTTCTAATTGAAATCTATTTCCATTCATGATAAAATTTTTACCTAAGGTCCCTTAACGGCCATGGTGTTAGAAGGGCCCATGTAACGCCCATTATTACTTAGCTTCCTAATCCATATTGAAAATCATGGATAATCATGCTAAGGTTCATACTAGTGTCCTTATATTCCTCGAGAATCTAGCTAGGCATGATCAATATTTTAAAGAAAATATTAAGAAAATTTTTCGGATCGTTACAATTATGACGCTTTAATTCCTATTAAATATTTTTCTTCTCCGGATCCAGTTACTATTATATATAATATTAGAAATTATTTATATGATCTTTATAATCAATATTATGTTAACTAATATTTCTGAAACACAACAACCTACTAGTACTAATTTAAAACTTACAAAAGCACATGTTTTATTAAAAGAACGGACAAAACGTCCATGAGGATCCTCAAGTTCCACACAGGAACTTGAGAATTATTTTACAACTTCTTTTGATTTTAATGAAGCAGATAGTGAAGATTTTGATATCTTGAAGTGGTGGTCATAGAAGGCTCAAAGCTTTCCTGTTCTCTCCATGATCGCAAAAGAAATTTTAGCTTCTCTAGTGTCAATTGTTGCTGTGGAGCAGATGTTCAGTGTCGGCGGCAACATATTAGATGAACGACGATCAACTGTCTCCTGACTTCATTGGAAGCTCAAGCATTACTAGACGATTGGACCAGAGTCGAGAAAAGAATCCAAGAAATGCATCTTTCAGAAGACGAAGTCAAAGAATTTGATACCGAAGGAACGAATACAACGGGAATGGGAGAAAATGGAATTGAGTGATAAAGATTGTAAAAGGGTAAGAATGTAAAAGAACTATGTGGACTTTGATTCCCCTACACCCTAAGGGGATACGTAGGCAACTTATATAAGTGCAAGCCTTTTTTTAAAATACATTTTATATTTTAAATTTAATTTTTAATTTTTTTAATATAATAATCTCGAACCGTGACAAACCATGGTGAACCGTGAACCGAACCATGAACTGGCAGTTCTGAACCATGAACCGTAACCATCTTGGGCGGTTAAGGTTAAGGGTCGATCTCCCACGAACCGTCAAACCGATGGTTCCGACCCGTCGAACCGTCGATTCCGAACCGTCGAACCGTCGATTCCGAACCGTGGTCGAGTCTAGTTGGATAGCTTGGCAGGTTTCCTAAGCGGATACCGGGTCATCTATGGGAAATCTCTCCATGTCCACGGATTAAAAAATTTAATCCGAATGGAGACCTATCTGCCAAACGACCGTCTCGTCGCCGTTCTAATTGATTCGAGTTACAACTTGGCCAAACTTGATGTTCAAACCTTGTAACTCGCCTAACCAATAAGTCATGGAAAAGACGACGAGTGGATCGTCGATTTTTGTGTTAATTATCGGGGTCGAAAATAATTAATTATCATTATTAATTAACAAATAATTAAGATCAAGATAATTAATTAAAACCACATGAAATGATAGAAATCAAAGGAGTCATGAGCGAAAATATACCTCTCGTTACCTTACGATCATCTATTGTATAACCCTCACCTCTTGGACGTCGTGTGGGCAACAATCTACCAAGAACCGTAGTCACCAAGGCCTTCCAATATCACCTTCTCCTTCCCTCTTCCACGCGTCAAAGAAACCCTAGTCACTAGAGCTTCCATCGGCCACCACCTTCTACCCTATCCTTGCATCGCCGGCCACACCAAGCACCTAAGGAGCGCCAGCCACAAAGAAGCTAAGAGGAAGGGGTAGAGGAAGAAGAAGAAGCAATGAGGGAAGACGAAAAAAAACTCTCCTCTTCTCTCAACCCCACTCGTCGGCTCCCTCCTTCTCTCTTGTCGCCGACGCCAACAAGGAGTGAAGAACTCCTTTTCCCTTGCTGCTGGCCAAGTCTCTCTCTGCCTTCTGGTTTGCGCACGCCCAAACGATGGAACCAGAGAAGAAAACCAAGAGGAAGAGGTGTAATCTTCCTCTCCCGACCCCTCCTTCTAGACCTGACCAGACCCCAGGTGGCTCGTTGACCCGGTTCGCCAGGGTGAACCAGAACCGGCCCAACAAGATGTCGGGCCGGTTATGATTCGGTGCAGCCAAAACTGTCGAACCAGTGGTTAACCGCTGGTTCCAACGGTATTGATCCGCCGGTTCAGTACCGTTGGGAAGGTTTTTTTTGGTTTTTTTTCGACGGTTGAGATCATTTGACTGTTTTTTGATCAATGGCTATGATTTAATGACTGTTATGATCCCAACTCTATAAATAGGGAGTTCATTTCATCATTTTCACACACATCTTCTCTTCTCTCAATCTCTCATTCTCAAATCTCAAGTCTCAACTTCTCTCCGCGTTCTTCAATTTTTGACAATAATGGAAGGTGGTCACGGAGCTTCATCATCTCGATCTCGGAGGGAAAAAGAAATAGAATACGAGGGTCCCAACCTTCAAATTCAATCCAGCGATGATGAGACTGAGGCTCAGCCTCAACGCCCTCTGATCCCCGAAACACAAGGAAGTACCGATGGGATTACTTCTAAGGTTCGGGAAAATCCTCCTTTAAAATCTTTTATTTTCACTAAATATTTTGAGAAGGTCACACTTCCGTCGGGAGAATTGCGTGCAAAATGCAAGCATTGCAATGCTTCCTACAAATTCCAAGCCGGCGGCGGCTATGAGTCATTGAAACGACATGTAGAAACGAAGCACCCGACGAAATATGGGCTTGACCGTCCTCAAACACAATTATCTAGATTTTCTAGTGGTAGTAGTACTGATTCTGGTTTATTTTTATATTCGGATAATAAATTAAGAGAATCATTAGCTAAATTTGTTTCCATAGAACATCTTTCTTTTAGTTTTGGATCTAAATGCACATTTGAAGATTTTTGTAAAAAAATCTCTTAATTCAGCTGCTAAACATGTTCCTAGGACTACACTCACTCGTAGAATTAAAAGATTAGTAAAACAAGAAAAAAAAAATTTAATTGATGAATTTAGTAAATTAAATAATAATGTTTCTTTATGTTCTGATATTTGGAGTGATCATTGGCAAACTCATTCTTATATGGGTGTGACTTGCCATTGGATTGATAACTCTTAGATCCTCCAAAAAAGATTGTTAGCTTATAGAGTATTTGATGAATCACATACTGCCCATAACATTACACAATTATTATGTTTAATTTTAGAAGAATATAGATTGACTCATAAAATATTTTCAATATCATTAGATAATGCTAGTTCTAATACCGCTTCTATAGATGAACTAAAATTTGTTTGCCAACATATTATTGGTGGTTTATTTTTTCATATTCGTTGTGTATGCCATGTTTTAAATTTATGTGTTCAAGATGGATTAAAACTTTTACAAAATTATATTCAACCAATTAGAATCGCAATTTCATACTTATGGTCTCATCCATCTATGATGAAACAATGGGGTAGATTTTGTAAACCTAATGGAATGAGACCAAAAAAATTTTCATGTAATGTTCCAAAATGTTGGAAATCAACATATCAATTATTACAAGATTCATTTCAATCTAAAGATTTATTATGTTTATTTTTTGCACAAAATAGTAATACTAATATATATTTATTTTCACAACAATGAAATATTTGTAGTAATATTTGTGAAATTTTAAATGTTTTTAACGATGCAACTAAACAACTTTCCGGTGTTTATTATCCCACTACTCATTTAATTTTAGTGAATTTTTGTAGTATAGTATTAATATTAAATGAACATGTAAATAATGAAGCTTTAACTTTATGTATATTAGCTATGAAAACTAAATGGGAAAAAAAATTTATTTTATTCCTGAAATTTATTAATTGCATTTGCTTTAGATCCTAGATTTAAATTAGAAGTTTTACAAGAAATGTTAACTTTATATTATGACGCTTTAATTCTTCCACTCCGAATCCAGCTAATATTGTATATAATATTAGAAATTATTTATATGATCTTTATAATCAATATTATGTTAAATATGGAACACAAATTAATATTTTTGAAACACAACAACCTACTACTACTAATTTAAAACTTACAAAAGCACAACATTTATTAAAAGAACGGACGAAACGTCCACGAGGATCCTCAAGTTCCGCACAGGAACTTGAGAATTATTTTACGACTTCTTTTGATTTTAATGAAGCAGATAACGAAGATTTCGATATCTTGAAGTGATGGTCACAGAATGCTGAAAGCTTTCCCGTTCTCTCCGTGATTGCAAAAGAAATTTTAGCTTCTCCAGTGTCAACTGTTGTTGTGGAGCAGACGTTCAGTGTCGACGGCAACATATTAGATGAACGATGATCAACTATGTCTCCCGACTCATTGGAAGCTCAAGCATTACTAGATGATTGGACCAGAGCCGAGAAACGAATCCAAGGAATGCAACTTTCAGAAGACGAAGTCGAAGAATTTGATACCGAAGGAACGAATACAATGGGAACGGGAGGAAATGGAAGTGAGTGATAAAGGGTAAAAATATAAAGAATGTAAAAGGGTAAAAATGTAAAAGAACTATGTGGGCTTTGATTCCCCTACACCCTAAGGGGATACGTAGGCAACTTATATAAGTGCAAGCCCTTTTTTTAATAAAATTTATTTTTTTTTAATTTTTAAAATTTATTTTTTTTAATATAATAATCTCGACCTCCCACGAACCGTCGAACCGGCGGTTCCGAACCGTGGAACCGACGGTTCCGAACCGTCGAACCGTCAATTCCAAACCGTGGTCGGGTCTGCCTCCTTCTCCTCTTATCTCGTCGGCGCCTAAAACCTAGGAGAGAGAAAAAGCCTAATAGAGAAAACCAAGAGAGAGGCTTGGGGTTCAATTGGATGCCTTGGTTTCATGACACCATGGGATATTTATAGGGCTACAATAGGGACCATGAGGAGGAGTTGGGTCTTGGCCTGCTAATGGATCCAAACCCGATCCATTAATGAAGAACCATTCCACTCAAGACTCTTCATTGAACTACCTCACCAACCTCCATATTTACATATGAGGCTCTACCTATTATGAGTACAATTCCTCCCCGTGTTTAAGATATTGAATGCCCGTTGATTAATTTAAATTACTGACAATTTTAATTAATCAACATCTAACTCCTTGATTAGTACCACTCATCCTTATCATCATGTTGGACCAAGTCCACCTGCAGGAATTAACATGATGAACCTTATGAGCTCATCAAGGGGGCATCCTCACCAGGACGAAGGAAGAGGACATGGAGGAACGCCGAGCAGTTGAGTGCGAAGAAGTCCAGATACATCCTCACCAGTCGGGAGGAGTTACAAGAATCACCACAAACCTGAGCCTCGAACTTAGAGATAGACTGATCAATTGTTTGGTTAATCATTATGATGTTTTCGCATGGGCCATAGACGAGAATAAAAGAGATCCTCCCTCCCTAGCCACATACTGACTGCATATCACTCCAGGAGTCTGACCAGCAAATAAAAGCGAAGGACCTTTGCACTAGAACAAGACCAAATAATCAGGGAAGAGGTAGCAAAGTTGCTGAAAGTTGGAAACATTCGGGAAGTACAATTCCCGGCCTGGCTGGCAAACATTGTACTGGTCCCTAAACTCGGGGAAAAATGACGGGTTTGTATTGACTTCCTAGATTTAAATAAAGCATGCCCTAAAAATTGCTACCCCTTATCTCATATTGATCAGTTGGTTGATTCAACCTCCGGTTGTGAATTTATTTCCATGCTAGATGCATACCAAGGATATCATCAGGTTTCTCTAGCTCGAGAAGATCAGGAGAAAGTAAGTTTTGTCAGCGCCGATGACACTTACTGCTATAATGTTATGCGGATTAAGGAATGCTGGAACAACCTATGAATGGATGATGGACAAGGTATTTTGAAATCAGATTGGTCAAAATATCGAAGTTTACGTTGATGATGTTAGGACCGAAAGGAATTTAGATATCTCCATAATGGTATGATATTGTCCATTTTGGGCCTATACCCTCATGGTTTTGCTCTTGAACTCTCCCAAAAGGCCTCATGCCAATGGAGATATCTTTTTTGCTTATAAGCATATGATCTTTCCCATGTGTTTTCGATATGGGACTATGTTTACAACCTTGCAACCCCAACAATCCCCTCCCCCACCCCCAAACAAAGGACCACAAGCCACTCTCAAGCGGAAACCCTTTCCATTTGATGTCCGGTCCTCAACCCACCAGGACTTTCTGCCCCTCGTTCCACCCGATCTACTAGGACTTCACCGCCTAGCCACAACGTAACTAGGACTTCTCTGCCTGGTGTCTGGTCCTCTTGATCAAGACACGGGAGCCCACACATCCTTTGTTCAGGGCTTAACCCACATGGTTAAATCTGAATCATGGCTCTGTTCATTTTCACCAAAGGGGATGCCGGGTCGTGCATGGGAAACCTCTCCATGTCTACGGATTAAAATTTTCAATCCGAATGGAGACCTATTTCCCAAACGATCATATCATCATCGTGCTAACCGATTCGACCGATCGCTTGAACAACCAAGTTGTTCTAGCGATCAATCTCGTCCAACCGATTAGCCGCGGAATAGACAATGAGCATATCAGCGATTTTTGTGTTTATCATCGGGGTCCAAGATAATTAATTATCATAATTAATTAACCAATAATTAACATCAAGATAATTAAATGACCACATGAAATAATAGAAAAACAAAGGAACTAAAGAGAAGAGTTATACCTTCCCTTTTACCTCACGATCTTCTATTGTATGCCCCTCCCTTCTTGGACGTCGTGTGGGTGAGGATCTACCAAGAACCGAAGTCACCAAAGGCCACCAACCAACACAAGCTATCTTCTCCTTCCCTCTTACTTAAGCCAGATAAACCTTAAACCACTAGGGAGTTGTCGTCGACCACACCACCTCCACCTCAAGCCGCCAGCCCTCATCCTTGCTCCAAGGTTGCGCCGGCCAAGAGGGGAAGGATAGAAGAAGATGTTGGATCGAGAAAACCGATAGAGGGGGGGGTGAATATCGGTAAATTTTCAGATTTACGTAAAGAGCAATTGCACAGCGGAAGTTAAAAACACACAACGCAAACACGGGAGGTTTTACTTGGTTCGGAGCCTGTGTCGACTCCTACTCCAAGGCCCACGGTCGTTGACCGTTTACTTTGGGCAATTCTATATAGGCGCAAAACAGTTTACAATAATTTGATTAAAAAGAATTAAGTGCAGTAAACAAAACACGCTCTTCTTTACCGACGTCCGAAGTAGATCAAATTTCTCGGAGCAGCAGGACGTCGTCGGCTCGTGTTGGAAGGTTTCCGGAGCAAGTCGCGAGAGCAGAAGAGCTTTGAGGCGTTGAATCGGAAGTTCTTTTAAGGCTTGGGCGTTGGGTGCTATTTATAGCACCTAGGGGCGCCCTGGACGTCGGGGGCGCCCTGCCACGTGTCAGCCGATCCAGATTTAGCTCAGTCAACAGTTATCCCATCCGAATAGGGATAAGTTTGACTCTGGGGGCGCCCTGGTCGCAGAGGGCACCTTGGCTGACTTCTTCCGCGCAGAAATCTCGGTTGTGGATGAAGCTTCGCAGACCTGGGCCCAAGGCGCCTTGGCTGCTGAGGGTGCCCTGGCTGCTGAGGGCGCCCTGGCTGCTGAGGGCGCCCTGCTCAGTAAGCAGCCGAAGCCCTTTTTGCTTCACTTGGTTCTGGTTCACCTTGGGGGTGCCCTGGACACTCAGGGCGCCCTGCTCAGCTTCTGCCTCACTCCTTTGAGGCTTTCTGAGTTGCAGACACACGTTCCTTCGGTCCTGCATCCAGGGTTAGTCCAAAACACAATACAGCAATTAATTATTAGTTTATACAGCCTTAGCTGTCTTGGTTCTGACTTTGGTCTCCAAAATGGAGCCCTAGGTCGAACCGACGCCTACTGTTCCCTCGACGGGGAACGCGTCCTCACCTACTCCTCTTGGGAGAGTTTACCTGATGCCAACCGTTCCTCTGGTTGGACTTTTGCCTGATGGTCCTTTGTCAGGGCTTGGATGCCGAGCTGTCCTTCGCCCGGAGCCTAGCATTCCTTCGCTAGGGCTTGGATACTGGCTGTCCTTCGCCAGTTGCCTAGCAGTCCTTTGCTAGGGCTTCAGTCCCAGGCTGTCCTTCGCCTGGAGCCTAGCAGTCCTTCGCTAGGGCTTGATACTGGCAGTCCTTCGCCAGTTGCCTAGCAATCCTTTGCTAGGGCTTTCTTTCCTGGCATTCCTTTGCTAGTGCCTAGCAATCCTTCGCTAGGGCTTTTCCTGCACACTTGATTAACTTGTTAGAAAACAAGAAAGACTTAACTTTTGACCTATGTTGCCATTATCAAAACACAGGTTTGACTTAGGTGCATTCTGCAACAACAGAAGAGGAAGAAGATGATGAAGCCCACAAGCTATCTTCTCCTTCACTCTTCCTTGCGTCGGATAAACCCTAGCCACTAGGGAGTTACCGCCAGCCACACCACCTCCACCTCAAGTCACCAACCTTGTTCCTTACTCCAAGGATGTTCCAGCCAAGAGGGGAAGGATAGAAGAAAAGGAAGAAGATGATGAAGAAGCCTCCTTCACCAACCCTAGCCGGCCAAGCACTCTTCTCCTCCATTACCTATCGCCGGCCCAAGCACCGCCTCCCTCTCACCTTTGCCACCGGCCAACCCTTCCTCTCCTTCTCAAGATTGCACCGGTCAAGGAAGAGAAGAGAAAACTCCACTTCTTCCTTGTGCCACCAATCAAGAGAAGAGAAGGGAGAAGAAGAGGAGAACTCCTCTTGCCGCCGGTTGCCCTAGGAGAGAGAAGGTGAGGGAGTGAAGAGAGAGGCCTTAGGGTTTTCTATGTGTTGGATTCCTTGGTTTCATGACACCATGGGGTATTTATAAGGCTATAATAGGGACCATGAGGAGGAGTTGGGTCTTGGCCACATAATGGATCAAGGCCCGATCCATTAATGAAGATTCATTCCACTAAAAGATCCTTATTGATCTACCTCACCAACCCCCATATTTAAATATGGGATCCACCTATTATGAGTACAAGTATCTCCCCGTGTTTAAGATATTGAATGCTCATTGATTAATTTAAATTATTGACTATTTAATTAATCAACATCTAACTCCTTGAGTAGTACCGCTCAACCTTATCATCATGTCGGACTAAGCCCACCTGTAGGATTTAACATGATGAACCTGTGGGATCATTTAGATCGATTGAGTGGTGGGTGAATATCGATCGACAATTTTCGGAAAATTGAGAGCAATTACGCAGCGGAAAAATTCAATGCTAACAGTGTTATTTTTTACTTGGCTCGGAGTCGCAGCCGGCTCCTACTCCAAGGCCCATGGTCCTTGACCATTTACGATGGGTAATTCTATATTCCGAGAAAATAGTACAAGTTTGAAGTTGAATACAGAATTAAAAAAATACAACAATTAAAACTTTATACCGACGATCGAAGAAGATTGAAGATCGGAGCCGCGGGTCATCGTTGGCACTTGAGACTTGAGCACGAAGTGTTTGGAGCAGAGTGCTTGAAAGAAATTGTTGGAAACAGTTGTATTCTGAAGCAAGGGGTGAGCCCCTATTTATACTAAGTCCTTGGGTGCCTGTGTTGAAGGGGGCGGTTGACACGTGACCTTCCCTGCGTGAATCTCCATCCGCAGATTTGGCCAGCGCTTATCCCATCAACTGGGGCGCCTGAGCTGACTGGGGCACCTGTATCAACATAGGCACCTCAGATGCTGATGTGGAGGCTTGCTTCGAGTGTGCTTGGAAGAACCCTTGTTTGGGGCGCCTGCCACCATACAGGCGACTGTTCAAAGAGGCGCCTGACTCTATTCAGGCGCCTAGGAGCAGAAAACCTCACCCTTTGTTCATACAATCAGGGTTAGTTCCAAAACACAAATAATACATAAATTATATAAGTTTAAGTACATTTCACAGCTTGAGCTATCTTGGTTCTGACTTTGAGCTTCCGAAATTGAACCCTAGGTCGAACCGATGCCTAGTGTTCCCTCCTACGGGGAACGCGTCCTCACCTACTTCTCTTAGGAGAGTTTACCTTTTTGCCAACCGGCTCCTCCGGTTGGACATTACCCAATCCTCCGGATCAGGTCTTCGTGCCCAGTCCACGACCAGGAATTATTGCCCAGCTTCACTCACCAGGTCTTCGGTGCCCAGCCCTCGGCTAGGACTTATTGCCCAATTCCTCGAATCAGGACTTCGTGCCCAGTCCGTGACCAGGACTTATTGCCCAACCCTATGTCAGGACTTCGGTGCCCTGCCTGCGGCCAGGACTTATTTCCCAATTCCTCGAATTAAGACTTCGTGCCCAGTCCGCGACCAGGACTTATTGCCCAACCTTATGTCAGGACTTCGGTGCCCAGCCCATGGCCAAGACTTATTGCCCAATTCCTAGAATCAGGACTTCGTGCCTAGTGTACCTAGGACTTTTCCTGCACACTTGAGTATCATCGTTAGATCACAAGATAACCTTAACTTGTGAACCCTTTGCCATTATAACACAAGTTTGATCTTGGTGCTTCCGGCACCAACAATCTCCCCCTTACTGATTTATGACAACCAGGTTCAAAAAGTTAAGTTTAAAGCATTTAAAGTACACATAACTATTGCATGGAGTAAATCGATAGAGGGGGGGGTGAATATCGATCGTAAAATTTTTGGATGATTAAGAGAAATTACGCAGTGGAAAACACAAAAATAATCGCTAACAATCTTTCTTTTTACTTGGTTCAGAGTCGTAGTCGGCTCCTACTCCAAGGCCCACGGTCCTTGACCGTATACAATTGGCAATTCTATATTCGTAAAAATGTGTACAAGTTGGAGTACAAAATATAGAATTGAAAATGAAATTACAACACTTTACGAAAATAAACTTTTATCGACGACCGGAGTGGTTGGAAGTTCACAGCAGTGGGTCGTCATCGGCGCTTGAATCGCGAGTGCAGAGCGTGTCAGAGCGTAGTACTTGAATGAAAGTGTCAAGAGCGAGATGTTCGAGTTGTTCTGAAGCCTTGGGGGTGAACCCCTATTTATACTGGTCGCTGGGGCGCCTGTGTTGAAGGGGGCGCCTGACACGTGGCCTCTTCTGTGAGAACCCCAATCCGCAGACTCGACCAGCGCTTATCCCTTCAACTGGGACGCCTGACCTGACTGGGGCGCCTGTGTTAACACAGGCGCCTAGCACTTGGTCCAAAGGATTTTGTGGCAGTTTGCTTCGATGGCTTGGTTTGGCCTTGCACTGGGGCGCCTGTATCCACACAGGCGCCTAGCCTAGTGAGGCGCCTCCTTCCAATGAGACGCCTGAGCTGCAGAAACACCGTCCCTTCGTTTCCTGCAACCAGGGTTAGTTCCAAACACAAGAAGCAAATATACATGATATATTAAACATTATTTACAGCCTAAGCTATCTTGGTTGTGACTTTGGGTCTTCCAAATAGAACCCTAGGTCGAACCGACGCCTAATGTTCCCTCCTACGGGGAACGCGTCCTCACCTACTCCTCTTGGGAGAATTTACCTTTTTGCCAACCGGCTCCTCCGGTTGGACTTTTGCCCAGCTTCACTCACCAGGTCTTCGGTGCCCAATCCTCGACCAGGTCTTAGTGCCCAGCTTCACTCACCAGGTCTTAGTGCCCAGCTTCACTCACCAGGTCTTATTACCCAACCTTACGTCAGGACTTAGTTGTCTAGCCCGCGGCCAGGACTTCGTGCCCAATTTATTGAACCAAGACTTAGTGCCTAGTGTACCTAGTGTTGAGGCAATCTATGGTCCGGAGTGACCAAGTGTTTTGATGTTGAGAAAAGGGTTTAAGTTAGGTTTCCCTTGTTATCTCATATGTGTATGTTGAGTGTGCAGGTGTACAGGTTACGCATATGGACTTGACTGGACGGCCTCGGTACGGTGAAGGGTGGCATGGAGACAAGATGGAGGCTTGTGTGCACCCGAGGGACCTTGGAGAGCAGGGACGATGAGCTGATGGGCGCGGACTTCGAGGCATGCATGAAGGATGGCATGGAGGCAAGATGGAGGCTTGCGTGCATTCGAGGGATGGGAGCCGAAGATGAAGAGGGTGCGAAGGCAATAGTCGAGGTGCGGATGAGGAGTCAGTCGAGTCGTGAGGGTACGAGTGCTGTGTGATTGTACTCGGGAAATCCTAGGGTTTGAGTGCGGAGTGAAATGTACTCAGGAAGGGTAACCTTAGGTGGGTGAGTAGACCAGTCGACTGGCCTGGGGGCAGTCGCCTGATGGAACTCATAGAAGGGTTCTAGCCGGGGACCAGTCGACCGCCCTGGGGGTAGTCGACTGGTAGGTGGCTGGTGAGTTGGCTGAGAATTCGAACGTTGGGGTGCAACGGTTGAATTTTAGTGGCACCAGTCGACTGCCCTGGGAGCAGTTGACTGGTAGCGAGGGTTTCAACCCGAGTCCTATTTAAAGAGGACTTCGTGGTGGCTGCGATTTTTGACAAAACTCGCTTGGGTAAAGTGAGTTAGTAGTCTTTTGTGCTCAGATAGCGTCCGAAGTGTTGTGGTGAAGTTTCTCCACCCACAAGGAGCGACAGAGTTAGCCAGAGGTTATCCGGGGCGTGATCCACCGACGGATTCTTGGATTAATCACCCGTCCGGGGTGGATACCAAGTAAATCTTCCGTGTTAGCATTGGTTAGTATTTGTTTGATTGCTTTTATTGTATATTCCATTGTGCAACTAACCGTGTAGGAAGAAAGGGGTTCGAAAAATTGCTATTCACCCCCCTCTAGCAATCGCCATCGATCTAACACCTAGGACTTTCCTGCACACTTAATAAGCTTGTTAGATCACAACCAAATCTTATCTTCCGAACCCTATGCCATCATCAAAACATAGGTTTGACTTTGGTACTTCCGGCACCATCAATAACAAGCATGTATATTTTAAGGGTAAATATTTACTAAGCTCCCCCTGAAATAGAAATTCTCCCCCTGAAGCTTTCAATGATATGCAGTTAAAAAAAACTAAGTGTATAAATTTTGACCAAGTGTTTTTCGAAACAAACCAAAGCATTTGCACACTTACAATGATTTTTCACTTAACCAATTTTTGTAAAAAAAGAAAATTTACTTGAAAATTTTCACTTAACCAATTTTGCAAAAAAAAAATACTTGAAAATTTTCACTTAACCAATTTTGCAAAAAAAAAAATTACTTGAAAAATTTTGCTTAGAGAAAAATTTTGTGCACTTTCGAAAAATATTTTACTTAAAAGATTTTGTGCACTTAAAAAGTATTGCTTAAAAAAAATTTGTGCATTTCGAAATATTTGCTTAGAAACATGCACTTAGAAAATTTGCTTAGAAACATACACTTAGAAATATATATTTTTGAAAACAACATCTACACTTGAAAGTTCAACTTTACTTTTTGAAAAAAGATTAAAAAAAATTGAAAAATTGAAAATTTTTACTCTCTTTCTTTTCTCTCTCCCCCTTTGCCATATATAAAAAAACATTATAGAGATCTAATTGCAAATCAATTTTGAATCAGAGTTAGTTAAAAAATTTAAGTACGTATTGAACCAACTCTAGTGAATTCAAGCAATAAAAAGACCAAACCAATTAAACTGAACTTGCTCGGGTCTTGTCTAACCCAGTTAGCTACTTACTAACTGTTATATAACAGTAGCTTTCACTATGGTTAGTCAAGTTAAGTGATCTGATCAAGTTAGATTTTCTAAGCTTGAACACTTAATTTGATTGTTATTCAATTGTATTTATTGTCCCAACTACTCCAAATGCACTGACTTAAAGCATCTTGAGTCAAGGCATAGACCTAAGCATCTTAACCCAGTCTAGGTTATCAATCAAAGTACCCTACGGTGCTTGTGAGATGTTGGCTTCTAGATCTATAGGTGCATGCAATTCTAGGGTTAAATCCTAGGCTAAGTCCATTTGCGTAAAAACCCCTAGTTTAAAAGGGGGTAAGTTTTTGAAAAATCTAAGTCAGAAAATAATTTTAAATTTCAAGACTTAATAAAAGAAATGATTTTTTAAAAGATATTAAATGCTATTTTTTTTTTGGAAAAAAGTTTTTTGAAATGAAAATAGAACAATCCTATTCTACTAAGCACAACCCTAACTGCCTTCTTAGTAAGCTAAACTCAGATTCAGGTAAGGGTTTAGTAAAGATATCAGCTAAATTAGATTTTGAGCCCACATGCATAAGTACAATTTCGCCCCTGGCTACGTGATCTCTAACAAAGTGATGTTTTACTTCTATATGTTTGGTTCAGGAGTGATGAATTGGATTCTTAGTCAGATTTATTGATCTTATTTTGTCAATAAACACTTTGGTTTGGGTATAGTCCAGCTGGAAGTGTGCATCATCCATAAAAGTTATGTCACACACTCTCCTAAGGCAGCATATTCTGCTTCAGTTGTGGATAAAGCTACGCAGTGTTGCTTTCTACTGCACCAGCTAACTAGACTATGTCCTAATAATTGACAACTTTCACTTGTACTCTTTCTATCTAGTTTACACTCGGCATAATCAGAGTCAGAGTATCCTAATAATTCAAAAGTGAAAGTCCTAGGATACCAAATACCTACATTTAGGGTACCCTTAATGTACCTTAGGATCCTTTTTAGTGTTGCTAAGTGGGATTCCTTAGCGCAGGTTTGGTATCTAACACACATTCCTACAGCGAACAAAATGTCAAGTCTACTAGCAGTAAGTACAAGCAATCTGACTAAGATTTCTATAAGAAGACCTTGTTCTAACTCTTAAGGTTGGATCACCCATGATTTGGTCAGATGGATGATTGAGTCTAGGTTTCTTTGTTCTTCTAGAACTAGGTTCAGCCTCAGGTCCGACTGGAAGGTTTGGTTCAGTGTTTGGTTCAACTACTTGGGTTGGTTCAGTTATTGGATCAGTTGATACCTCAGTAGTTGGTTCAATTGATAGTTCATTTAATGGTTCAATTAATGGTTCAGTATCTTCTTGATCCAAATTTGACATGTTTAGATTTTGATTAGACTTTGTTTCAATTTCTTCATCAAAAATCAAGTTTGTGGTTTCTTCAATTTTGTGGGGTTGTCTGTTGTAAACCCTATAGGCTCTACTAGTTGTTGAATATCCTAAGAAGGTCCCTGGGGTTGATTTTGATTGAAACTTACCTAGGTAGTCCTTAGTGTTCAAAATATGGACTTTGCACCCAAAAACTCTTAAATAATGTAAATTAGGTAATCTATGATAATAGATTTCATAGGGTGTCTTGTTGTGTCTTCTATTAATTAAGACCCTATTTTGAATATAACAGGTTGTATTTACCGCTTCTACCCAAAATTGATTAGTTAGGTTATATTTGTTGAGGCAATCTATGGTCTGGAGTGACCATGAGTTTTGATGTTTGGGCAAAGGATTTAAGTTAAGTTTTCCCTTGTGTACTAATATGTGTATGTAAGTGTGCAGGTTGTACAGGTTACACATATTGACTGAGCTGGACGGCTTCGGTACAGGTGAAGGGTGGCATGGAGACAAGCTGGAGGCTTGTGTGCACCCGAGGGACCTTGGGATAGAAAGGATGATGAGCTGAGGGGCGCGGACTTCGAGGCATACGTGAAGGATGGCATGGAGACAAGCTGGAGGCTTGTGTGCATCCGAGGGACGAGGGCCGAAGACGAAGAGGGCGCGAAGGCAATAGTCAAGGCTGCTGGTGAAGAGTTAGCAAAGTCGTAAAGGGACAAGAGCCGAGGGAAGATGACTCCAAGGGCAAGCAAAGAAGTGGACTTCAAAGGGGACACGTGAAGGGTGGCATGGAGGTAAGTCGAGGACTTGCGTGCGCATCCGAGGGACGACAGCCGGTGGAAGAGGACTTCAAGGAGCAAGCCAAGGGAGTATGCTTGAAGGCACATGTCGACGAGGGTCATGAGAATGAGTAGGAGTGTGTTTGTAAGATGGGCAGTCGACTGGGAATATAACAGTCGACATCCAGCGAACACAGAAACTCACAGAAGAGTTTTGACCATGGACCAGTCGACTGCCCTGGGGGCAGGCGACTGGTAACACCCAGAATTCGAATGTTGGGTGTCAATGGTCGAATTTGAGTGAGGGCAGTCGACTGCCCTGGGAGCAGTCGACTGCCCTGGGAGCAGTCGACTGCCCTGGGAGCAGTCGACTGCCAGCGAGGGTTTTCAGCCTGAGTTCTATTTAAAGAGAACTCGGTTTGGGTTGAGATCTTTGGTGAAATCTTCTTGGGTAGAGTAGATTAGTAGCCTTTGGTACTCAGGTGTTGTCAAGGTGCTGTGGTGAGGTTTCTCCACCCACAAGGAGTGACAAGGGCTAGCCGGAGGTTATCCGGGGAGTGATCCACCGAAGGATTCTTGGATTAGTCACCCTTCGGGGTGGATACTAAGTAAATCTTCCTTGTTAGCATTGTTCTTTACATTGTTAGTTTTGTTTTATTGTATATTCCGCTTGCGCAACTAACCGTGTAGGAAGAAGAATTAGAAAAATTGCTATTCACTCCCCTCTAGCAATCGGATCGATCTAACAATATTCGTTGAGCATGGTCCTAGCGGCTTCCTGAAGGGTAAAATTCTTTCTATCAACTATTCCATTTTGTTGGGGAGTTCTAGGACATGAAAACTCATGGACGTACCCATTAATTTTACACAACTCCTCAAATTTTTGGTTTTCAAACTCTCCCCCATGATCACTCTTAAGTCTTTTAATTTTTGTGTCATTTTTATTTTCTATTATTTTGCACAAATCATTAAATGAGTTAAAAGGTTCATCTTTAGTTTTTAAGAACCTAACCTAGGTAAATCTAGAGTAATCGTCAATGATTACTAAGCAGTACCGATTCTCGCTTAGTGACTTGGCTCCATGTGAATCAAAGAGGTCAAGGTGTAGGAGCTCAAGTGTGGCTCGGGTTAAGTCTGACTAGATTGGTTTATGAGTTGACTTGGTTTGTTTGCCTTGTTGACATGAATTACAAATTGTATTGTCGAAGTTCTTAATTTTAGATACACCTTTAATCAATCCAAGTTGAGTTATTTTTGAAATTAATTTAGTATGGGTGTGGCCTAGTCTCCTATGCCAAAGATTGGTTTTTTCTAATTGAGTCAGAAAACATTTGGGTACTATAGGTAGATTAATTGTGTAAATGTTGTTTTTCCTACTACCCTTAAGAGTTATTTCTGAATCTTGTAGATTCCTAATAAGGCAGTCCAAGTTGTGAAAGTAACAATGTAACCAGTATCACAGAGATGGCTAATGCTAAGCAAATTGAACTTGAAAATTTTCAACCAATAACACTTTCTTAATGATAAAATCTGAGTTAAGTTCAATGTTACCTAACTCAATTACTTTAAGTGTAGCATTGTTGCCAAATGCTACCGAGCCTAGGTTTTTGAATTTGATTTTGGTAAACTTCAATTTATCCCCAGTCATGTGTCTGGAGCATCCACTATCCAACATCCACTGGTCAAAATCTTTATGTTCCTACACATAAAGTATGTTTTGATTTGGATCTATTTGTGTAGTGGTAGGAATAGTTTGAATTGAATTTCACTACCTAGGCTGTCTCACCCACATCTAATGTTATCAAGCATGTTGACCTTATAGGTTTTTGTGAGACAAGTTTTCAAATATGAGTTTAATTAATTTTGAAAAATATTGAATTATTTTTTAAAAAAAAATGTTAAGTTAATTTTCAAAAATGTAGAGTTTTGAAAAATGTTGAATAATTTTGAAAAATATTGTAGAGTTGATTTTGAAAGATGTAGAATTAATTTTGAAAGATTATTAACTTGAAAAAATGTTGAACCTAAGATTTAATTAAAACTTGTGTTAGATTCAAATTTAACAAATAGTAAATTGAATTTGAGTTTCGATAATCGGCTTCCAAGTCTTGGCGAGACACAGAGGCCTTCTTTGGCCGTAGCCTTATTGGAGCAACAACCCTTTCCTTGAGAAAGCCTTTTACCGAAAGTTCATTTTCAAATTACTTTTTGAAAATTTTTGGTCAAACTAGCTTAGGTTTTGGATCGGTAGCTTCGGCTAGTTCCACCAAACTAAATAGACCAAGTAAGGTATGTCTTACCTCACTTGGCCTTATTAAAAGGGTTTCCCTAACGTACTATCATCTCACCTCCACCTAATACTATGTTGTTCAAGTTTTAAGTAAGTCATTTGTCCTTAAACTAATCATTCCTATGTCTAAACAGAATAATAAAATTTGCAAAAATAAAATAAACAAGCAATCAAGCAATAAAAAAAAAGAATAATGATTCGGAGAGTGAAAATGGGAGAGTGAAAACCATAGTGAATGACATGGCACCTTGCATGGACGATCTTCGACGGGTTTGTTGGGACCGGGTGCATGTTGACATGGATACGGGTTCGTAATTTAAAAAAAAAATTACGTGCAGCGGAAGAATTAGCATAAATAATTTCTCAAATTATTTTAACCACGTATCTAGCATGCAACCTTATGATGTGTGGACATGATCATAAATTAAAATTTTGCGGAAAGTAAACTAATTTACTCAATACCTCGCGTAACTCAAAGTAAGGGACGAGATCCAACCGTAGCGTCCCTTGGAAGCTCCGCCTCTATTCGCGTCCACGCCGAGTTCTCTTCGGGATGACTTCGCAAAGCCACGAGTTTCGTGCCGACGAGAACTACTAGATTCTCCAAAGGCACGACAAGAATATCAAGAGAGGAAGATGGAAAACCAACCACCAAGCTACGAAATCGAGATTCCGGCGGAAGGAAGGAGTTGCGACCCGCTTCTTCTTCTTCTTTGGCAGCTTCTTGGTGGAGGAGGCTCACGGCAACCATAGGTGGCACGCCTGCCCTAGGGGAGGAGAGAGGGCGCCGGCCCTAGAGAGAGAGAGGGAGAGAATGAGAGAGAGAGAGAACTTCTTAATCTCTTAATTAATTGGAATTCAAGGCTTGTCTTGGTTCCTTTATATAGTAGTCTCTCCATTGCCAAGTCTCCCTTTTAACGGAATAAATTTTCATAAGAAATTTATCTTATAAATTTTCATATGAATTATTCCGTTATGCCAAGTTTTATTATAACTAAATTTATAATAAAACAAGCACATCTCCCAATTTATTATGAAATAAATTTTTACAAGAAATTTACTATATAAATTTTTCTTATCATGGAAAAATCAATTCACAATTGATTTTATAAAATAAAATAAACCATTTAAAGTTTATTTTAATCTCCATGAAAATAAATTTATTTATATAAATTTCTTTATATAAATTTATTTATCCATAATTTTATAAAACAAATCGAGCTTGATTTATTTTATAATTTAAACCAAATAAATTGGTTTCTCTCCTTTGTTGTGGCCGGCCAAACCAAAGAGGGTGGGGACCCTCTTTGGCCGGCCAAACCAAGTCGCCTCCTCGCGAATTAAACTCATTTAATTCGTCCAATAAGCCTTCAAAAGACTTAGCCATTTTAAGCTTCTGATGCGCCTCTGATAAATTCAGATTCGACTTATTTCTCTTGATTGGAAAATCTAATTTTCAACTCGTTTTAAATCCCTCGGATCACTCGTTGTGCGTGTGACTAAATAGGCTTTCGATTTATGTTGGTCGTCTATAATTAACCAATTATAGAACGATCATGAGTGGCACCTAGTAGTACATCATGACCCCCAATTAATCGAAAGATCAACGGTTGACCTCAGAAAGATTTCTGAAACCCTTCAGCAGCTATAATGAGTCGTGCCTCATTCCCTTCACCATCTTATACCCACTTGGTTCAGGACACGGTCTTTATGTGTCAGTCCCCACTAGGCTGACTACGTCACACCTAGCCCAAGTAATGTCTTTCTCGTCCAACGGATTCTAATTACTCTCATGTTTCCTAGAGATTCATACTCGGAACATGTTATGCTCTGGCCAGAGGCTTCGAGTAACAATCCGACGATAGGCCTTGGGTATACATCTCCTCGCAAGGAGTGGTGAATTCTTTGTAGGCTGTTCAAACATCTTCGGGCACATCGGCTTATACCCAACCATCCTGGGTCCACACCTCCTTAGAGATGCTTGCTTAAGATGTCAAAGTATAAGTCTCCGTGACCAAGATGACTTGAACACCGCAAGTCAAAGGAATATCGCACTTAAGCTACAGTAAGAACTTCATTGACATATCTACATGTAGATTCCCATATGAAGTCTTACAGCCAGTCACTCCAATGAACTAGTTCCCTTAACTAGCATCCATGTTTATCTCCGGACATCCCAATGTCACCAGCCAGTGAGAATCAGCTGATTAGAGAATAACTCATGCTAGTCTCAATAGAATTGATAGTGTCAGTATTTATCAATTCATCGACTAGGGACAATTTCAATACTTCACAATTGCACATGTAGAGATAATCACTAGTTGTGAATTCATCACAAATTCTCTCATGCTGTGAATTGTATTGCGGACATTCAGTAAATGAGTTTAAGATCTCAATCAAATACACGAACATGTATACTCAAATAGTGAATATTCATTTATTAAAGTAAATGATTACAATCATAAGGCGATTGCCTTATGACACTTCTCTCATATTACTAACAAACTCCCACTTGGCCTAATGCCAATCGCTACGGTATCCAATACCACAGGCTCTAACATGACCCTCAAACTTGCTTTGAGGCAAGGCCTTAGTTAAAGGATCCGCTAAATTCCTTTCAGTGGGAATATTCTCAATTTGTATACCATTCCTACTTATAATCTCTCTGATCAGATGATAGCGGTGAAGCACATGTTTGGATCGCTGATGAGACCTTGGTTCCTTCGCTTGTGCAATAGCTCCATTGTTGTCGTAATAAATCGGTATTGCTTCATCAATGGTTGGAACCACACCAAGTTCTGAGACAAACTTCTTGATCCAGGCTGCTTGCTTTGCTGCTTCCAAAGCTGCAATATATTCCGCTTCCATGGTAGAATCCGCTACGGTGTCTTGCTTGGAACTCTTCCAACTTATTGTGCCTCCATTCAAAATAAATATATATCCGGACTGAGATTTGGAGTCATCCTTATCTGTCTAGAAACTGGCATCTGTATACCCACGTATTACCATATCATCTTCTCCATATATTAGGAACAGATCCTTAGTTCTTCTCAATTACTTGAGGATTGTCTTGACAGCCGCCCAATGATCCATTACTGGATCAGACTGGTATCTGCTTGTGACGCTCAGAGCATACGATACATCGGGCCTAGTACATAACATAGCATACATGATAGATCCTATCGCGGATGCATAAGGAATCTTATACATGCAAATCCTCTCGTCTTCTGTGCGCGGACACATAGACTTCGAAAGGTTGATCCCATGCCTGATGGGAAGGTAACCTTTCTTGGATTCTGACATGCTAAACCTTTCTAGCACTCGGTCTATATATGTAGACTGCGAAAGACCAAGCAACCATTTTGATCTATCTCTATAGATTCTAATCCCAAGGATATAGGTTGCTTCTCCCAGGTCTTTCATGGAGAAAGTTTTGGACAACCAAATTTTAACTGACTGCAAGACTGATATATCGTTTCCTATAAGTAATATGTCATCGACATATAATATTAGGAATACGACTGCACTCCCACTAACCTTCTTGTACACACAAGGTTCGTCAGGATTTTGTGAGAAATCAAACTCTTTGATTGTCTCATCAAAACGGATGTTCCAGCTCCTGGATGCTTGCTTCAGTCCATATATGGATCGCCGAAGCTTGCATATTTTGGTTTTATCAACCAATGTGAAACCTTCAGGTTGTATCATGTATACATCCTCAAGCAGGTTTCCATTAAGGAAAGCTGTTTTCACATCCATTTGCCATATCTCATAATCATAATGAGCTGCTATGGCCAGGAGCATCCGAATGGATTTAAGCATAGCTACTGGCGAATAGGTTTCGTCATAATCAATTCCTTGTTTCTGACGATATCCTTTTGCCACTAATCTAGCCTTAAAGGTAACAACATTACCTTCCATGTCAGTTTTCTTCTTGAAAACCCACTTGCACCCTATGGGCTTAATCCCTTCAGGTGGGTTAACCAAGTCCAATACTTGATTTTCGTACATGGAATCCATTTCCGACTTCATGGCTTTAAGCCATTTGTCCCTTTCTGAACTTTTCAGAACATCTTCATAACTGATAGGTTCGTCATCGCTTATGAGTAACACGTCGTTCGATTCACTTATGAGAAATCCGTATCTCTCTGGAATATTGCGTGTCCTATCAGACCTTCGAAGAGGTGGTGTTGTTTTAGGTTCAACTGATAGCTCATCATTATGAGTTATTGGTTGTGGGTCTAGACTAGGTGTCTCTGTAATGTCTATTGGAGTTTCTTGAACTTCATCAAGTTCAATGCCACTCCCACTGTTTTCTTGTAAAAGAAATTCCCTTTCCAGAAATACAGCATGCCTTGAAACAAACACCTTTTGTTCCAAGGGATGATAGAATTGATAACCCTTCGTTTCCTTAGGGTATCCAATAAATAGACATTTATCAGACTTAGCATCCAATTTGTCTAATACAGTCCGCTTCACATAAGCAGGACAACCCCATATCTTAAGGTGAGTTAAGTGAGGTTTCTTACTATTCCATGTCTCATATGGAGTAGTTGAGACTACCTTGGTCGGGACTCTGTTTAGCAAGTAAACAGCTGTCTTAAGTGCATAGCCCCAAAAGGATTTTGGAAGAGTTGCATGATTCATCATCGACCTAACCATGTCCATAAAGGTTCGGTTGCGACTCTCAGATACACCATTATGCTGTGGTGTATACGTCGGAGTCCATTGGGACAATATCCCATTGTCCCTAAGATAATCTTGAAACTCTTGACTTAAGTATTCACCACCCCGATCGGATTGAAATATCTTAATACTTTTGCCAAGCTGTTTCTCTACTTCATTTCTGAACTCTTTGAATTTCTCAAAAGCTTCAGAGATGTGTTTCATCAAGAACACATACCCGAATCGTGAGTGATCATCGATAAAGGTGATGAAGTAGCTATAGCCTCCTTGTGCAAGAGTTGACATTGGTCGACATACATCAGTATGTATTAGACCAAGCAATTCTCCCACTGGATTACCTTTTCTGGAAAAGGGTAATTTGGCCATCTTGCCTTTTAAGCATGATTCGCATGTATCAAATGAACCGGGTTCAAATGATTCCAAAATTCCACATCGGTGTAATTTGGTCAAGCGTTTCTTACTTACATGGCCAAGACGACAATGCCACGTGTAGGAGTCTATTCGATTATCTGTTCTAGCACGTTTGTTGCTAACTTCGATATTGAAAACGTCACCGGATAAATCTAACGTGTAGATACCATTGCACAAAGTTTCATTCCCATAAAGAACGCCATTTAAAGTTATGTAACAACAATTGTTACTAAAAGTTAAATGATAACCCTTTTCATTCAAACATGAAATAGATACAATGTTCTTTATTAACGAAGGAACAAAATAACAATTATCCAATTCTAAGACACGTCTATTAGGGAGCTATAGCAAATATGTTCCGATGGCAACAGCAACAATCTTTGCTCCATTTCTAACTCGCAAATTCGCTTCTCCCTTGACGAGTCTTCTTCTATTCCTTAGCCCCTGTATGTCATTACATATATGTGAGCTGCACCCAGTATCAAGTACCCAGGTGTTTGAGGAAATAGAGTGACATTCAATAACGAAGATACTTGAAGAGGATGGGGCATCGGATGCCTTCTCTTTCAAGGACTCAAGATAAACCTTGCAGTTTCTTCGCCAGTGACCCTCCTTGCCACAATGATGGCAAGTGCCTTTTGGTGTCTTTTCAGTCTTTTTGGCCTTTTTCTTCTTTCCTTTATTCTGTTCTTTGGCCTTCCTCTTAGAACCTTTCTTCGAGGAACCAACTAACAGTACCGTCTTCTGATCCTGCTTCACAGAAGGCTCTACAGTCTTCAGCAGGTTGAGCAACTCAGGAAACTGGTCTGGAGTTGCATCTTCAGGAGGACGGTTAGGAAGTTGTTCTTCAAGGACATAAGCAAGCTTCTCTCCCTTGAGGACTATCCTCAGGTTTCGAAGCCAGTCCATGAAGTTTGGCCCAGTTAGTTTATTGGTGTCCAAAATGGAACGCAAATTCAGAGAAGACATGATCGAGTGATTATCCTAGAAATACAAATTGAGCTTATGTGAGAAGAATGATAAAGAATGCATCAACATACATTAATTAAATCCTATTTATTTTTCGAATTGAATAACCCTTTTTATCAATTCGGGAGATCGTAGGAACATCTCCAAATAGGTTGATATCCAACCATAGATAAGAACAACCATGGCTGTGGCCATCAAGTTATTCTTAGCTATGAAGGTAGGTACTTATACCGATTACATATCACATATATGTAACTATCACTTTATGCTATCAACTAATTGAATGTTTGCATAAATCATTGGGTTGTTAACTCATAAACAAGTATTCAACAATATACATAGCACCCAACTGCACCTCTCTTTACATCGACCTTGGCTGTGGCACAACAAATCGATGCTCCAAGCTTAAGGCTGACCCATTAATCAAGAAATAGTTTTAATATGGTTGGAGCTCATTCAACCGTTTAGTCAGGCTTGGATGTGTCCAACAACCAAAACTAAGGATTGACCTCTGACTCCAACTATATTATTCATAAACTAATTCCATGGTTTGAACATGTTGAGGTTCAAGCTGGGCATGGATGTGTCCATCAACCCAAACGAGAAACAAAACTCCGATTCTAACCATATTAATGGAAGGTGTTGGCCTTAATATTTTGTAAGGGGTTTTGGGTCTCATCCTTTCTTTTCTAAGCACATTCATGACATATAATTATGTCATGACTAACGATTTCCTTAATAAAGTATGTATGTGACTTAATTTATCAAGTCTCATTAATTGAATTAGGAACCGGATTTCCTAATTCTAATTTCATACTTTATTCAAGGAATTGTTTTGGGAAACAATTTCCTAAATTGTCATAATCAATTTCGGAAATAATATGTTTAAGACTTTGATTTCTCTAAATCAAATCTTATTAAATTAAGAGACAGATTCCCTTAATTTAACCACATATTATTTTCATAAAAATCTTATTTAAGAAAACTCTATAGGAAATCATTTTCCTAATTAATTTTGGAGACAACAATATGTAAGAGCATCACCTCTTAAATCAAATTTCCAAAATTTGATCACATATTTTATTCATGGATTAATTAATTACAACAAATTGTTTTCTAAGGGTGGCTCCTCGAGGCTCAGGTACCCAAAGAAAAGAAATTTATCGTAAATCCAATTTGGTCCGCTCCCCGAGGCGTAACCAAATTAAACATGACAATTTTATTCAAAATGGGAAATTAAATTACAACAACTAACTTTAAATTGGACGGCTCCCCGAGGCTCAATCCAAAATAAAGAATTTTGTTAATAATTTAAAACCAATTCGAATTTAATTGTCAATTAATGATCCATAAATTTGTTTAGACTTTCTTGAAAGAAAGTGCCCAAAATTACGAGATTTCAAAATAGGATTTCAGAATAATTGTAAGTTTCTGGTACAAAGAAAACTTGCATATTTCCAAAATTGGAAAATTTCCAAAATAGGAAATTTCCAAAATTGGAAAGTTTGCAAAGATGGAAAGTTTTCACAATTATAAAAAAATTTCAGAAACTAGGATATTTCAAAAGATTGCGAAATTTCATGAGAATTTCCAAACTTTGAAATTCCTAAATCTAAAATTTATCATAATTGGAAAGTTTCCATAATTGGAAAATTTTCCAAAATTGAGATCATGACAAAGTTTTCCGCAAAACAATTATATGATTATGTCGAACACTAACCGGCTCTGATACCACTGTTGGGACCGGGTGCATGTTGACATGGATACGGGTTCGTAATTTAAAAAAAAATTACGTGCAGCGGAAGAATTAGCATAAATAATTTCTCAAATTATTTTAACCACGTATCTAGCATGCAACCTTATGATGTGTGGACATGATCATAAATTAAAATTTTGTGGAAAGTAAACTAATTTACTCAATACCTCGCGTAACTCGAAGTAAGGGACGAGATCCAACCGTAGCGTCCCTTGGAAGCTCCGCCTCTATTCGCGTCCACGCCGAGTTCTCTTCGGGATGACTTCGCAAAGCCACGAGTTTCGTGCCGACGAGAACTACTAGATTCTCCAAAGGCACGACAAGAATATCAAGAGAGGAAGATGGAAAACTAACCACCAAGCTACGGAATCGAGATTCCGGCGGAAGGAAGGAGTTGCGACCCGCTTCTTCTTCTTCATTGGCACCTTCTTGGTGGAGGAGGCTCACGGCAACCCTAGGTGGCGCGCCGGCCCTAGGGGAGGAGAGAGGGCGCCGGCCCTAGAGAGAGAGAGAGGGTGCCGGCCCTAGAGAGAGAGAGGGAGAGAATGAGAGAGAGAGAGAACTTCTTAATCTCTTAATTAATTGGAATTCAAGGCTTGCCTTGGTTCCTTTATATAGTAGCCTCTCCATTGTCAAGTCTACCTTTTAATGGAATAAATTTTCATAAGAAATTTATCTTATAAATTTTCTTATGAATTATTCCGTTATGCCAAGTTTTATTATAACTAAATTTATAATAAAACAAGCACATCTCCCAATTTATTATGGAATAAATTTTTACAAGAAATTTACTATATAAATTTTTCTTATCATGGAAAAATCAATTCACAATTGATTTTATAAAATAAAATAAACCATTTAAAGTTTATTAATCTCCATGAAAATAAATTTATTTATATAAATTTCTTTATATAAATTTCTTTATATAAATTTATTTATCCATAATTTTATAAAACAAATCGAGCTTGATTTATTTTATACTTTAAACCAAATAAATTGGTTTCTCTCCTTTGTTGTGGCCGGCCAAACCAAAGAGGGTGGGGACCCTCTTTGGCCGGCCAAACCAAGTCGCCTCCTCGCGAATTAAACTCATTTAATTCGTCCAATAAGCCTTCAAAAGACTTAGCCATTTTAAGCTTCCGATGCGCCTCTGATAAATTCAGATTCGACTTATTTCTCTTGATTGGAAAATCTAATTTTCAACTCGTTTTAAATCCCTCGGATCACTCGTTGTGCGTGTGACTAAATAGGCTTTCGATTTATGTTGGCCGTCTATAATTAACCAATTATAGAACGATCATGAGTGGCACCTAGTAGTACATAATGACCCCCAATTAATCGAAAGATCAATGGTTGACCTCAGAAAGAATTCTGAAACCCTTCAGCAGCTATAATGAGTCGTGCCTCATTCCCTTCACCATCTTATACCCACTTGGTTCAGGACACGGTCTTTATGTGTCAGTCCCCACTAGGCTGACTACGTTACACCTAGCCCAAGTAATGTCTTTCTCGTCCAACGGATTCTAATTACTCTCATGTTTCCTAGAGATTCATACTCGGAACATGTTATGCTCTGGCCAGAGGCTTCGAGTAACAATCCGACGATAGGCCTTGGGTATACATCTCCTCGCAAGGAGTGGTGAATTCTTTGTAGGTTGTTCAAACATCTTCGAGCACATCGGCTTATACCCAACCATCCTGGGTCCACACCTCCTTAGAGATGCTTGCTTAAGATGTCAAAGTATAAGTCTCCGTGACCAAGATGACTTGAACACCGCAAGTCAAAGGAATATCTACATGTAGATTCCCATATGAAGTCTTACAGCTAGTCACTCCAATGAATTAGTTCCCTTAACTAGCATCCATGTTTATCTCCGGACATCCCAATGTCACCAGCCAGTGAGAATCAGCTGATTAGAGAATAACCCATGCTAGTCTCAACAGAATTGATAGTGTCCGTATTTATCAATTCATCGACTAGGGACAATTTCAATACTTCATAATTGCACATGTAGAGATAATCACTAGTTGTGAATTCATCACAAATTCTCTCATGCTGTGAATTGTATTGCGGACATTCAGTAAATGAGTTTAAGATCTCAATCAAATACACGAACATGTATACTCAAATAGTGAATATTCATTTATTAAAGTAAATGATTACAATCATAAGGCGATTGCCTTAGGACACTTCTCTCATATTACTAACAGGGTTCACCATGCCCCCCAGGGTATAGTTTGATTTGGGGCGGCGGCCGAAGGCTGCCAATGGTGTCCAAGCGATAATCGGATGTGTGCATGTAAAGTGCCACATCATGCCACATCATTCACTATGGTTTTCACTCTCCCATTTTCACTTTTCCTATCATTGCTAAAAAAAATTATCTACTTATAAAGATAGTTTTTATATTAGCTCCCCCTGGACTGAAGCCTCGATAAGGGTTAGGCAAGATGTGAATCATGTCCTTGGGGATCCAATATTGGTTTGGTCCAGCTTGTTTATTCAAACATTGCTTTGGGACCCATGCTTGGACTCGGGTTCTAGGTTGGTTCAATACTGAATAATAAGAGCGTTGTCGCGATTTGGATCGATAGCCTAATCCGGATCAATTGAGAATAAATTTCTATTTTCCAAGAATCATGTCAAGGTTCTTAGATCCCGAGGTGAATCGTTCCAAAGCAACTCTGAGTTCCTTGACTTCATTTTTCAAGGAAGAATTCCCTTCCTCAAGCTTTTGAACTTGAGTTGAGTTTCCTTCTTGAATTGTTCGGTCAAGGAACTCGAGTTGACTTCCTCTTTCAGGAGTTTTACTTCCTGTCGGAGGGTTTCAACCCGGATGTTGGCTTTTGCCAATTTGCGAGACAAGTAAGAAATTAAATTATAAATTTTGGATTCCAGATAACCTCTTACCGTGATTTGTCCGTCCTTCGAGATCGAAAGCTTTCCGGTGCCGACATCCTCGTCTGGTTCTGATTCCGTTCCGGAGTCGATGTCTTCCGAGGCGGTCAAGGCGAATAGATTCGAGTGCGGAGTTTCTTCTTCTTCTTCTGAGGACAATTTGCCCAGGTGGCTTGACAAGCCTTCTTCTTCCGAACCTTTTTGTTCTCTTTCAGATTGGGGCACTCTGATCTGAAATGTCCCTTCTTGTTGCACTCGTAGCATGTTATGTTACCTTTGTTCTTCTGGCTCGTCGAGAGTTCAGATGGATCTTCCTTCTTCCGATTTGACTTCTTCTTGTTCGTTTGGTTTTTGAGCTCCTTGTAGTAGTCGTGAGCTAACCGGACCAGTTTTGGATGATCCCCTTCATCATCGTCTAATTCCGAGTTTGGGTCGGACTCGAGTACTGGTTGAACCTTCTTTTTCTGAGATCTTCTTGGAGTTTTTCCTGCAACAAACGTAATACTCTTCTCGACCAATGCAGTATTAGTTTGTTCATGTAATTATAATTTAGAAAATAATTGGTCTAGCTTAATTTCGGAAAGGTTCTGGGAAACCTTGTAGGCATCCACCATAGACACCCACAATGTGTTCCTTGGGAACGAGTTTAGGGTATACCTTATTAGGTCACAATTTTTGACCTTGTGATCTATTGTGTGCAGCCCGTTCATCAGCTCTTAGATTCTTGCGTCGAGCTGTGCTTCCGATTCGCCTTCGTGCATCTTTATCGTGTAGAGTATGTTGAGCAACAGATCTCTTTTGCTGATCCGTGTATCAGACATACCTTCGTGCAGTTTGATGAGTTTGTTGCAGAGTTCCTTCGCGCTGCTGAAGGGTCCAATGCAGTTCAGTTCTTCTTTTGTCAGGCCGCATTGCAGTGTCTGTGTAGCTTTTGTGTTGGCCTCGATCTTCTTCTTGAGTGGACCGTCCCACTCAGTGTAGCCTTGCACCATGCCTTTGTTAGTGATATGAGAGAAGTGTCCTAAGATAATCGCCTTATGATTGTAATCATTTATTCTAATAAATGAATATTCACTATTTGAGTATACATGTTTGTGTATTTGATTGAGATTTTAAACTCATTTACTGAATGTCCGCAATACAATTCACAGCATGAGAGAATTTGTAATGAATTCACAACTAGTGATTATCTCTACATGTGCAATTGTGAAGTATTGAAATTGTCCCTAGTCGATGAATTGATAAATACTGACACTATCAATTCTGTTGAGACTAGCATGGGCTATTCTCTAATCAGCTGATTCTCACTGGCTGGTGACATTGAGATGTCCGGAGATAAAGATGAATGCTAGTTAAGGGAACTAGTTCATTGAAGTGACTGGCTGTAAAACTTCATATGGTAGTCTACATATAGATATGTCAGTGAAGTTCTTACTGCAGCTTAAGTGCGATGTTCCTTTGACTTGCGGTGTTCAAGTCATCTTGGTCATAGAGACTTATACTTTGACATCTTAAGCAAGCATCTCCAAGGAGGTGTGGACCCAGGATGATTGGGTATAAGCCGAAGTGCCCGAAGATGTTTGAATAGCCTACAAAGGATTCACCACTCCTTGCGAGGAGATGTATACCTGAGGCCTATCGTCGGATTGTTACTCGAAGCCTCTGGCCAGAGCATGACATGTTCAGAGTATGAATCTCTTAAATACATGAGAGTAATTAGAATCCGTAGGACGAGAAAACGTTACTTGGGCTAGGTGTGACGTAGTCAGCCTAGTGGGGACTGACACACATAGACCATGTCCTGAACCAAGTGGGTATAAGATGGTGAAGGGAATGGGGCACGATTCATTATAGCTGCTGAACGGTTTCAGAATTGTTTCTGAGGTCAACCGTTGATCTTTCGATTAATTGGGGATCATGATGTACTACTAGGTGCCACTCATGATAATTCTATAATTGATTAATTATAGATGGCCAACATAAATCGAAAGCCTATTTAGTCACACGCACTACGAGTAATCCGAGGGATTTAAAACGAGTTGAAAATTGGATTTTCCAATCAAGAGAGATTAAGTGTGGTTGAGCCAAACGATAAGTCGAATCTGAATTTTTCATAGACGCATCGGAAGCGTAAAATGACTAAGTCTTTTGAAGACTTAATAGATGAATTAAATAAGTTTAATTCATTGGGGCTTGGCTTGGATGGGCCGGCCAAAGAGGGCCTCCATCCTCTTTGCTTGGCCGGCCACAACAAAGGGAGAGAACCAAGTTTTTGGTTCAATTTATAAAATAAACCAAGTGTGGTTTATTTTATAAAATTATGGATGATATAAATTTTTATATAATAAACCAAGGTTTGGTTTATTTTTCATGGAAATGAATCATGGATTGGTTTATCAAATCAATCATGGATTGATTACCATGATAAGGAAATTTATTCCATAGAAGAGAAGAGACTTGATTGATTTTTTATCATGAATTAAAATATGATTTTAACCATGATATAAAACAAACTTGGCATGATGGAATAAGTTATTCCATATTTGACAGGCTTGATGGTTGAGAGGCCACTATATAAAGGACCTAAGGCAAGGCTTGGGGGATAATCAAAAGAGATGAAGGCATAGGCTCTCTCCCTCTCTTTCTCTCCTTCTCTTCTCCCCTTCTTACCGAGCGCCAACCAGCCCCAAGAAGGAGCACCAGCCGGCCGCCCCTGCCCTTTCCCTGCCGACCACCATCTCTTGGCCGGAAGAAGGTGCTGCCAGAATTAGAGTTTGCCGCAAGGATCTTTTTGTCGCAAGCCTCTTCTTTTGCTTCGCCGGAATTTTGATTCCGGCCATCCTTTTGTAGTTAGTCTTCTGACTTCTCTCTTGGTTTTTCTCGTCACGTTCTCGGAGAATCTAGTAGTTCTCAAGAACACGAAACTCATGGCTTTGTAAAGTCATCCCGAAGATACTCGGCGTGGACGCGAATAGAGGCTGAGCTTCCAAGGGACGCTTACGGTTGGATCTCGTCCCTTCCTTCGAGTTACGCGAGGTAATACGTAAATTAGTTTACGTTTCTGCAAAATTTTAAATATATGATCATGTCTACACAAGATAAAATTGCATGCTTAGATGTGTGGTTAAATAATTTGAGAAATTAATTATGCTAAACCTTCCGCTGCACGTAATTAATTTTTAAAATTACGAACTCGCATCCATGTCAACATGCACCCGGTCCCAACAGTGGTATCAGAGCCGAGGTTTGTGTTCGACATAATCATATAATTGTTTTGCGGAAAGCTTTATCATGATCTCAATTTTAGAAAATTTTTAATTATGGAAACTTTCCAATTATGGTAAATTTCCGATTTAGGAATTTCAAAGTTTAGAAATCCTCATGAAATTTCGCAAACTTTTGAAATATCTCTGTTTCTGAAATTTTATGATAATTGTAAAAACTTTCCATTTTGGAAACTTCCCAATTTTAGAAATTTCCTATTTTGGAAAATTTCCAATTTTGGAAAAACGTAAGTTTTTTTTTGTACCAGAAACTTACAATTATTCTGAAAACCTTTTTATTTTTGGAAACTTTCCATTTATGGAAAGCTCACAATTTTGGGCACTTTCTTTCAAGAAAGTCTAGACAAATTATGGGAATATTGATTGACATTTAAATTTATAATTGGAAATTAAATTATTTACAAAATTCTTTATTTTGGATTGAGCCACGGGGAGCTGTCCAATTTAAAGTTAGTTGTTATAATTGTAACGACCCAAAATTCCCATTTTTAGTTCTTAAAAGTCCTTAGAATTATTTAAAAATGGTTTAGAAATATTCTAGATATTTTTAGGGATTTTTAGAATATTTTTATGGAATTTTCCGAGTCCGTTTAGTATATTTAAAAAAGGAAAAACGTTTAAGGGCAGCAGGGGGTTCGAACCCGCGACCAGCAGGAGACCAGGCGCGAGCGCGACCAGCCAGGCTAGGGTATCAAGCACAACGAAAGATGGAGAGAAATATATTTATAGAGTAGTTACGATTCTTTTTATAAAGATAGTATAAATAGATAAGTTAAGAGAGGAAATTGGATTTTGGTTTCTCTCTTCCTCACCCTAGCCGCGCGACTCCTCTCCCTCTCCTCTCTTGGGCGACGCCGACCAACACCAAGGCCAAGAGGGCCGGCCAAGGTTCTCCTCCGAGAGATATTCCTATATTCGGGATCCCCGCGACGAGAGGAACGCGTAGGCGCGAAGAATTCTCCGAGATCTCAAGTTTCTCCCGAGCCCTAAACGTCAATCTTGGTTGTAAGTCCAAGATATCAATGTAAGTACTGCTCACCTGCAGTAAGAGGGGGTTTTTCCGCAAGAATTTCCCTTAAAAGTTTTTAAAAGAGATATTTCCTTTTTGTTTAAGTTTTTGCATGTGATCTTAGTTCATTATATGCTTGTATAAGTTTGATAAAGCACCCTATGTGAGATTAGGGGCTAAGAAAGTTATGAGAAAAGAAAAGAGAAGATAAAGATAAGAAAAGAAAAGGCCAAGGCCTTAAGAAATCCCCAAAAGTCAAGACTTAGGGATTTTAGCACGCATGGTGCTCGAGAAAATGCCAAGGCATTTACAGATAAGAAAGAAAAGAAAGAAAAGCTATTTTATTTTCTAAGGCCAGTACCCGGCGTCCAAGGGCGTCGTTAAAGAAATCCAGGTGTCCAATTCCAAGGTCTTGGCCCTGGTAGACCAAGGTCTGCTCTATTAGGATTGGTGGCTCGCTACCCCAACCTTTTAGGGAACGCGCATGAGATGGTATTTACGTCTTCAGTGGATCCAAGTGATTATTATTTTCAAGTATATGCTTTAGCAAAGTTTCTAAAGTTTAAAGAGTTTTCAAAAAGTTAAAGAATAGCTAAAGTTTCAAGTTGAGCCAAGAAAAGTAAATTGAGATTTATTAATGCTTGAGTATGCATGTTTTGAGATTATACATGTTCTTAGTTTTCTTTCAAGCATATAAGTATCTCATATGATTTTCATATTGTTCAAGAAGCATGTTTGCACATTTCGAGTTTTTGTGAGCTAGATAGTACTTACTAAGCTTTTTGCTTACTAGTTGCATTTCCTCTTACTGCAGATAAAGGTAAAGGCAAGCAATTCTGAAGGAAGGCGACGAGGCGGTGCTGAGTAAAGTGTGTGTGGTGGCTGATTTTGGAGAGATCTTTGAGACGAGACAATTTAGTTATTTGAATTACAATGTTATAGTTTATTCAAATTTCAAGTTCATGCTTTATGGAGTTTAGCGAACATTTAAGTTTTGGATAGTTTTACATGTTCAATTTCTTAGAGTAAAGATTCCATGTAATTTCATTTAGCATACATATCCTTATGATTGCATTGGATGAGTAGAAGTGTGAGTAGTTGGAAATATTGATACTTTGTTAGAGAAATAGATGCATGTGCCAAGATAGTATTAATTTCTCTTTGAATCAAGTTTTTATTGCTTAAATATGTTTAGAAAAGTTGCATTCACATTTCATAATGCTTTAGCAAGGTTATAGAACATGTACTTGGTGTTATGAATGCATAGGAGTCAAGATTGGTACAAACTCTAAGGTTAAAGTTCATATAAACTTGAATAGCTTATTTCCTTCCGCAAAAGTCCTAATTTCAAGTTTATGGATTCGTTTTGATTGGCTAAATTGTTTAGAAAACTGGCATAGAGTATAGAAATGGTGTCATGATTTTATATGGCTCGAAACTATATGATTGGTGGGCTTTTGAAGCAAGTGCCGAAACCTGAAATTTCAGATTTCAGGCTTATCAGTCGACTGATACAGTATCAGTCGACTGATACCCGAAAGCTGAGTTGGGCAAGGCAAGTTTCAATAAGTATTTTCTTACGAGTTTTTGAGAAAGAAAGTGTGACATGGTATCATGCATGACTATTTAAGTTAGAATATCATTCTTAGATAGATTAAAAAGAAAAAAAAAGATTTCCGCATTTTTAGTCATGCATTAGAAGTCGAGAAGTAGACAGAAGTAACGATCCGTCTAAGGCAGAGAAGGCGGGTCGCTACAATAATTAAATTTCCTAAATTGAATTTAAGCTGTCAAATGTTTAATTTGGATTGAGCCTTGGGGAGCCGTCCAAATTAACTTATTGATATTAATTTTCCATAAATAAAATATGTGATCAAATCTTGGAAATTTTTGAGGTGATTCTCAAACGATAATTTTCTTATTTGATTTATGAGGTGATGCTCTTACATATTATTGTCTCCAAAATTAATTAGGAAAATTGTTTCCTATAGAGTATATTTCCTTAAATAAGATTTTCATGAAAATAATAAGTGGTTGAATTAAGGGAATCTGTCTCTTAATTTAATAAGATTTGATTTAGAGAAATCAACGTCTTAAACATATTATTTTCGAAATTGATTATGATAATTCAGGAAATTGTTTCCCAAAACAATTCCTTGAATAAAGTATGAAATTAGAATTAGGAAATCCGGTTCCTAATTCAATTAATGAGACTTGATAAATTAAGTCACATACATACTTTATTAAGGAAATCGTTAGAACATGACATAATTATATGTCATGAATGTTCATAAAAGAAAAGGATGAGACCCTTACAAAATATTAAGGCCAACACCTTCCATTAATATGGTTAGAACCGGAGTTTTGTTTCTCGTTTGGGTTGATAGACACATCCATGCCCGGCTTGAACCTTAACATGTTCAAACCATGGAATTAGTTTATGATTAATATAGTTGGAGTCAGAGGTCAATCCTTATTTGGGTTGTTGGACACATCCAAGCCTGACTAAACGGTTGAATGAGCTCCAACCATATTAAAACTATTTCTTGATTAATGGGTCAGCCTTAAGCTTGGAGCATCGATTTGTTGTGCCACAGCCAATGTCGATGTAAAGAGAGGTGCAGTTGGGTGTTATGTATATTGTTGCATACTTGTTAATGAGTTAACAACCCAATGATTTATGCAAACATTCAATTAGTTGATAGCATAAAGTGATAGTTACATATATGTGATATGTAATCGGTATAAGTACCTACCTTCATAGCTAAGAATAACTTGATGGACTCTAGCCATGGTTGTTCTTATCTATGGTTGGATATCAACCTATTTGGAGATGTTCCTACGATCTTCCGAATTGATAAAAAGAGTTATTCAATTCAAAAAATAAATAGAATTTAATTAATGTATATTGATGCATTCTTTATCATTCTCATCACATATGTAACAACTCGGCCCATTCGGCGGCCCATTTACCGGCCCTCACGACCGTCGTACCGTCAACCGTGCCGTTACCATACTAGGTCTTCCCACTTCCTGGGCAGTGGATTTTTGCCTTCCCAGGATTCGAACCCTAGACCCAGGCTTAAATCTAGTTCTTTATGAATCCTGAATACCAATTAAGCTATAGCTCAATTGGTATTCAGGATTCATAAAGAACTAGATTTAAGCCTGGGTCTAGGGTTCGAATCCTGGGAAGGCAAAAATCCACTGCCCAGGAAGTGGGAAGACCTAGTATGGTAACGGCACGTTCGACGGTACGACGGTCGTGAGGGCCGGTAAATGGGCCGCCGAATGGGCCGGGTCGTTACAATAAAAAATATGTACAGTGATGCCTCCAAACATGGACTGGGAGCTGTACTTATGCAGAGTGGTAAGCTCATAGCTTATGCCTCTAGGCAACTCAAGGAACATGAACAGAACTACCCCACTCACGATCTAGAACTGGCCGCGGTGGTCTTCGCTCTTAAGATATGGAGGCATTATCTGTATGGAGCACAGTGCAGAATTTATACAGACCACCAGAGTCTGCGATACTTTTTCACTCAGAAAGACTTGAATATGCGACAGCGCCGATGGCTTGAGTTGGAGAAGGACTATGACTGCGAGATTCTCTACCATCCAGGGAAGGCAAACAAAGTGGCCGATGCACTCAGCCGAAAGTCAAGTGTCACCTTGATGTCCATATCTATATTACCTCGACCACTCGAAAGAGAAATTATTGATTTTGGAGTCGAGGTCATCTCCGGACGGCTTTCCACCATGACACTAGCACCGATGCTGTTTGAGGGCATATTGGAGAAATAAAATGGTGATCCGAGTATTCAGAGAATCAAGAAGGAGATCCTAGAAGGAAAGGGCGATGATTTTCATATCGCCAACGGGGGAGTACTCTACCTTAGGGATCGCCTATGTATCCCTAATGACCCGAAGCTGCGGAGAGAAATATTAACAGAAGCTCACGGAACCCCTTATTCGATGCATCTGGGATCCACCAAAATGTATCAAGACCTGAAGGAGAAATTCTAGTGGTCCGGTATGAAGAGAGATGTGGCTCGGCATGTTAGTACTTGCCTGACATGCCAACGAGTGAAAGCAGAACACCGGTGACCGAAAGGAGTTCTGCAGCCACTTCCAATCCCGGAATGGAAATGGGAAGATATCTCTATGGATTTCATTTCAGGACTTCCTAAGACTATGAACGGATATGATGCAATATGGGTAATAGTGGACAGGTTGACGAAGTCTGCTCACTTCTTAGCTATCAAGATGACTTATTCGATTGAGCAACTGGCTCAATTATATGCTAAGGAGATAATCAGACTTCATGGAGTTCCCAAGACCATCATCTCTGATAGGGATGGTCGCTTTACCTCATATTTTTGGGAGTGCGTCCAGAAGTCCCTCGGCACTAACTAAGGTTCAGTACCGCTTTTCACCCTCAGACTGACGGGCAAACTGAACGAGTGAATCAAGTACTGGAGGATATGTTGAGAGCTTGTGCTCTGGATTTCAAAGGAAGTTGGTGCCGATATCTATGTTTAGCGGAATTCGCATACAATAATAGTTACCAAGCCACTATCGGAATGGCACCCTATGAAGCCTTGTATGGGAGGAAATGTAGGTCTCCCATCTGTTGGTACGAAAGTGGTGAAAAAAAAGAAATGGGACTCAAGACGGATCTTATCGACGACACCACCAGAGCTATACAGAATGTTCGACAACGGATTGAAGCTGCTCAGAGCCGGCAGAAGAATTATGCGGATGTTCGGCTTAGGCCACTGGAATTTGAGGTTGGAGATTTGGTATTCCTCAAGAGGGCTCCTATGAAAGGGGTAATGAGATTTGGGAAGAAAGGAAAACTAAGTCCGCGTTATGTGGGGTCGTACCCGATTTTGAAAAGAGTTGGCAAGGTGGCATATGAACTAGAGCTGCCTCAAGAGATGTCGGCTATCCATAACGTGTTCCATGTGTCGATGCTCAAGAAGTGTATCATAAACGCAGATCAAGTGATCGAGCCACAGACGGTACAAGTTCAGGAGGACCTAAGTTTTGAAAGCCGACCTATCCAGATCTTGGATTGGGAAGTCAAGAAGCTAAGGAACAAAGAGGTGCCTTTAGTCAAGGTCCTATGGCAAAGTCAACGGTTCGAGGAAGCTACCTGGGAACGCGAGGACGAGATGAGACGCAAGTACCCGGAGCTATTCTAAGTTCGAGGACGAACTTTCACGAGGTATGGGGGATTGTAACAACCCGAAAAATTTTCTCAATATTTTCTTTAAAATATTGATCATGTCTAGATAGTGTTTGAGGAATCTAGAGATATTAGTACGAATTTTAGCCTAGTTATCCATGATTTTCCCATTTAAATTGAGAAGCTAAGTACTAATGGGCCTTATACGGGCTTTTCTAGTACCATGGTTATTAGTGGATTTTAGGTAGAATTTAATATAAATATAGATGGGTTTTAATTAGGAATATTAGCATAATTATGGGTGAGTCTTAGGGGAATTTTCGAAATTAAAAGAAAAATAAAAAAAATAAAATAAAGGAAAAATAAAGTGCATGCACCAAGGATTGAACCTTGGACCTAGTGTACCACCATGCATGTACTAACCAATTCACCTAGCAAGGGAGTGCTAGTAGAGGATGAAGTGGATTTTGGTTAAGGCTTAGGGAAAATGAAGAGTCATCAAGGGAAGAGACACCATGACTCTTCACTTGCCCTCCTTAATGTGGTATAAAGGAAATGAGAGAGGGGGCATGGAAGTTACTTTTTCTTCCTTCTTCCACCAAGTCCACTCTTCTTCCTCCTCCTTCCTCCTTCTAGCCAAAACCCACAAGGGGATTTTCCCTTTGGAAAAGCTCCACAAGAAGGCCTCATCTTCAAGATCTAAGGGTTTTCCACAAGGCTACAAGGGCTAGGGGTAGCCTAAGGTCAAAGAAGTTCTTTCGGTTTCTCTATATTCAAGGTGAAAAATCAAGATAACCCAAGGTAAGACTCCCTCACCTGTGGTATGATAGTTCTCCTTGATGTTTATCATAATATGAAGTTTCGTTTGGGTTTTATGTTGAGAAAAACCATGAACTTGGCCCTATAACTTTCGGCCACCATGCTCTGATACCAACCTGTAACGCCCCTTTTTTTTTCGTAAAGCGGCGTTACGTTAACATACTTAGGGCATGTGAACATCGTACTGCAGCGGAATAATTTAAACTTACACATACATGCACCTAACTATCTTTCCTATCATAGTGACATGGAACTTAGCATATTAACATCATACTTAACATCATGTCATACAGTCACATAAGTCATCCATTAAGCACATAAGTAGCAAGCGTAAATTGTTCTTGACAACACCATCTAGGTTTAGCATAAGACTTGTAAGTATGTCTTTCCTTGACCAAGTCACTACCACACACTCATTCTTGCCCCTCCTGCCGCTTCCTTATTGTCCTCTTGCTTGATCTGCGGTATGAGGAAAAAAAGACTATAATCACATAGGCTTAGTAAGACCCTTTCCTACTCACTAAAATCATTCGTCACATAAACATATGCACACGAAACATTAACATAACTTGGTGCTTAACATAAATCGTAAGCATATAAAATCATTCAGCATGACATAGTTCCTAGCGTAGAACATGAGCATAAAATATACTTAGCATGACATGATACATGACATAAATATAAGCATAATTATCCTTAACATGGCGTGATACATGGCATAAACGTAAACATAAAATATACTTATCATGACATGATACATGGCATAAATATAAACATAAAATATACTTAGCATGGCATGATACATGGCATAGAGAGAAACATAAAACATAAGCATAAAACATTTTCTATTATGGCATAGTTCTTTAACATAAATCATAAACATAAACCTTTTCTATCATGGCATAAATCTTAACATCAAACATAAACATAAAACATTTTTCTATCATGGCATAATTCTTAACATAAAACATAATCATAAACGTTTTCTATCATGGCATAATTCTTAACATACAACATAAACATAAACATTCTCTATCATGGCATAATTCTTAACATAAAACATAAACATAAACATTTTCCATCATGGCATAATGCATAACATGAATGAATGCATGAGTTAAAATGCATATACATAGCGATGCTTAATTTTAAATTCATACTTTTAAATACTTAACATAATCATCACATCATTGGGGTCCCCGGCTTGTACCACATACATACATCGGTTTCGTGTTCTCGAGAACTACTAGATTCTCCGAGAACGTGACAAGAAAACCAAGAGAGAAGTAATCACATCGGAAAAACTCACTACCAAGGTTGGCCAGAATCACAATTCCGGCGAGAAGGAGGAAGATGACTTGCGCCCAATCCCAAGGTGATAATGGCCGGAGAGGAAGATCGTCCCAACAGAAGAACATTATCGCCTCGGTGGTTCTCCTTGTGCTCATGGCAAGAAGAAGGGAGAAGAGCCTTGTGGCCGGCCAAGACAAAGAAGGGAGGAGAGGGAGAGAGCCCAGGCAAGAATACTTCGATTGATTTCCAAGCCTTGCCTTGGGTCCTTTATATACTGGCCTCTCAACCGCCAAGTCTCTTTATTCTTATGGAATAAATTTTCTATGACTTATTCCATCATGCCAAGTTTTATCATATTTTAATTCATGATAAAAACCGACCAAGTCTCCTTTTTTCTTATGGAATAAATTTTCTTATCATGGTAAATCAATCCTTGATTGATTTTATAAAATAAAATAAATCAATTCATGGTTCATTTTAATTTCCACGAAAAATAAACCAAACCTTGGTTTATTATATAAAAATTTATATCATCCATAATTTTATAAAACAAACCACACTTGGTTTATTTTATAAATTGAACCAAAAATATGGTTCTCTCCCTTTGTTGTGGCCGGCCAAGCAAAGAGGATGGAGACCCTCTTTGGCCGGCCCATCCAAGCCACGCCCCAATGAATTAAACTTATTTAATTCATCTATTAAGTCTTCAAAAGACTTAGCCATTTTACGCTTCCGATCCGTCTCTGAAAAATTCAGATTCGACTTATCGTTTGGCTTAACCAAACCTAATCTCTCTTGATTGAAAAATCCAATTTTCAACTTGTTTTAAATATCTCGGATTACTCGTAGTGCGTGTGACTAAATAGGATTTCGATTTATATTGGTCGTCTATAATTAATCAATTATAGAACGATCATGAGTGGCACCTAGTAGTACATCATGATCCCCAATTAATCGAAAGATCAACGGTTGACCTCAGAAACAATTCTGAAACCCTTCAGCAGGTATATTAATCATGCCCCATTCCCTTCACCATCTTATACCCAGTTGGTTCAGGACATGGTCTATGTGTGTCAGTCCCCACTAGGCTAACTACGTCACACCTAGCCCAAGTAACGTTTTCTCGTCCTACGGATTCTAATTACTCTCATGTATTTAAGAGATTCATACTCTGAACATGTCATGCTCTGGCCAGAGGCTTCGAGTAACAATCCGACGATAGGCCTCAGGTATACATCTCCTCGCAAGGAGTGGTGAATCCTTTGTAGGTTATTCAAACATCTTCAGGCACTTCGTCTTATACCCAATCATCCTAGGTCCACACCTCCTTGGAGATGCTTGCTGAAGATGTCAAAGTATAAGTCTCCATGACCAAGATGACTTGAACACCGCAAGTCAAAGGAACATCGTACTTAAGCTGCAGTAAGAACTTCATTGACATATCTATATGTACATTACCATATGAAGTCTTACAGCTAGTCACTCCAATGAACTAGTTCCCTTAACTAGCATTCATGTTTATCTCCGGACATCCCAATGTCACCAGCCAGTGAGAATCAGCTGATTAGAGAATAACTCATGCTAGTCTCCACAGAATTGATAGTGTCCGTATTTATCAATTCATCGACTAGGGACAATTTCAATACTTCACAATTGCACATGTAGAGATAATCACTAGTTGTGAATTCATCACAAATTCTCTGATGCTGTGAATTGTATTGCGGACATCCAGTAAATGAGTTTAAGATCTCAATCAAATACACGAGCATGTATACTCAAATAGTGAATATTCATTTATTAAAGTAAATGATTACAATCATAAGGCGATTGCCTTAGGACACTTCTCTCAGATTACTAACAAATAGTGAATATTCAATGGGAATATTCTCAATTTGTATATCATTCCTACTTATAATCTCTCTGATCAGATGATAGCGGTGAAGCACATGTTTGGATCGCTGATGAGACCTTGGTTCCTTCGCTTGTGCAATAGCTCCATTGTTGTCGTAATAAATCGGTATTGCTTCATCAATGGTTGGAACCACACCAAGTTCTGAGATAAACTTCTTGATCCAGGCTGCTTGCTTTGCTGCTTCCAAAGCTGCAATATATTCCGCTTCCGTGGTAGAATCCGCTACGGTGTCTTGCTTGGAACTCTTCCAACTTATTGCGCCTCCATTCAAAATAAATACGTATCCGGACTGAGATTTGGAGTCATCCTTATCTGTCTGGAAACTGGCATCTGTATACCCACGTATTACCATATCACCTTCTCCATATATTAGGAACAGATCCTTAGTTCTTCTCAATTACTTGAGGATTGTCTTGACAGCCGCCCAATGATCCATTACTGGATCAGACTGGTATCTGCTTGTGACGCTCAGAGCATACGATACATCGGGCCTAGTACATAACATAGCATACATGATAGATCCTATCGCGGATGCATAAGGAATCTTATACATGCAAATCCTCTCGTCTTCTGTGCACGGACACATAGACTTCGAAAGGTTGATCCCATGCCTGATGGGAAGGTAACCTTTCTTGGATTCCGACATGCTAAACCTTTCTAGCACTCGGTCTATATATGTAGACTGCGAAAGACCAAGCAACCATTTTGATCTATCTCTATAGATTCTAATCCCAAGGATATAGGTTGCTTCTCCCAGGTCTTTCATGGAGAAAGTTTTGGACAACCAAATTTTAACTGACTGTAAGACTGATATATCGTTCTATATTATGTCATCGACTATAACACGATGCTCCATAATTCTTTACACACATTCTCAGATTTGTATCAACTCTTTGATTGTCTCATAAACGGATGTTCCATCTGGTGCTTCTTATCCATATATGGATCGAACTTGCATACTTTGGTTTATTAACCGATGTGATTCAGGTTGTATATGTATACATCTCAAGCAGGTTTCCATTAGGAACTGTTTTCACATTTTCATATTCTTCATAATGAGCTATGGAGCATCGAATGGATTTAGCATACTACTGCGAATAGGTTTCGTCATAATCAATTCCTTGTTTCTGACGATTCTTTTGCCTAATCTAGCTTAAGGTACACATTACTTCCATGTCGTTTTTTCTTGAAACCACTTGCACCCTATGGCTTATCCTTCAGGTGGTTAACCAAGTCCATACTTGATTTTGTACATGGAATCATTTCCGACTTCATGCTTCAGCCATTTTCCTTTCTGAATTTTCAGAAATCTTCTAATGATAGGTTCGTCATCGTTAATGAGTAACAGTCGTTCGATTCACTTATAGAATCCGTATCTCTCTGGAATTTGTGTCTATCAACTCGAAGAAGTGGTGTTTTTAGGTTCACTGATAGTCATCATTTGATTATTGGTTTGGGTCTAGACTAGGTGTCTCTGTAATGTTATTGGAGTTTTTGAACTTTCAAGTTCAATGCTATCCACTGTTTTCTTGTAAAAGAAATTCTTTTTCTAGAATACAGCATGCCTGAAACAAACATTTGTTCAAGGATGATAGAATTGGTAACCTTCGTTTCCTTAGGGTATCCAATAAATAGAATTATCAGACTTAGCATCCATTTGTCATCCTACAAGCAGAACATATCTTTGGAGTAATGAGGTTTCTTTATTTCTCTATGATTAAGATATTTCTTGTTTAATTTTTTAAGTTTTTTTTTATTTTTTCATCATTGTTACTTCAGTATTATCTGTTGTTTGATTTGAAATATTTTTAATATCTTTTTGCTTAAGTTTCTGTTTTTTTTTCTTTTTCTATTTTCTGACTCTTTGAATTTCTCAAAGCTTCAGATTGTGTTTCATTAAGAACACATACCCGAATCGTGAGTGATCATCGATAAAGGTAATGAAGTAGCTATAGCCTCCTTGTGCAAGAGTTGACATTGGTCACATACATCAGTATGTATTAGACCAAGCAATTCTCCCACTGGTTTACCTTTTCGGAAAAGGGTAATTTGGTCATCTTGCCTTTTAAGCATGATTCGCATGTATCAAATGAACCGGGTTCAAATGATTCCAAATTCCACATCGGTGTAATTTGGTCATGCGTTTCTTACTTACATGGCCAAGACGACAATGCCACGTATAGGAGTCTATTTGATTATCTATTCGAGCACGTTTGTTGCTAACTTCGATATTGAAAACGTCACCGGATAAATCTAACGTGTAGATACCATTGCATAAAGTTCGGTCCCATAAAGAACACCATTTAAAGTTATGTAACAACAATTGTTACTAAAAGTTAAATGATAACCCTTTTCATTCAAGCATGAAATAGATACAATGTTCTTTATTAACGAAGGAACAAAATAACAATTATCCAATTCTAAGACAGTCCAGTAGGGAGCTTTAGCAAATATGTTCCGATGGCAACAGCACAATCTTTGCTCCATTTCCAACTCGCAAATTCGCTTCTCCCTTGACGAGTCTTCTTCTATTCCTTAGCCCTGTATGTCATTACATATATGTGAGCTACACCCAGTATCAAGTACCCAGGTGTTGAGGAAATAGAGTGACATTCAATAACGAAGATACTTGAAGAGGATGGGGCATCGGATGTCTTCTCTTCAAGGACTCAAGATAAACCTTGCAGTTTCTTCGCCAGTGACCCTCCTTGCCACAATGATGGCAAGTGCCTTTGGTATCTTTTTGGCCTTTTTCTTTCCTTATTCTGTTCTTGGCTTCCTCTTAGAACCTTTTCGAGGACCAACTAACAGTACTTCTGATCTGCTTCACAGAAGGCTCTACATCTTCAGCAGGTTGAGCAACTCAGGAAATGGTATGGAGGCATTTCAGGAGACGGAGAAGTTTTCCAAGGACATAAGCAAGCTTCCTTAGGACTATCCAGGTCGAAGTCATAAGTTTCCCAGTAGTTATGGTGTCCAAATGAACGCAAATTAGAGAAGACATGATTATTAGATCAATGAGTTATGGAGAATGATAAAGAATGCATCAAATATATTAATTAAATCCTATTTATTTTTCGAATTGAATAACCCTTTTTATCAATTCGGGAGATCGTAGGAACATCTCCAAATAGGTTGATATCCAACCATAGATAAGAACAACCATGGCTGTGGCCATCAAGTTATTCTTAGCTATGAAGGTAGGTAATTATACCGATTACATATTACATATATGTAACTATCACATTATGCTATCAACTAATTGAATGTTTGCATAAATCATTGGGTTGTTAACTCATTAACAAGTATGCAACAATACACATAGCACCCAACTGCACCTCTCTTTACATCGACCTTGGTTGTGGCACAACAAATGATGCTCCAAGCTTAAGGCTGACCCATTAATCAAGAAATAGTTTTAATATGGTTGGAGCTCATTCAACCGTTTAGTCAGGCTTGGATGTGTCCAACAACCAAAACTAAGGATTGACCTCTGACTCCAACTATATTAATCATAAACTAATTCCATGGTTTGAACATATTGAGGTTCAAGCCGGGGCATGGATGTGTCCATCAACCCAAACGAGAAACAAAACTCCGGTTCTAACCATATTAATGGAAGGTGTTGGCCTTAATATTTTGTAAGGGGTTTTAGGTCTCATCTTTTTCTTTTAAGCACATTCTTGACATATAATTATGTAATGTACTAACGATTTCCTTAATAAAGTATCTATATGACTTAATTTATCAAGTCTCATTAATTGAATTAGGAATCGGATTTCCTAATTCTAATTTCATACTTTATTCAAGGAATTGTTTTGGGAAACAATTTCCTAAACTATCATAATCAATTTCGGAAATAATATGTTTAAGACTTTGATTTCTCTAAATCAAATCTTATTAAATTAAGAGATAGATTCCCTTAATTCAATCACATATTATTTTCATGAAAATCTTATTTAAGGAAATATACTCTATAGGAAACAAGTTTCCTAATTAATTTTGGAGACAATAATATGTAAGAGCATCACCTCATAAATCAAATAAGGAAATTATCGTTTGAGAATCACCTCAAAATTTCCAAGATTTGATCACATATTTTATTTATAGAAAATTAATATCAATAACATAATTTGGACGGCTCCCCGAGGCTCAATCCAAAATAAGAATTTATTGATAATATAATTTGGACGGCTCCCCGAGGCTCAATCCAAATTAAACATTTGACAGTTTAAATTTAATTTAGGAAATTTAATTATAACAACTAACTTTAAATTGGACAGCTCCCCGAGGCTCAATCCAAAATAATGAATTTTGTAAATAATTTAATTTCCAATTATGAATTTAAATGCCAATTAATATTCCATAATTTGTCTAGACTTTCTTGAAAGAAAGTGCCCAAAATTGCGATCTTTACATAAATGGAAAGTTTCCAAAAATAAAAGGTTTTCAGAATAATTGTAAGTTTCTGGTACAAAGAAAACTTATGTATTTCCAAAATTGGAAAATTTCCAAAATAAGAAATTTCCAAAATTGGAAAGTTTCCAAAAATGGAAAGTTTTCACAATTATCATAAAATTTCAGAAACAGAGGTATTTCAAAAGTTTACGAAATTTCATGAGGATTTCCAAACCATGAAATTCCTAAATCGGAAATTTACCATAATTGGAAAGTTTCCATAATTGGAAAATTTTCCAAAATTGAGATCATGACAAAGTTTTCCTTAAAAACAATTATATGATTATGTCGAACACTAACCGGCTCTGATACCACTGTTGGGACCGGGTGCATGTTGACATGGATGCGGGTTCGTAATTTTAAAATTAATTACGTGCAGCGGAAGGTTTAGCATAAATAATTTCTCAAATTATTTAACCACACATCTAAGCATGTAATTTTATCTTGTGTAGACATGATCATATATTTAAAATTTTACAGAAACGTAAACTAATTTACGTATTACCTCGTGTAACTCGAAGGAAGGGACGACATCCAACCGTAAGTGTCCCTCGGAAGCTCCGCCTCTATTAGCGTCCACGCCGAGTATCTTCGGGATGACTTCGCAAAGCCACGAGTTTCGTGTTCTCGAGAACTACTAGATTCTCCGAGAACGCGACAAGAAAACCAAGAGTGAAGTAATCACGTCGGAAAAACTCACTATCAAGGTTGGCCGGAATCACAATTCCGGTGGGAAGGTGGAAGATGACTTGCGCCCAATCCCAAGGTGATAATGGCCGGAGAGGAAGATCGTCCCAACGGAAGAACATTGTTGCCTCGGTGCTTCTCCTTGTGCTCACGGAAAGAAGAAGGGAGAAGAGCCTTGTGGCTGGCCAAGAGAAAGAAGGTAGGAGAGGGAGAGAGCCCAGGCAAGAATACTTCGATTGATTTCCAAGCCTTGCCTTGATTCCTTTATATACTGGCCTCTCAACCGCCATGTCTCTTTTTTCTTGTGGAATAAATTTTCTATGACTTATTCCATCATGCCAAGTTTTATCATATTTTAATTCATGATAAAAACCGAACAAGTCTCCTTTTTTCTTATGGAATAAATTTTCTTATCATGGTAAATCAATCCTTGATTGATTTTATAAAATAAAATAAACCAATCCATGGTTCATTTTAATTTCCATGAAAAATAAACCAAACCTTGTTTATTATATAAGAATTTATATCATCCATAATTTTATAAAACAAACCACACTTGGTTTATTTTATAAATTGAACCAAAAATTTGGTTCTCTCCCTTTGTTGTGGCCGACCAAGCAAAGAGGATGGTGACCCTCTTTGGCCGGCCCATCCAAGCCACGCCCCAATGAATTAAACTTATTTAATTCATCTATTAAATCTTCAAAAGACTTAGCCATTTTACGCTTCCGATGCGTCTCTGAAAAATTCAGATTCGACTTATCGTTTGGCTTAACCAAACCTAATCTCTCTTGATTGGAAAATCCAATTTTCAACTCGTTTTAAATCCCTCGGATTACTCGTAGTGCATGTGACTAAATAGGCTTTCGATTTATTTTGGCCGTCTATAATTAATCAATTATAGAACGATCATGAGTGGCACCTAGTAGTACATCATTATCCCCAATTAATCGAAAGATCAACGGTTGACCTCAGAAACAATTCTGAAACCCTTCAGCAGCTATAATGAATTGTGCCCCATTCCCTTCACCATCTTATACCCACTTGGTTTAGGACATGATCTATGTGTGTCAGTCCCCACTAGGCTGACTACGTCACACCTAGCCCAAGTAACGTTTTCTCGTCCTACGGATTCTAATTACTCTCATGTATTTAAGAGATTCATACTTTAAACTTGTCATGCTCTGGCCAGAGGCTTCGAGTAACAATCCGACGATAGGCCTTGGGTATACATCTCCTCGCAAGGAGTGGTGAATCCTTTGTAGGCTGTTCAAACATCTTTCGTGCACTTCGGCTTATACCCAATCATCCTGGGTCCACACCTCCTTGGAGATGCTTGCTTAAGATGTCAAAGTATAAGTCTCCATGACCAAGATGACTTGAACACCGCAAGTCAAAGTAACATCGCACTTAAGCTGCAGTAAGAACTTCATTGACATATCTATATATAGACTACCATATGAAGTTTTACAGCCAGTCACTCAAATGAACTAGTTCACTTAACTAGCATTCATGTTTATCTCCGGACATCCCAATGTCACCAGCCAGTGAGAATCAGCTGATTAGAGAATAACCCATGCTAGTCTCAACAGAATTGATAGTGTCCGTATTTATCAATTCATCGACTAGGGACAATTTCAATACTTCACAATTGCACATGTAAAGATAATCACTAGTTGTGAATTCATCCCAAATTCTCTCATGCTGTGAATTATATTGCGGACATTCAGTAAATGAGTTTAAGATCTCAATCAAATACATAAACATGTATACTCAAATAGTGAATATTCATTTATTAAAATAAATGATTACAATCATAAGGCGATTGCCTTAGGACATTTTTCTCATATCACTAACAGTCTCTACTACTCCATATGAGACGTGGAATAGTAAGAAACCTCATTTATCTCATCTATAGATATGGGGTTGTCCTGCTTATGTAAAGAGGACTGTATCAAACAAATTGGATGCTAAGTCTGATAAATATCTATTTATTGGATACCCTAAGGAAACGAAGGGTTACCAATTCTATCATCCCTTGGAACAAAAGGTGTTTGTTTCAAGGCATGCTGTATTTTTAGAAAAAAAAATTGTATTACAAGAAAATAGTGGGAGTAGCATTGAACTTGAAGAAGTTGAAGAAACTCCAATAGACATTACAGAGACACCTAGTCTAGACCCACAACCAATAACTCATAATGATGAGCTATCAGTTGAACCTAAAACAACACCACTTCTTCGTAGGTCTGATAGGACACGCAATATTCCAGAGAGATACGAATTTCTCATAAGTGAATCGAACGACGTGTTACTCATTAACGATGACGAACCTATCAGTTATGAAGATGTTCTGAAAAATTCAGAAAGGGATAAATGGCTTGAAGCCATGAAGTCGAAAATGGATTCCATGTACAAAAATCAAGTATGGGACTTGGTTAACCCACCTGAAGGGATTAAGCCCATAGGGTGCAAGTGGGTTTTCAAGAAGAAAACTGACATGGAAGGTAATGTTGTTACCTTTAAGGCTAGATTAGTGGCAAAAGGATATTGTCAGAAACAAGGAATTGATTATGACGAAACCTATTCGCCATTAGCTATGCTTAAATCCATTCGGATGCTCCTGGCCATAGCAGCTCATTATTATTATGAGATATGGCAAATGGATGTGAAAACAGTTTTCCTTAATGGAAACCTGCTTGAGGATGTATACATCATACAACCTGAAGGTTTCACATCGGTTAATAAAACCAAAGTATGCAAGCTTCGACGATCCATATATGGACTAAAGCAAGCATCCAGGAGCTGGAACATCCGTTTTGATGAGACAATCAAAGAGTTTGATTTCTCACAAAATCCTGACGAACCTTGTGTGTACAAGAAGGTTAGTGGGAGTGCAGTCGTATTCCTAGTGTTATATGTCGATGACATATTACTTATAGGAAACGATGGGATTAGAATCTATAGAGATAGATCAAAACGGTTGCTTGGTCTTTCGTAGTCTACATATATAGACCGAGTGCTAGAAAGGTTTAGTATGTCAGAATCCAAGAAAGGTTACCTTCCCATCAGGCATGGGATCAACCTTTCAAAGTCTATGTGTCCGCGCACAGAAGACGAGAGGATTTGCATGAATAAGATTCCTTATGCATCCGCGATAGGATCTATCATGTATGTTATGTTATGTACTAGGCCCGATATATCGTATGCTCTGAGCGACACAAGCAGATACCAGTCTGATCCTGTAATGGATCATTGGGCGGCTGTCAAGACAATCCTCAAGTACTTGAGAAGAACTAAGAATGTGTTCCTAATATATGGAGAAGGTGATATGGTAATACGTGGGTATACAGATGCTAGTTTCCAGACATATAAGGATGACTCCAAATCTTAGTCCGGATACGTATTTATTTTGAACGGAGGCGCAATAAGTTACAAGAGTTCCAAGCAAGACACCGTAGCGGATTCTACCACGGAAGCGGAATATATTGCAGGTTCGGAAGCAGCAAAGGAAGCAGTCTGGATTAAAAAGTTTATCTCACAACTTGGTGTGGTTCCAACCATTGATGAAGCAATACCAGTTTACTGCGACAACAATGGAGCTATTGCACAAGCGATGGAACCAAGGTCTCGTCAGCGATCCAAACATGTGCTTCGCCGCTATCATCTGATCAGAGAGATTATAAGTAGGAATGATATACAAATTGAGAAAATTCCCACTGAAAGGAATTTAGCGGATCCTTTAACTAAGGCCTTGCCTCAAAGCAAGTTTGAGGGTCATGTTAGAGTTTGTGGTATTGGGTACCGTAGCGATTGACATTAGGCCAAGTGGGAGTTTGTTAGTGATATGAGAGAAGTGTCCTAAGGCAATCGCCTTATGATTGTAATCATTTATTCTAATAAATGAATATTCACTATTTGAGTATACATGTTTGTGTATTTGATTGAGATCTTAAACTCATTTACTGAATGTCCGCAATACAATTCACAGCATGAGAGAATTTGTGATGAATTCACACCTAGTGATTATCTCTACATGTGCAATTGTGAAGTATTGAAATTGTCCCTAGTCCATGAATTGATAAATACGGACACTATCAATTCTGTTGAGACTAGCATGGGTTATTCTCTAATCAGCTGATTCTCACTGGCTAGTGACATTGAGATGTCCGGAGATAAACATGAATGCTAGTTAAGGGAACTAGTTCATTGGAGTGACTGGCTGTAAAACTTCATATGGTAGTCTACATATAGATATGTTAGTGAAGTTCTTATTGCAGCTTAAGTGTGATGTTCCTTTGACTTTCGATGTTCAAGTCATTTTGGTCATGGAGACTTATACTTTGACATCTTAAGCAAGCATCTCCAAGGAGGTGTGGATCCAGGATGATTTGGTATAAGCCGGAGTGCCCGAAGATGTTTGAACAGCCTACAAAGGATTCACCACTCCTTGCGAGGAGATGTATACCCGAGGCCTATCGTCGGATTGTTACTCGAAGCCTCTGGCCAGAGCATGACATGTTCAGAGTATGAATCTCTTAAATACATGAGAGTAATTAGAATCCGTAGGATGAGAAAACGTTACTTGGGCTAGGTGTGACGTAGTCAGCCTAGTGGGGACTGACACATATAGACCATGTCCTGAACCAAGTGGGTATAAGATGGTGAAGGGAATGGGGCACGATTCATTATAGCTGCTGAACGGTTTCAGAATTGTTTCTGAGGTCAACCGTTGATCTTTCGATTAATTGGGGATCATGATGTACTACTAGGTGACACTCATGATCGTTCTATAATTGATTAATTATAGACGACCAACATAAATCGAAAGTCTATTTAGTCACACGCACTATGAGTAATCCGAGGGATTTAAAACGAGTTGAAAATTGGATTTTCCAATCAAGAGAGATTAAGTTTGGTTGAGCCAAACGATTAGTCGAATCTGAATTTTTCAGAGACGCATCGGAAGCGTAAAATGACTAAGTCTTTTGAAGACTTAATAGATGAATTAAATAAGTTTAATTCATTGGGGCTTGGCTTGGATGGGCCGGCCAAAGAGGGCCTCCATCCTCTTTGCTTGGCCGGCCACAACAAAGGGAGAGAACCAAGTTTTTGGTTCAATTTATAAAATAAACCAAGTGTGGTTTGTTTTATAAAATTATGGATGATATAAATTTTTATATAATAAACCAAGGTTTGGTTTATTTTTCATGGAAATGAACCATGGATTGGTTTATTAAATCAATCATGGATTGATTTACCATGATAAGGAAATTTATTCCATAGGAGAGAAGAGACTTGATTGATTTTTTATCATGAATTAAAATATGATTTTAACAATGATATAAAATCAAACTTGGCATGATGGAATAAGTTATTCCATATTTGAGAGGCTTGATGGTTGAGAGGCCACTATATAAAGGACCCAAGGCAAGGATTGGGGGATAATCAAAGAGATGAAGGCATAGGCTCTCTCCCTCTCTTTCTCTCCTTCTCTTCTCCCCTTCTTGCCGTGCGCCAACCAGCCCCAAGAAGGAGCACCAGCCGGCCACCCGTGCCCTTTCCCTGCCGACCACCATCTCTTGGCCGGAAGAAGGTGCTGCCGGAATTCGAGTTTGCCGAAAGGATCTTTTTGCCGCAAGCCTCTTCTTTTGCTTCGCCGGAATTTTGATTTCAGCCATCATTTTGTTGTTAGTCTTCCGACTTCACTCTTGGTTTTTCTCATCGCGTTCTCGGAGAATCTAGTAGTTTTCGAGAATACGAAACTCGTGGCTTTGCGAAGTCATCCCAAGGATACTCGGCGTGGACGTGAATAGAGGTGGAGCTTCCAAGGGACGCTTACGGTTGGATCTCGTCCCTTCCTTCGAGTTACGCGAGGTAATACGTAAATTAGTTTACGTTTCTGTAAAATTTTAAATATATGATCATGTCTACACAAGATAAAATTACATGCTTAGATGTGTGGTTAAATAATTTGAGAAATTATTTATGTTAAACCTTCCACTGCACGTAATTAATTTTTAAAATTATGAACCCGCATCCATGTCAACATGCACGCTGTCCCAATAGCCTTCTGCATTTTTGGGTATCTCTAGTCCAGCCTGGATGATGATCCATATGTCCACTTGAGTTTTCAGGTGGACCTCCATCCTACTCTTCCAATAGGAGAAATCATCTCCAGAGAAGAGTGGTGGTCTGGCAGTGCTATATCCCTCTTGCATGGCCATTTAATGTTTAACTGAAAAATTTACAACTAAAAACTTGTCCCAAGACTATGTCTTGGATTAGCAGTGCGGCAGAAAAAATAGTAATTAGAAAAATCGAGTGGTGTTGGACCATCCTCGATTAACGAGAAAATTACGAATGAAAAAAATATTTAAAATTTGAAAAATCCGAAAAATCGCTCAACTGGTGGTTGCACCAGATTTAAGCCACCCGCTCTGATACCACTTGTGGGATCGTTTAGAATCGATAGAGGGGGGTGAATATCGTTCGACAATTTCGGAAAAATAAGAGCAATTACGTAGCGGAAAAATTCAATGCTAACACTGATATTTTTTACTTGGTTCGGAGTCGCAGTCGGCTCCTACTCCAAGGCACACGGTCCTTGACTGTTTACGATGGACAATTCTATATTCCGAGAAAATAGTACAAGTTTGAAGTTGAATAGAGAACTAAAAAAATACAACAATTAAAACTTTATATCGACGAACGGAGAAGATTGAAGATCGGAGCCGTAGGTCATCGTTGCCGCTTGAGACTTGAGCACAGAGCATTTGGAGCAGAGCGCTTGAAAGAAATTGTTGGATGCAGTTGTATTCTGAAGCAAGGGGGTGAACACCTATTTATACTAAGTCCTTGGGCGCCTATGTTGAAGGGGGCGCCTGACACATGGGCTTCCCTGTGTGAATCTCCATCCGCAAACTTGGCCAGCGCTTATCCCTTCAACTGGGGCACCTGAGTTGACTGGGGCGCCTGTATCAACACAGGCGCCTCAGATGCTGATGTAGAGGCTTGCTTCGAGTGTGCTTGGAAGAACCCTTGACTGGGGGCCTGTCACCATACAGGCGCCTGTTCAAATAGGCGCCTGACTCCATTCAGGCGCCTGAGAGCAGAAAACCTCACCCTTTGTTCCTGCAATCAGGTTAGTTCCAAAACACAAAAAATACATAAATAATATAAGTTTAAGCACATTTCACAGCATGAGCTATCTTGGTTCTGACTTTGGGTTTCCGAATGGAACCCTAGGTCGAACCGACGCCTAGTGTTCCCTCCTACGGGGAACGCGTCCTCACCTACTCCTCTCACGAGAGTTTACCTTTTTGCCAACCGACTCCTCCGGTTGGACTTTTTTTCAATCCTCCGAATTAGGTCTTCGTGCCTAGTCCGCGACTAGGACTTATTGGCCAGCTTCACTCACCAGGTCTTCGGTACCCAGCCCTCGGCCAGGACTTATTGCCCAAATCCTCGAATCAGGACTTCGTGCCCAGTCCGCGACCAGGACTTATTGCCCAACCCTATGTCAGGACTTCGGTGCCCAGCCCGCGGCCAGGACTTATTGCCCAATTCCTCGAATCAGGACTTCGTGCCCAGTCCGTGACCAGGACTTATTGCCCAACCCTATGTCAGGACTTCGGTGCCTAGCTCGCGGCCAGGACTTATTGCCCAATTCCTAGAATCAGGACATCGTGCCTAGTGTACCTAGGACATTTCCTGCACCCTTGAGTGACATTGTTAAATCACAAGATAACCTTAACTTATGAACCCTTTGCCAGTATCAAAACACAAGTTTGATCTTGGTGCTTCCGGCACTAACAGAACCTTATGAACTCCTCAAGGGGACATCATCAACCCAACTCACCAGGACACAGTTTCCTTCTATAATCAACGACACACTATGTAAATAATATTATTTCCCAACTTACCGAGTCTATCGATTTAACAGAATAAATCATGCTCATTGGTAAATCAAAGAAATAAATATAAGTACATGTGCCATTATTATATCGGGATTAAGAGCATGTACCCCATAATAACTGAGGTATGATTCAATTATAAAGCCAATATAAATTGAATCACCTCTATGTCGGTGCTGCTCAATGCACACAAAGTGCACTAGTGTAATTTTATGGTCAAGATAAACCAACACCAAATTACACTACAATCATCCCGATTGTTTGTCCAAATCCATCTTGGTTATGAGCCTCTACTTATACTTTACAAGGGACTGATAACATGATCATCTGTGCGACACCACACGCCATGTTATCTACAATGTAAAGTATGAGATAGGATGCACATACTAATATAAATATGCAAACAGTGATCTTGTGATTATCTTTCAAAATGTAGATGTTCATACAAAAAGCAAGACTTTTAGTATACATCCTAACAATCTCCCACTTATACTAAAAGACTTTATTGTCCTTACGATGTCATACATCTGATTCCCATATCCTCCACATGCCTATCAAAAGCTCTCGCTAGAAAAGGCCTTAGTGAAAGGATCTGCCAGGTTGTCCTTTATTGTAATCTAGGCGACAACAACTTCTCCTCGCTTAGGTGGTACTTGCGCTCTATGTGTTTACTCGCATTATGGGCTCGTAGTTCCTTCGAGTTTGCAACAGCACCACTGTTATCACAACAAATTGTGATAACTCTGGGCAAACCAGGAATCACATCCAAGTCCATTATGAAGTTCTTGAGCCATACAGCTTCCTTGGCCGCCTCAGAGGCTGTCACATACTCAGCTTACATGGTAGAATCTACCACTCATTTCTGCTTGACACTCCTCCATACTATGGCTCCACCTCCTAAAGTAAACACATACCCTGAGGTAGACTTACTTTTGTCCCTATCTGATTGGAAGTCTGAATCCGTATAACTCACAGGGAGTAATTAGTCTGCCTGGTAAACTAGCATATAATCCCTAGTCCTTCTCAAGTACTTCAGTATTTGCTTTATCGCAGTCCAATATCCCTGACCTAGGTTACTCTGATATCTTCTAACCATGCCCACGGCAAAGAAGATATCCAGTCTCGTACATAGCATAGCATACATGAGGTTTCCAACTGCCAAAGCATAAGGAACCGCCTTCATCTCCTCTATCTCCTTTGATGTTTTAGGGCACATCTCCTTAGATAGAGGAACTCCATGCCTGAAAGGTAGAAAGCCTTTTCTTGGAGTTTTCCATGCTAAAATGAGCTTGGACAGTGTCTATGTATGAAGATCGAGATAAATGCAACATCCTTTTCTGGTGATCCCTTACAACCTTGATCCCAAGGATGTGTCATGCTTCTCCCAAGTCCTTCATATCAAACTATTTGAACAACCATACCCTTACGTCTAATAATACTTTGACATTATTGCCAATGAGTAAAATATCATCTTCATATAGTACAAGAAATATCATTACGTTTCCGTCACATCTCTTATATACACAAGACTCATCCGGACTTTGAACAAATCCATATGACTAGATTACCTCATCAAAGCGGATGTTCCTCGTCATAGGTCCAGGGATTAGGTTCATGTTTACCAGGGACCAAGTCCGACGACTCTCCTAAGAACATGAATCTCTCAGGTTGTCTAACAACCCTCCCACTACAACGAGGTACCACCTGCGTATCTTCTGTGACATGCGGTGCAGTGACTTATGGTATGTCCTCCTGTACTGTTGGTACTAAGGTCGAAGCGTCCCCTCAAGAATAATTCTACTCATGGGCTTGTGATTCATCACATAGTCTTCCTCTTAAGAATCGGGCATTCGTGCTAACGATTACCCTCTGATCCATAGGACTATAGAACAGACCACCTTTCGTTCCTCTATGATAGCCTACGAACAAGCGTACTTTTGTACGAGATTCCAACTTATCTGTATCTCCCTTCAGCACATGTTCTGGACTATCTCAAATCTGAATATGTCTTAGACTAGGCTTTCGCCCAATCCATAATTCTATGGGAGTAGAGGGTACTAACTTAGATGGTACCAAGTTCAGTATGTACGCAGCCGTTTCCAGAGCATATCCCCATAACGAATCTAGAAACTCGGAGTAACTCATCATTGAACTAACCATCTCCATAAGAGTCCTATTCCTTCGCTCTGCTACAGCGTTCTATTGGGGCGTACCGGGTGCAGACAATTGGGACTAAATCCCAACCTCTGATAAGTAAGTTCTAAACTCTCCCAAGAGGTACTCGCCACCATGATCCGATCATAATGTCTTGATACTTTTACCTTGATGTTTCTCCACATTAGCCTTGAATTATTTGAACTTATCAAAGCATTTAGACTTGCGGAGCATCAAATAAATGTACCCATACCTTGAATAATCATTATATAAGAGACGAAATATTCAAATCCAACTTTAGCTTGGATAGACATAGGACCACACAAATCAGAATGAACCAATTCCAACACATCTTTGGCTCTATACCCCTTGGCTTTGAAAGTCCTCTTGGTCATCTTACCTTCCAAGCAAGATTCACAGGTTGGGAAGTCTTCCGCCACTAATGAACCCAAGGGCCCATCGACTATCAACCTTTGAATTCTACTAAGGTTAATATGACCAAGTCTTAGATGCTAAAGATATGTTTGGTTTATCTTCGAAGGTTATTTTCTCTTATGGTTAGACGATGAGTTATTTACTTCTATTTGCATCGTGGGAGGTTTTGGTTCTAAAGTGTACAAATTACCAACCAATTTACCTGAACAGATAATCTCTCTATTCTTTTTTATAACAACTCTGTCATTAAAAGAAATAGAATACCCATCCTTTATTATTTTAGAAACTGAAACAAGGTTCTTTCTAAAACTAGGTACATAAAGGCAATTTCTTAAAACCAAAAATTTATTTCTATGAAAAGACAAATAAACATCTCCCACTGCAATAGTCGCCACCTTTGTAGCATTGCCTATGTATACGGTAATCTCTCCATCAGCTAGTCGTCGGGTTTCCTGGAACCCCTGCAAAGAATTACAGACATGATCAGTGGCTCCCGTATCTACACACCAGGTACCGGTAGATAACACCGCTAAGCATGTTTCAACGACAAAACAAAAAGATATACCTTGATTATTTTTCTAACGGCGGAGACAGTCCGTCTTCCAATGTCTAGTCTGCTTGCACGTGAAACACTTGTCTTTCGGCTTCTTCACGCCATCCTGAGGTCCCTGTAATCCAATCACTTTCTTTATTCCATCTTGTTTCTTCTTCTTCTTGCCTTTCGATTTAGAAGTAGAAACCTCTTGAGCAACGAAAGCATGTGCACTTTGAGGAGAAAACCCTTCTGCCGCCTGGAGTTCTGTTAGAAGTTCCGCAACAAATATTTACATTTGTCATATTGTAGCTTAGGTGAATTTGCTCAAAACTCCTTGGTAGAGATTGGAGGATGATATCGACCTGGGTTCCCCCATCGATCTCTGCTCCAAGGACTTCCATCTCATTTAGCCGAGCCATCATTTTGAGAACATGTTCCCTCATAGGCATACCCTCAATCATGGTGGTCATCATCAAGCTCTTCGTGGCCTCTTGCCTAGCGGCCCGATTATGATGTCCGAAGAGTTCTTTGAGATTGAACATTATATCATAAGTAGTGGAAGAAGCCTGATGTTGATGACATTGCGTCATCTCGTCTGCTTTTGTCCACTGCCTAAAATGTTCCTTCTCCTCTTCATCATAATTCACGCTAGGCTTTTCAAGACAGAACTTGAAAAGTACACATTTGGATTCCTCGGCAGTTAAGACAATGTCCAGATTTGGTTCCCAATCATTAAAGTTAGGGGCAGTAAGTTTATTTTCTTTAAAAACAAGTGGGTTAAAAGTCATTTTGAAAATATCCTGAGAATCACAATGATCACACAATTTAGATTTCAAATAATATTGATTTTCCAAAATAATAAATTTTAAAATCAACCAACACCTCAAAACACTGAGAAATTCGCATGCCACGATAGTGTGGACGTATACGAATTCTACCTTTGTAAGAGGAGGTTTTACCCATTAATTTTATTATCTTATCATCCTAACTTTTTGGCAAATAAAATTAATAGTGATTCCTCTTCGGCCCTACAAATAATAGCAGTGACTTCGATAGGGAGGATACTATTATTTGCATCTAAGTGTTTACCATTACACGATATTAAGGAAATTATCTCGGATTATGTGTCGTCCGATGTGGAAAATCACACACTCCTAAATAACTTCCTATAATCATGTCTGACCCAGTGATCCACAGAACAAGCTCATCCGATGGGGAGGAAGGCACTCAAAGCCAACGCACAAGCTTGTTCGCATCAATTGTCAAATTAGTAATGGAGGTCATGGGACCCTTAGGGTCCGTCTCCCACTTAGTTATTTTTAATTGAGAAATTTTCATGCAAGCATGACAAGCACATAAACTAAAAGCAATAAATAAGAAAAATCTAATTTTTCCTAACTATCATGGCTTAGTCTTCAATGTGCCTCCAGTCGTATCGCCACCTCGTCCGCTCCTCCCTACACCATGCGCAAGCCACCATTGAAGGGATCTCTGAGCCGAGATAAAATGTTATTTATTTACATCAATCGATCCTATACTCCATAAAGGAGTGTACATCAAATCTAGATTGAAAGTAAATAAAAAGCGCGGCTAAACATATGTCGTATTTAATTACAAAAATCAAATACAAATTTAGCCTTGTCAACCCCGAGAATTCAAATATTACAACCATGCACAACCATCACATACACACATTATTTTAGCCATAATAGTTGGAATCTCGTGCCTGCAACCAAACAGTTAGCCTACGCACATCCTATTATTATCCGGCAAAATAAAATACATGATAAAGTGCAAAAAGCAACCGAATCCAAAACACACAAAACCGGAAACCTTGGCTCTGATACCAATTATTGGTTTTCACCAAAGGGGATGTCGGGTTGTGCATGGGAAACCTCTCCATGTCTACGGATTAAAATTTTCAATCCGAATGGAGACTTATTTCCCAAACGACCGTCTCATCATCGTGTTAAGCAATTCGAATGATCGCTTGAACAACCAAGTTGTTCTAGCGATCAATCTCATCCAATCGATTAGCCACGGAATAGACGATGAGCGGATCACCGATTTTTGTGTTTATCATCGGGGTCCAAGATAATTAATTATCATAATTAATTAATAAATAATTAACATCCAGATAATTAATTGACCACATGAAATAATAGAAAAACAAAGGAACCAAAGAGAAGAGTTATACCTTCCCTTTTACCTCGCAATCTTCTATTGTATGACCCTCCCTTCTTGGACGTCGTGTGAGCGAGGATCTACCAAGAACCGAAGTCACCAAAGGCCACCAACCAACACAAGCTATCTTCTCCTTCCCACTTACTTGCGCCAGATAAACTCTATCCACTAGGGAGTTGCCTCCGGCCACACCACCTCCACCTCAAGCCGTCGGCCATCTTCCTTGCTCCAAGGATGCGCCAGCCAAGAGGGGAAGGATAGAAGAAGAGGAAGAAGATGATGAAGACCACAAGCTATCTTCTCCTTCACTCTTCCTTGGCCGGATAAACCCTAGCCACTAGGGAGTTGCCGCCGGCCACACCACCTCCAACTCAAGCCGCCGACCCTGTTCCTTGCTCCAAGGATGCGCCGGCCAAGAGGGGAAGGATAGAAGAAGAGGAGGAAGATGATGAAGAAGCCTCCTTCACCAACCCTAGCTGGCCAAGCACTCTTCTCCTCCTTACCTATCGCCGGCGCCAAGCACCGCCTCCCTCTCACCTTTTCCGCCGGGAAACCCTTCCTCTCCTTCTCAAGATTGCACCGGTTAAGGAAGAGAAGAGAAAACTCCACTTCTTCCTTGCGCCACCAATCAAGAGAAGAGAAGGGAGAAGAAGAGGAGAACTCCTCTTGCCGCCGGTTGCCTTAGGAGAGAGAAGGTGAGGGAGAGAAGAGAGAGGCCTTAGTGTTTTCTATGTGTTGGATTCCTTGATTTCATGACACCATGGTATATTTATAAGGCTACAATAGGGACCATGAGGAGGAGTTGGGTCTTGGCCACCTAATGGATCAAGGCCCGATCCATTAGTGATGATCCATTCCACTAAAGGATTCTCATTGATCTACCTCACCAACCCCCATATTTAAATATGGGATCCACCTATTATGAGTACAAGTATCTCCCCGTGTTTAAGATATCGAATGCTCGTTAATTAATTTAAATAATTGACTATTTAATTAATCAATATCTAACTCCTTTAGTAGTACCACTCAACCTTTTCATCATGTCGGACCAAGTTCACCTGCAAGATTTAACATGATGAACCTCATGAGCCCCTCAAGGGGACATCATCAACCCGACTCACCAGGACACGGTTTCCTTCTATAATCAACGGCACACCATGTAAATAATATTATTTCCCAACTTACTGAGCCTATCGATTTAACAGAATAAATCTCGCCTATTGGTAAATCAAAGAAATAAATATTAAGTGCATGTACCCATTATTATATCAGGATTAAGAGCATGCACTCCATAATAACTGAGGTCTGATTCAATTATAAAGTTAGTATAAATTGAATCACCTCTATGTCGATCCTGCTCAATGCACACAAAGTGCACTAGTGTAATTTTTACCACTCAACCTTTTCATCATGTCGGACCAAGTTCACCTGCAAGATTTAACATGATGAACCTCATGAGCCCCTCAAGCGGACATCATCAACCCGACTCACCAGGACACAGTTTCCTTCTATAATCAATGGCACACCATGTAAATAATATTATTTCCCAACTTACTGAGCCTATCGATTTAACAGAATAAATCTCGCCTATTGGTAAATCAAAGAAATAAATATTAAGTGCATGTACCATTATTATATCAGGATTAAGAGCATGCACTCCATAATAACTGAGATCTGATTCAATTATAAAGTTAGTATAAATTGAATCACCTCTATGTCGATCCTGCTCAATGCACACAAAGTGCACTAGTGTAATTTTATGGTCAAGATAAACCAACACCAAATTACACTACAACCATCCCGATGGTTTGTCCAAATCCATCTCAGTTGTGAGCCTCTACTTATACTTTACAAGGGACTGATAACATGATCTTCTGTGTGACACCACACGCCATGTTATCTACAATATAAAGTATGAGACAGTATGCACATACTAATATAAACATGCAAACAGTGATCTTGTGATTCTCTTTCAAAATGTAGATGTCCATACAAAAAGCAAGGCTTTTAGTATACATCCTAACAGGCTCTAGCTCGTGCTTCTTTTGGCGGTTAGTCCGGTGAAAAGCGACCTGGCTCTGATATCAATTGTTAGGACCAAAAGGAATTTAGATATTTCCACAATGGTATGATATTGTCCACTTTGGGCCTAAGCCCTCATGGTTTTGCTCTTGGGCTCTCCCAAAAGATCTCATACCAATAGAGATATCTTTTTTGCTTATAAGCCTATGATCTTTCCCATGTGTTTTTGATGTGGGACTATGTTTGCAACCTTGCAACCCCAACAGATGATATCCTGATTAAGATCGAGAAGGGGAAGGACATGATTACCGAACTGGAGGAGACGTTCGCTACTCTCAGAGCTAACATACTAAAGTTGAATCCAGCTAAGTCTCTATTCCGAGTAAAAAGTGAGCATTTCCTCAGGTACATGGTAACATAAAGAGGGACTGAAGCAAACGCAGAGAAGGTGCAAGCTATTCTGAACATGTCATCACCATGCAACTTCAGAGAAGTTTAACGACTCAATGGAAGGATCACAACTCTATCCAGATTCATATCTAAGTCAGTAGATTGGACTTTACCTTTCTTCAAAATCATGAGGAAAGTAGTCAAGTTTGAATGGGATGGTCAGTGTAAGAAGACCTTCATGGAGCTGAAGGCATACTTATCTGGTCTTCCCATATTATTCAATCTGTTGGAAGGGGAGACTCTTTTTGTCTACCTATCTGCAGCGGAGCAGGCTATAGACTCAGCACTTATTCAGGAGGAAGGTAACATTCAGTACCCCATATATTTCTTCAATCACCTTCTTAAAGATGCAGAGACTGAATATACCCTCCTTGAGAAGTTGGCATACGTGCTAGTCTTAACCGCGCGAAGGTTGAGACATTACTTCTTGGCACATCCCATCGTCGTATTTACCAATTGCCCACTTGAACGTGTCCTCACAATCTCGAGGCATCTGGGTGATTGATCAAGTGGACCATAGAGTTGAGCGAATATGGGATCCAGTATCAGCCTCGAACAACTATTAAAGCTCATGCTTTAGCTGACTTCATGCTTGAGACAGTTCCAATTCTCGAGTCCAAGAAAATTTGGAAGAATTATATTGATGACTCGTCTAATCAAAGGTCCAGCAGAGTCGGGGTGTTAATTATATCTCCTCGCGAAGATGTGTTACAATTATCCATCCGACTAAACTTCTGAGCTATCAATAATGAAATTGAATACGAAGCAATGCTAATTGGACTGCAAACTTCCAAGTAGGTCGGAGCCACTCGGGTTACATTTTATTCAGATTCTCAGCTAGTAGCACAACAATTAGAAGGAGATTTCAAAGTTCGGAATGAACTGCTGCAGAGGTATGTGATAGCATATAATCAATTGAATGGTACTTTTGTAGAAGTAACTCAGCAAAAAATCTCCCGAGCGGATAATGTCAAGGCTGATGAACTAGAAAAGCTAGCAAGTACTCTAACATCATGAACATTTGATGAGTCTGTCATCCAAGAGGAGGCAATAACTCAGATTGACGGAGAGCTTTCTGACGTTGTACCCCCTGATTGGAGAGAACCTTAAATAGTGTTACTCCGAAATAGTACCCGAGGACCGTAATCAGGCCCGACTCTTCATGTGTAGGCTGGCTCGATTCACATTGGTGGGGGAACAACTTTATAAAAGAGCATTCACAAGGCCCTTACTCAAGTGCATCGGCTTGGGTGATGTCGAGTATGTTTTATGAGAAGTTCATGAAGGCATATGGGGGAGTCATATCGGCGACCAATCAATGGCTAGGAAGATTATCCTTGCCAAATATTTCTGGCCCACATTACTGGCAGATGATAACAAGTTTATCGCCGGGTGTGAATCATGCTAGAAGCATCAACATATCCCCCATCACCTGACTGAACTACTTCGAGCCTCTACAATCTCTTGTCCTTCAATCAAAGGGTGATGGATATAGTAAGTCCCTTTCCGACTGGGCCACAACAAAAGAAGTTTTTGCTGGTTCTAGTGGATTACTTCTCCAAATGGGTTGAAGCTGAACCACTCGCCCAAATTACTGAGACGGCCATGATGAAATCCTATGGAAGGATATTGTTTATAGGTACAAAATTCCTCATAAATTGGTATCGGACAATGGTAGACAATTTTCGGATCGTAAGCTTCGAGAATGGTGTGAAGGGTTGGGTATTCAGCAGGCCTTTACTTCAGTAGCTTACCCACAGAGCAATGGTCAGGCCGAAATTGTCAATCGGGAAATAATCCAAGGCCTCAAGATAAAGTTGGAACATATTGTTGGGATCAATGTGCCGGCTAGAGGGGGGTGAATAGCTTTCTTCCTACAATTATTAGCATAAGCGGAAACTTAAACAATCAATTAGAACAATGATAACAATGTATCATTTACGTGGTTGGGAAATTGCTTGCTCCTACTCCACGGCGTGTCCTTGAGGTGGACGAACCCTTGATCCTTCGGTGGATCACTCCCCGGCAATCTTTGGCTAAAATTTTCTCCTTCTCGGTGGAGAACAACCTCTCACAAAGTTTCTTCCTCCTTACAAGATGTGAGCTAGGGTTTAGGAGGAAGAAGGAAGATTTGGAGCTTGAGCACTTGAACACTTGAGCAAAGATTTCACAACGAATAACTAACATTTCTCAAGTCTTAAGTTCCTCTTTAAATAGAGGGGGGAGCTGTTAACCAAACAGCTCAGCCCCGACACCAGTCGACTGCCCCCAGGGCCAGTCGACTGGTGTCCAGCCAATGGCTAGTCTAACGGCTAGATTTCAAACAGACCAATTGACTGGTCCCCAAACTAGTCGACTGATACCTACTGTTCGACCTTATAGAAAAATCAGTCGACTGGTTCCTATACCAGTCGACTGCTACAGTACACTCTCAGAATTGTCAGTCGACTGCTTGCCTTGCCAATCAACTGCTCTGCTTACAAGTTCACTCTCAACCTTTTCGGAGTTCATCCTTTGCGTATATCTTGAAGTCCACTTCCTTGGCTTGCCCCTTGAAGTTCTCTTCCTTCGGCTCTCGTCCCTCGGATGCACACAAGCCCACGGCTTGTCTCCATGACATCCTTCGCGTATGCCTTTGAAGTTTACTTCTTTGACTCGCCCTTTGAAGTCCTCTTCCTTCGACTCTCGTCCCTTGGATGCTTCACTCTGTTATTCCTCATGTGTGGTTCACCAAGTCTTGCAGACTTAAACACACACATCAAATTAACATGAAAACCTAACTTAATCATATTGACACACACATCAAAACCCATGATCTACCCGATCAAACTTGGATCGATTGCACCAACAATCTCCCCCTTTTTGATGTGTGGCAATATATTTAAGTTAGGTACAAAAATAACAATTGAAAATTAAAATCATAGTATATTAAGACACATAAACATGCATCTTCCCCCTTAACCTATTCCTTATCATATGATTTTTAATTTGTGCACAAATATAAAGAATTAAGTTAAATTCTAACTTTAAATCTTTCAATTCTCCCCCTTTGACATCATCAAAAAGATTGTACCAATCAATATTAACCTACAGTATCAAATAGGGACAATGTTTCAACTTCTGAAAATACACTGAAATCAGAAAACTTATGTACCAGTCGATTGAGTCAGTTACCAGTCGACTGGTCTCATGGAAACTGTCCTTTCTTCTAAGAAACAGTAATATTAGTCGATTGACCCTTGTACCAGTCGACTGATACATTTCTGATTCAAATTTCAGCCTTTTGAGCTGAATTTCAGAAATACATAAAAATTGTAGAAAATTCAAAAAATTATGAAATTTTACAAACATATATATTTCTTATGATGTTTTCTAATAGAGACAAATATATTTTCATAAAAAATCTAAATATGTTTGACTTTTTGACCTAAACTCAAAAACTTTGAAAAATCTTCAACTATATATCAATATTAAGTCATAGTTTTGAACACTTATGTTTTTCAAATCAATGCCAAAGCAAATAAACCCATAATTGCTTTCAAAACATTTGAAATGTCCAACTATGATCTATGGGCAAGATGTCCATTAATTAAATATGTATTTTCTTCATAGTTGGTCTATTATTACTAGAGTGATACAATTCATAATCACCAAAATGCTATAAGCATATGTGAATTATGAGTATCATCCTATCATCTCATATGTACAAATAAACTCATAAATCAATTCATTATGAGATGTTTTAAAGGTAATCCTTATTTAGCCTATTTTATCATGAATTTCTATTTTTGGGCTAAGTGCTCCCCTCAAGGTCTCAAGTCAACCATTTTTCAAAAATTTAAAATTTTAACAACATGGTTGACTAAAACTAAATCCTCTAACCCTTGAGAATTGACTTTGGCACCCAATAGAAATGTTTTCTAATTGGGTTGACCAAATATTCTTTGGGAATCCATTTTCTATTTAGAGTTTTGGTTTTTGCTTGTCCTATAACAAATAGGCAATGATAGGTCTTTTCATTGCTAGAATCACTATACCCTAAACCCGTTTTCTAAAACTTGCTCTTTGACTCTTAATAATCATGTCTAAGGTGTTAGAGCCAATTTTAAATTTTCTAAGGGTTTTACTAAGGTTATCCACCTTTTTCCTTAATTCCCTATTTTCTTCTTCTAAGCATAAACCATTAAAACTAGAAAAAGAAGAGGCATGAATATCATCCTAAATTTTCATGGATTCTAATTTTTCATTTAGCATGCAAATTTCATTTTTCAAACATTTAATTTTCTTCTTAGCTTTAACCAAGTCATCATTAGTGCTAGAAATTATCTTAACTAATGTGGTAGTGGGTAGATTATATACCTCACTTACCGAGATGTCCAAATCCGAAGTTGAGCCTCCCCCTTCACTTGAGTTCCCTTCATCTTCACTTGAGTTCTTCCCTTCTTCAATTTCGGATGATGTGGAGGCAATATCGTCAATTCTCATTAAGGCAAAATAGGATACATGATGCTCCTCCTCTTCCGATGAAGATAACTCATCCCATGTTGCCTTTAAACTTTGCACCTTCTTCCCCTTTTCTTTTGTTTTCTTCTTTGCTTCTTTCTTCTTTTCTTCCTTTTTCTTAAAGAGTGGACACTTATCTTTCATATGTCCTTCTCCTTGACAATTGTAACATATGATCTTCCTTGTTCTACTCTTACTCCTTGAACTTTTCCTACCATAAGATTTGTTAGTAGAAAAATATTTAAATATTTTCCTCATTTTCCTTACCATGTAGGTTTTCGCATCACTATCCATGGACGCACTTGATTCTTCCGAGTTGGATGAGGAAGTCTTCTTCTTTTTACCTTTTCGCTTGTTTGCTACAAGAGCTATACATTTTGGTTTGTAGACTTCTTCAATAGCTCCTCCAATCTGAGTTTCATGGAGTTTCATGGTTGAGAAAAAATCTTCTAGAGAGGTTTTCTCTAGACCCTTGGATATGTAATATGAATCCACCATTAAGCTCCAATTTGATGTTCTTGGGAAGACATTGATGGCTTTCATTAATATATCTCGGTTTGAAAGTTGCTCTCCTACACTTGTTAGTCCATTAATTATTTCTTTAAATCTAGCATGCAAATTTGATACCTTCTCCCCTTTATCAAGCTTGATGTTGTTGAGTTGAGATCGGAGAAGATCTCTTTTTGCCAATTTCCTACAAATCCTTGGCACTTGAGTAGCTCCCAATTCTTGTTACTTCTTGTTGAGGAAGCATACTTAATAGATGATGCAAGGCTTTGAAATTTGCTAGATGGTCATCTCTTTGCTTCTTGCTCCATCTTATCGTCTCAAGTGGTTTGTTCTCTTGATCCCTAGGCACTTTAAAATCGTTTTCCATAATCAACATAATATCAAAATCTATATTGAAAAATACCTTCATCCACTTTTTCCACCAAGCGAATTCTCCTTCAAATTTTAGCGGTTGGATGTGCGAGCCGACCATTTTTAATGAATATGCTCTTCTTGGCGGTTAGTCCGTTGAAGTCAACCTTGCTCTGATACAAAGTTTTGGGATCAATGTGCCAGCTAGAGGGGGGTGAATAGCTTTCTTCCTATAATTGTTAGCGCAAGAGAAAACTTAAACAATCAATTAGAACAATACTAACAATGTACCGTTTACGTGGTTTGGATATTGCTTGCTCCTACTCCATGGCGTATCCTTGAGGTGGACGAACCCTTGATCCTTCGGTGGTTCACTCCCCGATAATCTCCGGCTAAAACTTTCTCCTTCTCGATGGAGAACAACCTCTCACAAAGCTTCTTCCTCCTTACAAGATATGAGCTAGGGTTTAGGAGGAAGAAGGAAGATTTGGAGCTTGAGCACATGAACACTTGAGCAAAGATTTCACAATGAATAACTAACCTTTCTCAAGTCTTAAGCTCCTCTTTAAATAGAGAAGAGAGTTGTTAACCAAACAGCTCAGCACCGACACTAGTCGACTGCCACTACTGCCACTGGGGCCAGTCGACTGGTGTCCAGCCAACGGCTAGTCTAACAACTGGATATCGAACAGACCAATCGACTGGTCCCCAGACCAGTCGACTGATACCTACTATTCAACCTTACAGAAAGATCAGTCGACTGGTTCCCATACCAGTCGACTGCTACAGTACACTCTCGGCAGTGTCAGGCGACTACTTCCCTTGCCAGTCGATTGCCCTGCTTACAAGTTCACTCTCAACCTTTTCGAAGTTCATCCTTCGTGTATGCCTTGAAATCCACTTCCTTGGCTTGCCCCTTAAAGTTCTCTTCAATCGTCTCTCGTCCCTCGAATGCATACAGGCCCACGGCTTGTCTCCATGTCATCCTTCGCGTATGCCTTTGAAGTCTACTTCCTCAACTTGCCCTTTGAAGTCCTCTTCCTTCGGCTCTCGTCCCTTGGATGCTTCACTCCGTTATTTCTCATGTGTAGTTCACCAAGTCCTGCAGACTTAAACATACACATCAAATCAATGTGAAAACCTAACTTAATCATATTGACACACATATCAAATCTCATGATCTACCTAATCAAACTTGGATCGATTGCACCAACACATATTGGTGGTAGTTGGGTGGGAAAACTCCCGAGCATCTTATGGTCGTATCGTACTACCCCCAAAGAGGACACTGGGCAAACTCCATTTTATCTTGTATATAATGTAGAGGTGGTGATTCCAGTGGAGGTAGGTGAAGAATCAACTTAGCAGCAGCTATACAACAAGGAGAATAATGATTGAGAGCACTACTCGACTTGGACTTGGTCACGGAGGTGCGTGATAAAGTTGTTACTCGGCTAGCTGCATGCCTTCAACGCATGGAGAAGGCCTACAACCGTCGAGTTATCCCCAAGGCTTTCCGAGTCGGGGATCAGGTATGAAAAAGAATCAAGCCTATTGACGACATCGATAAGCTCAAGCCGTAATGGAGTGGGTCGTACATAGTTATTGAAAAGCATACAGGTGGTAGATATTATTTGCAAGATGCTAATGCCAAAACGTTGAACATGCCATTGAATGCAAATCATCTCCAGCTCTATCGTACACAGTAGTTTCTATCAGGAAATATTCTTACATGCACATATATTTGTATTCCCTTGTCTTCTAGTCAATTAAATTGATAGGACAAATTTTATTCAGGAACTCAAGAACATAAGGATGTGCCCATCGAAGCGTGATGCAACCAAGGTTCCTACCAGCTTGTGGTGCCGAGGATGCCCAAGCTGTGTAGACCTGGTCGAGGTGTTGAGGACCAAGAGCAACCGAAGTTCCTACCAGCTTGTGGTGCCAAGGATGCCCAAACTGTGTAGACCTGACCGGGGTGCTGAGGATGCCCGGGCGAGAGCAGCCAAAATTCCTACTAGTTTATGGTGTCGATGATGGCCAAGCTGTGTACACCTGGTCGAGGTGCTGAGGATGTCCGGTTGGGAGCAGCCAAAGTTTCTACCATCCTGTGGTGCCAAGGATGCCCAAGCTATGTAGAACTGGTCGTGCTATTGAGGATGCCCAGCATGGAGCAACCGAAGTTTCTACCATCTTGTGGTGTCGAAGATGCCGAAGCTCTGTAGACCTGGCCATGGTGTTGAGGATACCTGACCAGAAATAGCCGAAGTTCCTACCAGCTTGTGGTGTCGAGAACGCCCAAACTGTGTAGACTTGGCCATGGTGCTGAGGATGCCCGACCGAGAGCAGCCAAAGATCCTACCAGTTTATGGTGCTGAGGATGCCCAAACTGTGTAGACCTAGCCGTGGTGTTGAAGATACCCGACTGAGAGTAGCCAAAGCTTCTATCATCTTGAAGTTGCCAAAGATACTCCATTGACTCAACTTCCTTAGCGTAGAAATAAATTATCCAACAGGGAGTCAGTATGGTCACTTTCTTAAGAGTGAGTTGAGATTGTAGTTTGATTGGTGCAAGTCCTCCAGGAAATAAGTGACAAAGATCACCACGAATACAAGACCTTATGGGAAATCATATTTTCTAGAGAACTAAGGCAAGACACAAGCGAGTGGCAAAATAACTAAAATAAATTTCACAATTATAAACAATTCAAGAGCCTTCTGGCAACAAAACGATAAATAAGATTGCATCACAGCTCTTTTTCTTCTGTGAACAACTCCTCCCAGGCTTGGCCAACATTGAGGAAATTCAAGTCAACATCTGGCTTCAATACATAGCTCGTTGGATTTGCTAAACAACTCTATTAACGCTTTGCTTGAGCCACTTCAGAACTTGGTCAGCCATTATGTCGCCAAACACTTCAGACTGGAGGAATTTAGCCTTGACAACCACTTCTATCTCCGCCTGACGGGCTTCCTCTATGACTTTATAGTCTTCTAACTTCGCGAGGGCCCAATCCCATTCAGCCTTTATCTTTTCCGCTTCAGCGAGCGTCTGGTCTCGGACAACAAGAGCCTCGTCGCGTTGTTCTTGTTAGATCATGACCGTCAAGCTAGAGGGGGTGAATAGCTTCTTTCGTTTTTCTTCCTACAATCGTTAGTGCGCAAGCGGAATATACTAAATAAAACAAAAACCTAACGAAGAAGAATGACACACCGATGTAGGTGGTTCGGAGATGATGCTCCTACTCCACGACAGTCCGTAAGGTGAACGATCCCTAATCCTTCGGTGGATCACTCCCGGGAGCACCTCCGGCTAGATCTCGTAGCTCTTTGTGGGTGGAGAAACCTCACCACAATCTCTGGACACTACCTGAGCACAATAGACTACTAACCAATTCTATCCAAGCAGGTTTCGTCGAGGAAGAACAGCCCTAAACGAGCTCCCTTAAATAGAGCTTGAGCTAAAATGTGACCGTTACTAGTCGACTGCCCCTGGGGCAGTCGACTGGCCTTTCAAGAATTCGAATTCTCACACTTGACCTTTTGAATTCCGGTCACACCAGTCGACTGGTCCTTCCCTAAGCCTAGGGTTACCCTTCCCGAGTACATTTCTCTCCACACTCGAACCCTCCCGGCTTAGTCCCCATGTACAATCACTCAACACTCGGACCCTCACGACCTGGTTGACTCTTCAAACAGCAGTCTCGATCTATTGCCTTCACGCCCTCTGCATCTTCGCCTCCCGTCCCTCAGATGCGCATGCAAGCCGTCGGCTTGCCTCCATGCCATCCTTCACACATGCCTCAAAGTCCGTCCCTCGGTTCATCATCTCTGCTTCAGCAGCCTCGATCCATCGCCTTCAATCCCTCTTTGACTTTGGCTCTCGTCCCTCAGATACGCACACAAGCCCGCGGCTTGCCTCTATGTCATCCTTCACGTACGCCTCGAAGTCTGCTTCCCTCGGCTCATCGTCCATGCTTTGTCCATGGTCCCTCGGATGCACATACAAGCCCACGGCCTGCCTCCATGCTATCCTTCATCTGAAGACATCCAACCAAGTATATGTGTACCTGCAAACCTGCACACTCACATACATATATTAGAACACAATAAACCCCTAACTTAACCATATTGACACACACATCAAAACCCATGATCCTCCAGATCATACTCGGGTCGATTGACCCAACAATCTCCCCCTTTTTGATGTGTGACAATATGTTTAAGTTAGGTAAAACAACAACAATAGTAATTGAAAATTAACAGCATAGGAAACAAGAGGCACCTTCCCCCTTAACCTATGCCCTCTCCCAATTTTCAATCCTCACTCACAACACCAAGTTAAGTTATACCCAACTTAACACCACAAGTTCTCCTAAGTTAAGTTAAACCTAACTTAACACCACAAGTTCTCCCCCTTTGACACCATCAAAAAGATTACCCCAAGCAATCCTAACCCTAGTGTCAATGAGAACCCAAACTATTTCTGAAAAACCCATTAGAAATCACCAAACAGCCATATCCGTCGATTGCCCCTGGGGCAGTCGACTAGCCTATGAAATTCGCAGATTTACAAAAACATCAGTCGACTGCCCTCAGGGCAATCGACTGATACAAGCCATTTCTGAATTTTCAGCCTAATATTCAGAAATCCATAGAAAATTCTACAAAATTCAAAAAAATGTAAAATTTTGCAAGCATATTTGTTAGGATATAACCTACCCTAGAAAAATATGGTTTCATGAAAAATACCAAATATGCTTGACTTTTGGTATAAACTCCAATTCTCTCAAAAAGTTTCATTTTGTATCAACTTCTAAATCCATATATGAAACCATGTGTTTGCCAAAACCAACCATTACCATTTTACACATAGAATTGTTTCCAAATCCTCCTTTTTCTTTATATATTCTCAAGATGATAAAAACCTCCCCCTTTTTATCTCTTAACCCTAGACATATTCATATCTATCACATTTGTCTTACATTTCATAACATCAATAACGCATTATTCAATCATCACATCATGAACTGAAATAAAAGCAATATAAAATATGAATTCAAGGTTTCATACATAATCCAAATTAAAGTATAAAAGTAGCACAAGGGCCAAAGCCCCGAAGTAATTAAACCTTACAATGCCAACAGAAATGTTTGAGAGATAAGATATAAATTCAAGCAAAACACTCTCAACACTAAAATCATCACATAAACTCTACTGCATGTCGTCGCCCGGAGGAGGAGGAGGACCCTGGTATGCCATATGCCACTGCTGCATCATAGCATGCATCTCTGCCTGTTGCTGCTGCATGTTAATCTGGCGCTGCTGGAATGTCTGAAAATCCTCCCTCAGCCCGTGTACCTCAAACTGGAGCTGGGAGAACTGCTCCTGTGTAACTCCTCCAGCGGGCTCCTCCTCATCAAAACTAGAAGAATCAGAGTGCTGTCTCCAGACTATCTCCCCCTGTCGGCACTCAATCCCTGCCAAGGACAGCTGTCGTGCACCAATATGATTGTAGTCCTTGGACAAGTGATGCACCTTACCTCTAGTCGTGTGAATACCTCTAGACTGAAATAACTCGGTCAGGATATAGCAAAAGGGCATGTAAATCTTGCCATTTACACTGTGTGAAAAGTGAACAATGGAGGCAAAGACATGTAGGGTGACATCAATATCTAATGGCCTCTCCAGCACATACATCATTACTAAGTGAGGAAGTCGAATCTTCGACCTCCCCTTGGTAACGATGCGTAAGATGCAGTCTAAGACAACTTTATATAATACATTGCTAGCTGGACTCATGCGCTTAGCCTCGAAAAGGCGCTGTGTAGAAACTTGACATCTCTCAAAATAATGCAAATGAATCTGGTCCAGGGTCACACCAGGAAAGGTAAAAGGGTCGATAATTTTTGGAAAATAAGTAAATACATTACTGGACGCCCTGCACCCTAGAAATGATCCTAAGACTGTAGGTGTAAAGGGAATAGTCTCTCCTGCCACTAGGGACTCATAAGTCCCGTTATCTGAATCAATGCATGTAAGGTTGGCATAAAATTCCTTACACATGTCAATATTGACATCATGCTGACAATAAACTAATTGCTCTAGACCAAAGTATGTAATCATCTCAGAAATATGAGGAGTTTTCTCTTGAAAGTATTGTCGGTTAAGATACCGATAATTCATTAATATAAACTCATTATCCTCAAATCTCTGTAGACACTCCTCAGACCGGACCCGAGATGCCTCCGGATTTATATGACCTTACTGTGATGACCCCTCACCCTTTCTTTTCTTTTGGACAACTCTAAAATGTAACCATACCCATGCATGTACCACACATTACCCCACAATGAGGAAACACAAAGAAAAACATGCACAAAGAAACAAATTAGTTCCAAACTATGAACTAACTGTGAAAAAATACATTACATAAATAGTTACCGTTTCTCCCTTCGTTGCATGGTGAAGATGGATGAGGATTGGCTTGTGAGTGGAGGTTTTACTAACCCTAGGTTTAGATCTGAGGTGGGAGGAGGCTAGAGAGGTGTTTTAGGGCTTGGGGAACGGCTTAGATCAAGAGAGGTGGTCGGGGAAGAAGGAATCTCGCAGGGGGTGGCACCGAAAACCCTAGGTTCGGCCACCCCCGCGCGGCTATTTTTATTTAAAACCACGAATATCAGTCGACTACCCCTGGGGTAGTTGATTGGTAATTTTGAAATCCTATTTCCCGGTTTGCACTAGACCAGTCGACTGGTACTGAACCAGTCGACTGGTACTCTAATTTCAGCCTCCAGTCCTAATTTCATAAATGCATAATTAATTCCACAAACCTCCAAAAAATCTGAAATATCATGGAGAGGTTTGTGGAGCCTATGTTTACTTGGAAAAAAAATATGTTTTCAACCAAATCTACACCGGATCCCAAGATTGACACGAAATTCAACCCTACCTAAATAGTGTCATTTAACCTTACCTAAAAGTTCTAGTTTTGATCTCTCCTTGATGTACCTTCCCATACCTAACCATAATACATTCCTAGCACTGAGTTATATGGTGTTTACACATTAAACACCAATTTCTACCCAATATGATCATATTTTCATCTTTTCGTCCATAAATCTCCTTTTAGTGTGTCAATGCCCTAGGATTAAGACTCAAATGCGTCTTCCAAACCCTTTGGCACATTCCATAGTCCATCTAATCTCCTAGAAGAAGTCCTCCTGAGATCCATTGACCATGGATCCCGTTTTGACTTCTAGATATCTTCCTTGAGCTCCTAACCTTAGTCACCTCTCTTGGTGACTCATCTACAACGGCAAGACTACACCGGTGTACCTCCAGTGCTTCTTGACCTTCAACTCTTACTTTCTTAACATTCCACACCTTGCCCTTGGTAAACTTCTTCTTCTCCCCTTTAAATGACTTCTCCTTATCATTTTTGACTTTTCCTTTGCTATAGTCATATGGCACCTTGCCATATGATTTCGGACTAGCCTTTTTATTAACATTTGACCCCCTAGATTGGTATCCTAGTCCCGACCTACCATCAAAGCTTGATTTTCCTTCTCTAGATTCCTAACCTTAATATCACTACGACCATTTTGATCATTCCTAGACATACCCATTTTTCTAGGCATGTGTCTCCCTTTCTTAGGGTTAATGCCTTGGTCCTTTAGTCTAAAAACCCTAGATTTATCATGCACCATGGATTCTTTAGAATTTTGGCACGCAATGTTATTTATAGCAATCATTAATATTTCTAGCACGCATACAACGTTTGAAGCGTAAGTAAAGTTAGGGATTAACTCCCTTACCCTTGTAGCTCCCCCTTGATGTGAGCTTCCTTTCTTTTCCTCTTTTTCCCATCTTCTTAAATACTCCATTTTCTTGAGCTCTCCTTTTCTTGGACATTGGGTGTGGTAATGTCCTAGCTCCCCACAAGTGTAGCACCTAATGTGCTTTTTCTCCTTCCTTTCCCTACAACCCACAGTAGATTTTAAATGAATGGACCCGGGTTTAGGGTTTACCTCCTTTTTACCTAGTGGACACTTGTCCTTGTAGTGGCCCTTTCTTGTTGCATCCAAAGCATACAATGTGGTCTTTGGTTCTTGCTTTGGTGGAGGTAGGAGCTTCTTCTTGCTCCGGTATTGATGAGGGTCTCTCCTCCCCCTCACTCCTTGAGGTGGAGACCTCTTCTTTCTCCCTTGATGAAGTAGATGGCCTCTCACTCTCTTCTTCCACTTCACATGATGAGATGAGCAATTCTTCTTCTTCTTTATCTTCTTAGACCATTAAGTTTATTTCCTTTGGCTCTTCTATCTTTTGGGCTTGTGTAGGGTTCTCATGAAATTCTTCCAACTTGTTCCACAACTCATATGCGTTTTTATATTCACCTATACCACTCAAAATATTATTAGGCAAAATATTAATTAATATTCCAATTACCTTCTCATTTGCCTTGGATTGGGCTTGTTGCTCTTTAGTCTAATATCTAGGTCGAAGTCTTTTTCCGTGCTTATCCTTTAGAACATCGAAGGGTTCTTCTAACATCACCATGCACTCCCAATCCATTCCAAACCAAGTCTTCATTCTTGTCCTCCAATAGTCAAAATCTTCATGATCGTAAGGTGGTGGAATGTTGATGTCATCTCCCAACTTATCTTCCATCATCATTCCCTCTAGCTTGTGCTCTTTTGGCGGTTATTCCAACAAGAGCAGACCTTCGCTCTGATACCACTTGTTAGATTGTGACCGTCAAGCTAGAGGGGGGTGAATAGCTTCTTTTGTTTTTCTTCCTACAATCGTTAGTGCGCAAGCGGAATATACTAAATAAAACAAAAACCTAAAGAAGAAGAATGGCACACCGATGTACGTGGTTCGGAGATGATCCTCCTACTCCACTATAGTGCGTAAGGTGGACGATCCCTAATCCTTCGGTGAATGACTCCCTGGAGCACCTCCAGCTAGATCTCGTAGCTCCTTGTGGGTGGAGAAACCTCACCACAACCTCTAGACACTACCTGAGCACAATAGACTACAAACCAGCTCTATCCAAGTAGGTTTCGTCGAGAAAGAACATCCCTAAACGAGCTCTCTTAAATAAAGCTCGAGATGAAATGTGACCATTACCAGTCGACTGCCCCTGGGGCAGTCGAATGGCCTTTCGGGAATTCGAATTGTCACATTTGACCTTTCTAATTCTGGCCACACCAGTTGACTGCCCCTGGGGTAGTCAACTAGTCCTTCCCTAAGCCTAGGATTACCCTTCCCGAGTACATTTCTCTCCGCACTCGAACCCTCCTGGCTTAGTCCCCAAGTACAATCACTCAACACTCGGACCCTCACGACATGGTTGACTCTTCAAATAGCAGTCTCGATCTGTTGCCTTCACGTCCTCTTCATCTTCGGCTCCCGTCCCTCAGATGCGCACGCAAGCCCTCGACTTGCCTCCATGTCATCCTTCACGCATGCCTTGAAGTCCGCATCCCTCGGCTCATCGTCTCTACTTTAACAGCCTCGATCCGTCGCCTTCAAGCCCTCTTCGACTTTGGCCCTCGTCCCTCGGATATGCACACAAGCCCGCGGCTTGCCTCTATGTCATCCTTCACGTATACCTCGAAGTCTACTTCCCTCGACTCATCATCCCTGCTTTGTCCATGGTCCCTCGGATGCGTACACAAGCCCACGGCCTGCCTCCATGCCATCCTTCACCTGAAGACATCTAACTAAGTCTATGTGTACCTGCAAACCTGCACACTCACAAACACATATTAGAACACAATAAACCCCTAACTTAACCATATTAACACACACATCAAAACTCATGATCCTCCATATCATACTCGGGCCAATTGGCCCAATAGTTCCCTTGCCTTAGACAATCGGGACTCAGCTCTGGCGATGGTCTCTATATGGTCAGATATATAATTGGCGGCATTTTGCAAATCCACTCATTCTTAAACAACTTCTCCATCTGTTCCTTGACCTAGCTACTTAGGTCCTCCTTTGATGATTCGAGGAGACAAATTTCCTCCAACAGTTTAGTCTCCCGAGTCTGAAGTTGCTCCTTGTCCAGGGTCAATTGACCATACTTTGTCGAATGAGAGATTTAACTCTCTTCGCTATAAGGCATTCCCTGTGTCAGACGTTGTTCAAATTTAATTCCAATGCCCAGGAGTTATCCATCGCATACTCGAGCTTGGCACGGAGGTCCTTTGTGACCTTGGCCTAAATCTGACCCTCCCGTTGGACCCGCAAATCTCGACCTCGAGCTTAGATACCTTCTGTTGCAGCACTAATGTCTTACGCTTGGGGAGCATTCTGTGGTTGAGAATCAGGCACTCGGACGTGGCCTAATAAGAAAAGAAGTAAGATTTCAAAGCAAAAGTAATAAGGAAGAAATCTGATGGATCGCTTGGCGTGCTAGAGGGAGGGTGAATAGCACTTTTTCGGTTGTTTCTCTACAAGTTCGTTAGCGCAGTGAAAACAATAATATGCAAAGAGAATAAGAACAATGCTAACAACCAACCGTTTACTTGGTATCCACCCAGATGGGTGACTAATCCAAGGATCCACGCCGTACACCACTTCCACTATGAAAAAATCTCCTTCAGGTGGAGAAACCTGTACAGTGGTGATTTTCCTCCTTATAGAATGTAGTACCGCTCACGTGCAAAAAGGTCCTCCTTTTATAAGAGAGAGAAAGTAGAGAACACTTTTCAGACGAGCAGCACTTCGTTATCGTACGGAACCGTACCGCTCATGTGTAAAAAGGTCCTCCTTTTAGGAGAACAGGACAAACTTGCAGTCTGTCCAGCCCCGCACCAGTGCACTGTCCCTGGGGCAGTCGACTGGCCTAGCATTAATTACTAGCCAACGGCTAGTTTTCGGGGTATACCAGTCGACTGCCTCGGGGCCAGTCGACTGGTAGAAGGCTGAAAACCTTCTGTGAGTTTTGGCAGTCGACTGCCCTCTGGCCAGTCGACTGTCCACTCACTCCCAGCCAGTCTTCACATAGTCCTTCTCGTATGCCTTCAGGTTCACTCCTTGGCTCGCCCCTTGAAGTCATCTTCCTCTGGCTCTCGTCCCTCGGATGCGCACACAAGCCTCCCTTGGCTTGCCTCCATGTCATCCTTCACGTGTGTCCTTGAAGTCCACTTCCCGGCTTGCCCTTGGAGTCCTCCTCCCTCGGCTCTCGTCCCTCGGATATGTCCACCATGTGTGATTCTCCAAGTCCTACAAACTCAATCACACACATCAAATACAACATAACACTCTAATCTTAAACATATTCACCCACACGCATCAAAACCATGATCTTCCAATCATTTAAGGGTTGATTGCCTCAACAATCTCCCCCTTTTTGATGTGTGGCAATATGTTTAAGTTTAGAGATTAACAACAACCAACAATAACAATAGCAAAAGATAGCAATTGAAAAAGTAAAAGACATAGTAACCCTAAGAGGTAGCCTCCCCCTTAATCCATGTCTTCTCCCATTTTCAATTCTAATCATAATCCAAGTTAAGTTTCCACTTAACACTCAACAACATTAAAAATGTAAGACATATCAAAACCTAAGAGGTAGCCTCCCCCTTAATCCATATCTTTTCCCATTTTTAATCATCCAAAGCCTAAGTGAGAAAGAAAACCTTAAACCAACCATTCCAAGTTAAAATTCTAACTTAAACCACTCATTCTCCCCCTTTGACACCATCAAAATGATTGCCTCAAGCAACCCAACCCTATGGCATCAAATGAGAGAAAATTCGATTTCTGAAAATTTCAACAGAACTTGAAACCAGGCGAGCCAGTCGACTGCCCATGCAGTGCCAATTTTCAGTTTCTGATCCGAATTTCAGAAACCTCCAGAAAAATCCAGAAAATTCCAAAAATTTTAAAAACTTGCAGACATGTTTGAAATGATATACTCTATCAAAGAAAAATATTAGTCTATATAAAATTTCAAACATGCATGACTTTTGATAAAAATCCAAAAACCTTGAAAACGACTAAGTTTTGTATCAAACTTACAATCTAATTTTGCAATCATATAACTTTCAAAAGCATGGCAAAGCATATAAAAATGAAATGGTTTTCAAAGGTTTAAAATGTTCAACTATGATCTTTGGGCAAAGTGTCCATTGATTAAACACTTTCCTTCCCCATAGTTGGTCTAGTTTTCATATTTTGATACTTTGAATGATTCAACAATGTGCCACAAGCACAAGTGAACCAAATGTATCACCCTAATGGATCAAGCACCCTTTTTCAAATCTAATATCTCAAGTTCATCCTACACTTCCACAAAACACATTCCAAGGCCTCTTCTTAAGGATGTAAACTCTGATTCGGGAAGAGGCTTGGTAAAGATGTCGGCTAGGTTTGACTTTGACTCAACATAGTGTAGTTCTATGTCTCCCCTTGCCACATGGTCTCTAATGAAGTGATATTTCACTTCAATGTGTTTTGTCCTAGAGTGGTGAACCGGATTTTTAGTCAAGTTGATTGTGCTTACATTATCACACAAGACTTTGACCTTGGTATAATGTAACTCATAATCTTCTAAGGTGTGCATGATCCAAAGGAGTTGGGAAACACACCCACCCATTGCCACATATTCTGCCTCCGTTGTTGATAGGGCAACGTATGGTTGTTTTCTACTACTCCAACTAACTAAGGAAGACCCAAGGAATTGACACCCTCCACTTGTACTCTTCCTATCTAGCTTACAACTCACATAGTCCGAGTCGGTGTATCCAATTAGATCAACACTAGGGGTTCTAGGATACCAAAGTCCGACATTGAGGGTACCTTTGACATACCTTAGGATCCTCTAGACTACGACTAAATGGGACTCTTTGGCACAAGATTGGTACCTTGCACACATACCTACCGCAAAAAGTATATAGGGTCTACTAGCGGTTAGGTATAGGAGGCTACCAATCATGCTCCTATATTGCTTAGAGTCTATCATTTTCCCTTTAAGGTCACTATCCATTTTCACATTGGTTCCTATGGGGGTGGACGCTACCTTAGCATTTTCTAAGCCAAATTTCTTTAACATTTCCTTAGCATATTTGGTTTGAAAAACATGTGTCCCTTCATTAGTTTGCTTAACTTGAAGGCCTAAAAAGAAGGTTAACTCTCCTACAAGACTCATCTCAAATTCATCTTCCATACATTTGATGAATTCTTGTAAGAAGTCATTATTTGTTGACCCAAAAATGATATCGTCTACATAGACTTGGACAACAAATATGTCCTTATCCATAGATTTTAGGAACAATGTAGGGTCAATTGTTCCTCTCCTAAACCCCTTAGACACTAGAAATGAAGAAAGTCTTTCATACCAAGCCCGGGGAGCTTGTTTCAATCCATATAGGGCTTTTCTTAATTTGTAAACGTGTCTTGAATAATTAGGGTCCTCAAACCCGGGGGGTTGTTCTACATAAACCTCTTCCTTAATGATCCCATTGAGGAATGCCGACTTCACATCCATTTGGTGAAGTGTGAAACTCATGTGAGCGGCATAGGCTAATAGAATTCTAATAGATTCTAATCTAGCTACGGGGGCATAAGTCTCATCATAATCCAATCCCTCAACTTGATTAAACCCCCTAGCTACCAATCTAGCCTTGTTCCTAGTGATTTTGCCTTGGTCATCTAGTTTGTTCCTAAAGACCCATCTTGTGGTTACAATGGTGCAATCATTGGGCCTAGGAACCAACTCTCAAACTTCATTTCTCTCAAATTGATTTAGCTCTTCTTGCATGGCTAAGACCCAATCAACATCTCCTAATGCTTCATCAATGGACTTGGGTTCTAATTGAGATATTAGAGCTATTTGACTAGTTTGATCCCTAAAATAGGACCTAGTCCTTACTCCTTGAGTTACATCACCCACTATTTGGTCAATAGGATGATCATGGTGATGTCTCAAGGACCTAGAAGTTGTGGGTTCATTTACTACTTCTTCCTCATCCTCTAGGGTACTTCTTACTCCCCCTTGATCATTGCCCTCCAAATGTAGGTCTTGGATTCTTTGGGCAAGGGGTTGGACCTCTTCTATATCCTTATCAATTGAGGCTTTTCTAGGGTAGGTATTTGTTGTTTCATCAAATTTAACATTTGAGGACTCCTCGATCACTTTTGTCCTCTTGTTATAAACTCTATAACCCCTACTAGTTAATGAGTACCCTACTATAATTCCTTCATCGGCTTTTGACTCAAACTTCCTTAGGTCATCTTTGGTATTTAGAATGTAGACTTTACATCCAAAGACCCTAAAGTAATGGACTTGTGGTACTCTTCGATTCCATAATTCAAAAGGTGTTTTTCCTATAAACCTATGTACCAACACCCGGTTTTGAATATAACAAGCGGTGTTAACCGCTTCTGCCCAAAAGTAGCTAGGAAGAGAATATGCATTAAGCATAGTCCTACCAGCTTCTTGTAGGGCTCGATTTCTCCTCTCAACTACCCCATTTTGTTGAGGAGTCCTTGGGCATGAAAATTCATGCTTGTATTCAATACAAAATTGTGTGAAACTTGCATTTTGGAACTCCCCACCGTGGTCACTTCTAATTCGATTAATTTTGAAATGTTTTTCATTTTCTACCCTTTTACTAAATCCTATGAAGAGTTCTAGGGTATCGTCCTTATGTTTCATGAAGAAGACCCAAGTAAACCTAGAAAAATCATCTACAATAACTAAACAATATTTACTCCCTACAAGTGAGGGAGTACTATGGCAATAAAATAGATCTATATGCAAGAGCTCTAATGGTAAAGTAGTGGTGGTTAGGGTTTTACCTTTGTGTGATGATTTTGATTGCTTACCCTCTTGGCATGCATCACACAATTTGGTCTTCTCATACTTGATCATTGGTAGCCCCTTCACCAACTCTTTCTTAGCCACTCTTGCAATGCTTCTCATATTGACATGTCCAAGTCTCCGGTGTCACAACCACCCTTCTTCTTCATTAGACATGAAACACTTAGCAACATTGTTAGTAGCATAAGCAAGATCAAGATAATATAAATTTGCCTCTCTAAACCCTTCTAATATGACATTATTTGATTCATTATGTTTAATTATGCACTTCCTAGCATGAAATTCAACTTTAAAACCTGCATCACATAACTGACTCACACTAAGTAAGTTGAACTTCATATCTTTAATTAGGAGTACCTTATGTATAGAAATCGTGGGAGATACCTCAATGGTGCCCCTACCAATAATCCTCAATTTTCTACTATTTCCAAAGAAGACCGTCCCTTCTCTTAAGTAGCTAATAGTAGTGAACTTGCTCACATCCCCGGTCATGTGTCTTGAGCATCCACTATCTACTATCCACATAGTTGAGGCCTCCTTCACCTTTACCTATACAACATGAAAAATATACTCTTTTGGTACCCAAATCTTTGATCCATAAGCATCATTTAAAAATCTCTTAGGTACCCATGCCCTCTTTGTGTTTCCCTTAGCCCCTAGTCTCCTAGATGCACCAATCCTACCCGTGAGTGATACAAAGGTTACTTCCTTTGTCTTTGGCCTATATCCAAACCGGCCTTGTTATAAACGGCCCTTTGACTATTGATTATCATATCTAGGTTGCTAGATCCTACTTGGAATTTTCTAAGTGCCTTTGTGAGGTCATCTACCTTTTTCTTTAGTTCCCTATTTTCAGTTTTAAGACATGAAGCATGTGATGTAATAGAACTAGCATGTAAGTCTTCCTTAAGTTTGGTAGATTCTACTCTAAGCATGGCAATCTCATCTTTTAATTCCTTAATTTTACTTCTAGCCTTAGCCAAATCCATGTTAGTGCTAGAAATAATCTTAACTAATGTAGAGGAGGGTAAGTGGTATACCTCACTTACCGAAGCTTCTGACTCGGATGATGAAGAGGAGGAGTCGCTCTCATCACTGCTTGAGCTTCTTTCATCATCTGATGAGTCTGAGTGATCCAGTGTCATAACAGCAAAATGGGAAACTTGCTCTTCTTCTTCCTCTGAGGATGATGGATCATCCCAGGTTGCCTTCAGGTTGGTGGCACCCTTCTCCTTTCCCTTTGACTTCTTCTTGTCACCTTTCTTCTTGTCCTCCTTCTTGTCATCTGTTCTCTTTAGCTGAGGGCACTCGTTCTTCATGTGTCCCTCTTGGTGGCAGTTGTAGCATATAATGTCCTTGGCCTTACCCTTGCCTTTGAACCCTTTCCTAGCATATGATTTGTTAGAGAAATTTCTGAAAGTTTTACGTATCTTTCTTACCATGAATGCCTCTTGGTCGCTATCCATGGAGGCGATGGATTCCTCTCAATCGGATGAGGAGGAGTAGACCACCTTCTTCTTCTCCTTCCTCTTCTTCTTCTCCTTTTCTACAATAAAGGCAATACCCTTCTATTTGGCCGAGACGTTAGCTTGCTCGTGTAATTCAAATTCACAGAATAAGTCATCTAATTTAACTATGGACAAATCCCTTGATACCTTGTATGCATCAACCATGGATGCCCACAAGGTGGTTCTCGGAAAGGCTCGTAGAACGTCCCTGACGATATCTCGGTTCTTGATCTTTTCTGCAATCACGTGGAGCTCATTGATTACCTCCTTCACCCTTCCATGTAGCTGGCTGACAGTCTCGTTGCTCTTCATGGATAAGGATTGGAGTTGGGCCACGAGTAAGTCCTTCTTTGCTCTTCTGGACTCGTTTGACCCCTCGTTCAATTCCACCAATTTGTCCCACAGTTCCTTGGCGCTCTTGAACGACCCCACCTTGTTCAGTTGCTCCTTTGAGAGCCCGCACTGCAGTGTGGTGGTGTCCTTGGCATTGGACTGCGCCCTCTTCATTACCTCCTTCGACCAGGATCACATCGGTGTCGGTTCTCCTCTTTCATCGACGGATGCCTCGAACCCATCTGCAATACTAATCCAATTCTCAATATCGTTCATAAGGTAATATTGCATCCTACCTTTCCAGTACGCGAAGTCATTCCCGTCGAAGAAGGGTGGTCGTGCAGTGGAGTATCCCTCTTGAAATGCCATTTTACTTGCTCCGGTTGACGGTGAGTTCTTCTGAAACTAACCGGCTCTGATACCAACTGATGGATCACTTGGCGTGCTAGAGGGGGGGTGAATAGCACTTTTGCGGTTGTTTCTCTATAAGTTCGTTAGCGCAGCGGAAATAATAATATGCAAAGAGAATAAGAACAATGCTAACAACCAACCGTTTACTTGGTATCCACCCAGATGGGTGACTAATCCAAGGATCCACGCCGTACACCACTTCCACTATGAAAAATTCTCCTTCAGGTGGAGAAACCTGTACAATGGTGATCTTCCTCTTTATAGAATGTAGTAGAATAAGAGAGAGGAAGTAGAGAACACTTTTCAGATGAGCAGCAATTCGTTATTGTACGGAACCGTACCGCTCACGTGTAAAAAAAGTCCTCCTTTTATAGGAGAACAGGACAAACTCGCAGTCTGTCCAGCCCCACACCAGTCAACTGCCCCTGGGGAAGTCGACTGGCCTAACATTAATTGCTAGCCAACGGCTAGTTTTCAGGGTATACCAGTCGACTGCCTCGGGGCTAGTCGACTGGTAGAAGGCTGAAAACCTTCTGTGAGTTTTGGCAGTCGTCTGCCCTTTGGTCAGTCGACTGCCCACTCACTCCCAGCCAGTCTTCACATAGTCCTTCTTGTATGCCTTCAGGTTCACTCCTTGGCTCACCCCTTGAAGTCATCTTCCTCTGGCTCTCATCCCTCGGATGCGCACATAAGCCTCCCTTGGCTTGCCTCCATGCCACTCTTCACGTGTGCCCTTGAAGTCCACTTCCCGGCTTGCCCTTGGAGTCCTCCTCCCTCGGCTCTCGTCCCTCGAATATGTCCACCATGTGTTATTCTCCAAGTCCTGCAAACTCAATCACACACATCAAATATAACATAACACTCTAACCTTAAACATATTCACCCACACGCATCAAAACTATGATCTTCCAATCATTTAAGGGTCGATTGCCTCAACAAAATCCACTCGACGGGTATCCTCGACAGGGATGACAAATGACCTAGGAAAACTGTGATCTGTTCTCGAAGAAATCTCTTCTGAGGGTTGAATCCCCTGATGTAGCTCCCTAATCTGCAAATGCTCAAGTCCAATTATAGCCGCCTTTTTCAGCAGCTTGCAACTTCCTATGGAAGCGGTCACTCATGTGCTCCGGTTCTTCAAACAGGACAATCATGCCCTTACGACCGAGGGCCCTTGGTGAAGGAAGGATGGACTGGGTTTCCTCAACTGGTAGCCTAGACTCCTTTTAGGACTCCTCGCCAGGCAGTGCTGCTTCCTTTCGACACCTAGAAAGAGGAATGATACCCTAGTCATCTTCAGGAGCATTGTCTGGGACTCGGCCTGATCGAAGTTTTCTATTCTAAGGGGCAGGAGCTAGTCCTGGCCTCTGAATGGCGGCTGATGGTTTGTTCTCCTCCTCCTCCTTATCTAGAAGGAGAAGAAGTCTTCGCCAGGAAGACGGGGGACTAACTCCTCGAGCCAGCTCAACATCTGAGAGAGGAACCGATGCTAATTGCGTACTAGTATAACGACCGCAAAATCCTCTCAATATTTTTCTTTAAAATATTGATCATGCCTATATGGATTCTTGAGTAACATATGAATACTAGCATGAACCATAGCATAATTTCTTATATGGAATAAAAAGCTAAGTACTAATTGTTGGTGCAGGAAGCACCATATCGAACCTGGTTTTGATATTCGCAAAGGATTCAAAGTTAAGTTTATTTGTGATCTAACATTGTTCACTGAGTGTGCAAAAAAAGCCCTAGCGAAGGACTGCTAGGCACCTGGCGAAGGACTGCCAGTATCCAAGCCCTAGCGAAGGACTGCTAGGCACCTGGCGAAGGACTGCCAGTATCCAAGCCCTAGCGAAGGACTGCTAGGCACCTGGCGAAGGACTGCCAGTATCCAAGCCCTAGCGAAGGACTGCTAGGCAACTGGCGAAGGACTGCTAGGCAACTGGCGAAGGACTGCCAGCATCCAAGCCCTAGCGAAGGAATGCTAGGCACCGGGCGAAGGACAGCTCGGCATCCAAGCCCTGACAAAGGACCGTCAGGCAAAAGTCCAACTGGAGGAGCCGGTTGGCACCAGGTAAATTCTCCCGAGAGGAGTAGGTGAGGACGCGTTCCCCTTGAGGGAACATTAGGCGTCGGTTCGACCTAGGGCTCCATTTTGGAGACCAAAGTCAGAACCAAGACAGCCAAGGCTGTATAATTCATTATGTTATTGGTTTATTGTGTTTTGGACTAACCCTGGATGCAGGACCAAAGGAACGTGTGTCTGCAGCTCAGAATGCCTCAAAGGAAAGAGGCGATCGCTGACCAGGGCGCCCAGAGTGTCCCGGGCGCCCCCAAGGTGAACACAAAACACAACACAACCAGAAGAACCTCGACAGTACATTCTGAGGGCGCCCCCGCTGTCCCGGGCGCCCCCATTGCAAACCAACTCTGCCGCGTCTGCGCTACACGCCCAGGGCGCCCCCGCTGTCCCGGGCGCCCCCAGCCAGACTCACCGAGGAGACCTCAGCGCTGCGGATAAGAGCTGGCCGAGTCAACCAGGGCACCCCCAGCGTCCAAGGCGCCCCCGTCAAAGGGTTATCCCGAGTTCTTAGGGATAAACCCTTGACCGCGCCTTTTGGGGATCAAGCGCCATGTGGGGGGGCGCCCCCGTCGACCAGGGCGCCCCCAGGCCCTATATAAAGGGCCCTCGACCTCCTTCTTCAGTGCATCAATTGCTTCGACACTTCTGCGCTCTTCTGCTTCCGCGACACGCTCCAGAAATCTTCCAACTCGAGCTGACGATGTCCCGCTGCTCCGAAACTTCGATCTACACCGGACGTCGGTAACGAAGAGCTGTATTTAAAGTTTACTAAACTGTTCTTGTTATAATCTTTCTTGTAAACTTTTACGAACTTATAGAATTTCCCACAGAAAACGGTCAACGACCGTGGGCCTTGGAGTAGGAGTCGACCCAGGCTCCGAACCAAGTAAACCGACTGTGTTTGCATTGTTCTGTTTTTCTGTTATTTCCGCTGCGCACCCGCTCTTTTTAAATCCGAACAATTTGCGACATTCACCCCCCCCCCTCTATCGCATCTCTCGATCCAACAAGTGGTATCAGAGCGGGGAATTCAAACTTGGTGCAACCACCAGTTTGAAAATTTTTCGGATTTCTTTCGTTTTTCTCTCTCATTTTTTTAAATTTTCGTTCGAATTTTCCTTTCAAGGTTGGTGCAACACCCCTTGAAATTGTTTTTATTTCTTTTCTTCCCGCACTACTAATCCAAGACCAAGTCTTGGAATATTCTTGTTTTTTTTTGTTTGCTATTTCAGAACAAATGGCCATCCAAGAAGGCTTTAGCACCGCCAGACCTCTACTTTTCAGTGGAGAAGACTTTCCTTACTGGAAAAGTCGAATGGAGGTCCACCTGAAAACTCAGGTGGATATGTGGATAATCATCCAGTCTGGACTGATGATTCCCACTAATGCTGATGGCGTACCACAAAACTACTCAGAGTGGGACACTGCCCTCAAACGCAAGATTGAAGCTGACGCCAAAGCAACTCAGACCCTCCAGTGCGGACTGACAAAAGAGGAGCTGAACCGCGTAGGCCCATTCAACAGTGCCAAGGAGCTATGGGCTAAACTGATCGAGCTCCACGAAGGAACTTCAGATACAAGGATCAGCAAACGGGACCTGCTACTAAACAAGCTCTTCACAATCAAGATGGCAGATAACGAGACAGCAGCCCAGCTCCACGCCAGAATCCAGGAACTGATGAACGGTCTTCACGCAATAGGTCACCAGGTTCAAAACCGTGATCTAATAAGGTATGCCCTAAACGCGTTCCCTAGGACCACCTTGTGGGCATCTATGGTAGATGCATACAAGGTCTCTAGGGATCTTTCAAAAATTAAGTTAGATGAGTTATTTTCTGAACTTGAGCTGCATGAACAGACTAACTACAATTTGGTCGAGAAAAGTATAGCTTTCTTTGCAGGGAAAACAGGAAAGACGACCAAGAAGAAAACTCAAGTTGAACCTGAATCTACCTCAGATTCAGAAACAGAAGATCAAGAAGAAGATCAATCTGAACTGGTCCGGCTGGCTCGAAGCTACTACAAAAAGTTGAAGAACCAAACCAACACACGGAGAACAAGCCGAAGAAAGGACGGACAAGCTGAACCGGCAACTGACAAACAAAAGCCCAACGTAACCTGCTACGAATGCAAGAAGAAGGGCCACTACAAGACTGAATGTCCAAGTCTAAAGGAGTCCAAAAAGACCAGAAAGAAGAAGGCACTCCAAGCAACCTGGGACGAGTCTCCCTCAGAAGAAGAAGAAGAAGCACCCCAGTCCAATCTTCTAGCCCTGACCGCTTCGGATCAAATCGAGACTGACTCAGACTCGGACCGGGACGACGGCAAGCTGACATTCTCCGACGACGGCGAAATAAGGGTAACGGGTTTTTCAAAATTGCAATTGAATTCGCTTATTTCCTATCTATCCCGAGATTTGGCAAAAGCCAAACTCCGAATCGAGTCCCTCCGACAGGAAGTAAAACTCCTGAAAGAGGGAGCTGATTCTAAATCCTTAACTGAGAAAATTCAGGAAGGAACCCCTGACCAAGTTGAAAAACTTGAATCAGAGAATTCCTCCCTGAAAACTCAAGTTAAGGACTTAAGAACAGCTTTAGAACGATTCACTTCTGGTTCCAAGAATCTTGATATGATTCTGGGAAAACAGAAATCTGTTCTAAACCGATCCGGACTTCGCTATAGAACCAAATCTCGGCAAAGATCTTACTTTGCTGTACTGAACCAGTCAAGACCTAAGGTTCAGGCATGGGTGCCAAAACTGTGCCTGACTAAACCAACTGGTTCAAATCAATTTTGGATCCCCAAGGACAAGATTCACATCTTGCCTAACCCATACAGAGGCTTTAGTCCAGGGGGAGCCAAAATCAAAATAATTTTTATAATTAGATAATTTTTTAATTGATTGATTGTTTGTTTATTTAATTTTTGCAAATTGTCATGCTTAGATTTAAGGAATACTTAGATTTAAGGACTAAATTACTTGAAACTTGAAAACATAGTATTGGGAGGAGGTGAGATGATAGTACGTTGGGGAAACCAACTCTAATAAGATCAAGTCTACTTGGTCTCTTTAGACTGGTGAAACCAGCCGAAGCTACCGATCCAAGACCCAAGCTAGTTAGACCAGAAAATGACTTAATTTAATTTGAAAATGAAATTTCATTAAAAGGCTTTGTCAAGGAAAGGGTGGATGATCCCATAAGGCTACGGCCAAAGAAGGCCTAGTGCCTCGCCAAGACCTGGAAGTCAATTTTTGAAATTCAAATTCAAATTATTTTTTGTTAAATTCGAATCTAAGACAAATTTTCAATTAATTTTAGATTCAAATACCTCCTTTCAAAATAAATTTAAATTGGGTTTAAAAATTAATTTAACTTTTCAAAAATTAATCATGGCCTTTTAAAATAAATCTTTCTATTAAAATATGCATCTCACAAAACAGTTAAGGATATCCTGTTTTGTCACTTAGAAATGGGTGAGATGCTTAGGACCTAAAAGTTGAGTCCAACCCAACCAACTAAATCAAATTCAAACTCAAATTAATTCAAACTCAAATTAATTCAATTCAATCAAATTCAAATTAATCAAATCTTAATTAAATCAATTAAATTCAATCAAATCTTAATTAAATCAATTAAATTTAATTCAATCAAATTCAAATTAATTCAATTAAATAAAATTTAACTGAATTATTCTCAACTAATTATTCTCAAATTCAACTTAATTATTCTTAATTATTCTCAAATTCAACTTAATTATTCTCAAAATTCAATTTAATCATTTATCTTCAAAATTAAAATATTTGTCTCACACGACCCATAAGGTTAACATGTTTGACCACGTAGAACAGGGTGAGACATCTAGGACCTAAAAGCACAAATCAATATCCTTTCAAAAAAAAAAATTTCAAAAGTTATTCAAAATCATCTCTATTTTTTTTAATTCAGTCTGTTGTACCCTATATTTTCATTTCTAACATTTTTTTAATATAAAATTTCATGTTAAATATCTCAATAGACTTGTTTTAAATATAATCTAGGGCTTATTTTGTGTTAGTCATTGATTGGTCAAACTTGGTCAAAACAGTCAACCCTAGTCAACATAGTCAAACATGGATAACACTGAAATCCCCTAGGACATTAGATTGAGTTAAATAGTAAGGGGGAGTGGTTTATTCTTTTTAATTTTCTTTCAAAATATCTTTGAAAAATTATTATCATTTCAAAATGGTTTTCGAAAACTGTGTTATCATACCAAATTATGTTTTCAAAAATCTATCTCCTTAAAAATCATCATACTCAAAAGGCATGTTCAAAATTGTTCTTTAATTTTGACAAACCCTAAGACTAAGAGGAGGATTAACTTGTGGTCAACAAGCCTCCAAGGACTGTGTCAGATTTAAGGGAAGTTTAAATTAAAAGAAGAAGTTTTATGCCTTCAAATAATCACTATATTTTTCAAAATTGTGCTTTACAAAAATCAAAATCATTTAAAAATGTTTTTCGAAAAAAGGGCTTATGTTTGAAAATTATCTTCATTTCAAATTGAATTTCCTAAAATTATATTACCGTACTGATATTCAAAACTATTCTTTTGATTTTAATAAACCCTAAAGACACAGAGGAAGGTCCACTTCATGATCCATAAGGACTCCTGGGATGTGTCAAATTTAGGAGGAGTTTGAGTCAAGAGAAGAATTTCTGAAATGTGTTTATTAATTATTTTTTGTTATTAGACAATTCTTATAATTTAAATCAAACCTTAAGACTCAGAGGAAGATCGCTTGTAGTCAACAAGCTTCCTAGGACTGGGTCAAGTTTAGGGGGAGATTAAATTAAAAGAATTATTGAATTATATGTATTCATGCACTGCACGTTTAAAATCCTTTTGAAAACTTAAATAATTTTTTTTCAAAATACTATTATTTTTTTTCAAAATTCTTTTGGAAATAGTATTTACATGAGTTTTCAAAAGTACTAATATTTTCAAGGCAATAGTGTTCTAAGACTTGCCTACAAAAATAATTTTTTTTAAAATGCCTTTCAAAGTGGAGTTTTGGTGCATGTTAAGCTTTTGCTATGCTTTCAAAAATTATGCTAAGTATTTTTAAGGCTCTGATACACAAATTTTAAAATTTTTTAAAAATTCCTTATTGATATATGGCTAAGGAGAAGAACTTCACATTAAGGGGGAGAGATTGGAAAGGAGAGAAAAGCCTAAAATTATTTTTTTTCTCCTGTCTTTCAAAAAGTAAAGTTCTTATCTTTCAAAGTTCAATATTTTTGAAAATTAACTTTACCTGCTTTTTCAAAGTTTCATATTTTTGAAAATTTACTGTACTTGATTTCAATAGATCATTTTTCAAAATTAACTGTATTTTGAATCATCTGAACTTAGAAAATTTTCTTTCAAACCCCGCAATTTTCTAAGTATTGGAAATTTGGCATCAAAATTTTGCCGAAATAAAATTCCTTTTTTGCAAAGCCAAGTAAAAGTTATGTTACAAAATTTAGGCTTGCAAAACTTTTTAAATTTTTACCTTGTTCACCCATGTTTATTTTTGATATATGTCAAAGGGGGAGGAAAGGTCAAAGTTAAGTATTATAACACAAGTAATCAGGGTTTTAGGGGGAGTATAAGAAATAAAAGGTTTTTTATGAGAAATAAAGGTTTTTTTCAACTCTTACCTTGTGTTAGTAAATGTTATAAAGTTTTTACTTAACATTGAATTGTGTAAAATTGCTATAATTCATGTTCTTAACAGTTATAAAGTTTTTTTACTTAACTTTGAATTATGATGCCATAATCAAAAAGGGGGAGATTGTTGGTGCAGGAAGCACCATATCGAACCTGGTTTTGATATTGGCAAAGGATTCAAAGTTAAGTTTATTTGTGATCTAACGTTGTTCATTGAGTGTGCAGAAAAAGCCCTAGCGAAGGACTGCTAGGCACCTGGCGAAGGACTGCCAGTATCCAAGCCCTAGCGAAGGACTGCTAGGCACCTGGCGAAGGACTGCCAGTATCCAAGCCCTAGCGAAGGACTTCTAGGCACCTGGCGAAGGACTGCCAGTATCCAAGCCCTAGCGAAGGACTGCTAGGCAACTGGCGAAGGACTGCCAGCATCCAAGCCCTAGCGAAGGAATGCTAGGCACCGGGCGAAGGACAGCTCGGCATCCAAGCCCTGACAAAGGACCGTCAGGCAAAAGTCCAACTGGAGGAGCCGGTTGGCACCAGGTAAATTCTCCCGAGAGGAGTAGGTGAGGACGCGTTCCCCTTGAGGGAACATTAGGCGTCGGTTCGACCTAGGGCTCCATTTTGGAGACCAAAGTCAGAACCAAGACAGCCAAGGCTGTATAATTCATTATGTTATTGGTTTATTGTGTTTTGGACTAACCCTGGATGCAGGACCAAAGGAACGTGTGTCTGCAGCTCAGAATGCCTCAAAGGAAAGAGGCGATCGCTGACCAGGGCGCCCGGAGTGTCCCGGGCGCCCCCAAGGTGAACACAAAACACAACACAACCAGAAGAACCTCGACAGTACATTCTGAGGGTGCCCCCGCTGTCCCGGGTGCCCCCATTGCAAACCAACTCTGCCGCGTCTGCGCTACACGCCCAGGGCGCCCCCGCTGTCCCGGGCGCCCCCAGCCAGACTCACCGAGGAGACCTCAGCGCTGCGGATAAGAGCTGGCCGAGTCAACCAGGGCACCCCAGCGTCCAGGGCGCCCCCGTCAAAGGGTTATCCCGAGTTCTTAGGGATAAACCCTTGACCGCGCCTTTTGGGGATCAAGCGCCACGTGGGGGGGCACCCCCGTCGACCAGGGCGCCCCCAGGCCCTATATAAAGGGCCCTCGACCTCCTTCTTCAGTGCATCAATTGCTTCGACACTTCTGCGCTCTTCTGCTTCCGCGACACGCTCCAGAAATCTTCCAACTCGAGCTGACGACGTCCCGCTGCTCCGAAACTTCGATCTACACCGGACGTCGATAACGAAGAGCTGTATTTAAAGTTTACTAAACTTTTCTTGTTATAATCTTTCTTGTAAAATTTTACGAACTTATAGAATTGCCCGCAGAAAACGGTCAACGATCGTGGGCCTTGGAGTAGGAGTCGACCCAGGCTCCGAACCAAGTAAACCGACTGTGTTTGCATTGTTCTGTTTTTCTTTTATTTCCGCTGCGCACCCGCTCTTTTTAAATCCGAACGATTTGCGACATTCACCCCCCCCCTCTATCGCATCTCTCGATCCAACACTAATGGGTCTTACATGGACTCTTCTAGTACCATGGTTATTAGTGGACCTTGGGTAGAATTAGTAACATGAATAGAAATGGGCTCTAATTAAGAATATTAGCATAACTCTTAGTGGGCTCTTATGTGGGCCTTACCAAAAATAAGAGTAAATGCAATAAAAAGAAGTGCATGCACCAAGGATTAAACCTTGGACCTAGGATAGAGGCAAAGTCTCATCATGCATGTACTAACCAATTCACCTAGCAAGGGAGTGCTATTGGAAAAAGGAAGAGGATTTTAGTTGAGGCTAAAGGAAGTGAAGGGTCACCATGAGAGGAGGCACCATGCCTCTTCACTTGCCCCCTTCACTTAGTATAAAAAGGTTGGATGAGAAGTGAAGAGGCTTAAATTACTTTTCTTCCACCAAGGCTGTTCCCCTTCTTTCTTCTTCCTCCTCCTTTCCTCCTCCTTGCTGTGAGCCACAAGGAGCTTTTCCCTTGGAAAAGCTTCACAAGGGGACTCCCTCTTGAAGATCCAAGTCTTCTTACAAGGCCGCAAGGGCTAGGGGTGGTCTAGGGTCAAGAAGGTGTTCATCCTCTTCTCTATTTAAGGTTTATAACCAAGACAGCAAGGGTAAGACTCCCTCACTTGTGGTATAATAGTTTTGATGTTATCTTTCATGATTTAAGATGTTTGGGTTCTATGTTGAGAAAACTATGGAATAGGGCATCTAGGGTTTCGGCCAAGCATTACTTTTGGGTTTAAGATGATGTTCAGGTCTCACTTATGTTTCCTAATGCTTTCTCATGATAAAATAAGAATGAATGGTGAGTTGTGGAATTTTTGTAGCACCCTAAGACCCTCTACAAGTTTTGGCCACCTCCTTGTTTTCATGGTTAGGATTGGATCTAACCCTCCAAGCATGCTTATTATTATTCCTTATGATATAGTGGATGTTAATTGTGAATTATGTGAAGTTCCCATGGACTTAAGACCCCTATAAGTTTCGGCCAAGACCAAATGTTAGGGCTAGGAGTTAGGGTTAGCCCAATCATGTATTATAATGGTTTCCCATGGCATTATATGTATTGTATTGGATGTTAATTGTGAATTATATGAATTTTTCTATGTACTTGTGACCCTCTAGGGTTTCGGCCAAGACCCAATGTTAGGGCTAGGAGTTAGGGTTAGCTCCAATCATGTGTTCTAATGGCTTCCTATGGCATTGTATGTATTGTATGGGCTTTACTTTATTTATGGTACCTCACATGTTTCTTGAATAGTGGGATTTCCCTTTTTCCTATTTTCGGCCAAGCACCTAATCTAGGGTTTGGGTTAGGTTAGGGTTTCAAGAGTACTTGTTTATGGCTTATTATGATGTTGATATATGTTCAAGCATGTTGTATGAATTTTATGATGTCTAAACCCTAACTTTATGTGTTATGTATCATGACCTTATATACTTATGTTATGTGCCATGTTTTATTCATGAATGTTTTAAACCATATACCATGAACACATGTGTTGTAAAGTAGGCCTCATGTTTGTGTAGAATGATGCATGTATTATGTTAAATGCCTATGATAATATATGGTTATGTAGACCTATGCATGTTTTATGTTGAATATCATGAACCTATGAAGTATGTATCATGTTCATATGGATCCTACCCATGCATGCTTTATGATAGATACAATGATCATGTATGCTATGTGATATGTACCACGTATGAAAAGAAAAACTTATCTATGCATGTTTACCTTATGTATCATGCATGCTTTATGAACTAAAATGATGTTTATGTTGGATCGAGAGAACCGATAGAGGGGGGTGAATATCGAAAAACGTTCGGATTTTAGAATTAGAGAAATTACGCAGCGGAATAAAATAATCGCGAACACAGGTGTTTTTACTTGGTTTAGAGCCTAGGTCGACTCCTACTCCAAGGCCCACGGTCGTTGACCGTTTTCTACGGGCAATTCTATAAGTGCGCAAAACGGTTTACAAATAGATGTTACAATTGCAGTATAGTAAACACAAAAGTAAAAGATCGCTCTTCGTTACCGACGTCCGGTGTGGAATGTTTCTCGGAGCAGAGAGACGTCGTCAGCGCTTGTATCTCGAGTCGGGAGGTTTCTGGAGCAGAGCGCGGGAGCGGAAGAGCGTGATTGCGTTGAATGAAGTGTTGTACGAAGCCTTGGGGTCAGGGCCCTTTTATAGGCCCTGGGGTCGCCCGGAACGTCGGGGACGCCCCCCCCCACGTGTCGGTCGATCCGACTTTCACTCGGTCAGCTTCTGATCCCTTCATACTCGGGATCAGATCTTGACCGGGGCGCCCGGGACGCTGGGGGCGCCCGGGTTGACCGGGTCAGAGCTTATCCCTTGGCTTCGCTGGCTTCTGCTTCGATGGCATGCACAGGGGGCGCCCGGGAGTAGCGGGGGCGCTCGGGAGCACGGGGGCGCCCCGCCCATGAGCTGCAGAAGCAGTTCCTTCATTTCATGTGTATTGTGTTCACCTTGGGGGCGCCCGGGACACTCCGGGCACCCTGGTCAGCTGCTGCCTCACTCCTTTGAGGCTCTCTAAGCTGCAGACACTCGTTCCTTCAGTCCTGCATCCAGGGTTAGTCCAAAACACCATAAAGCAATAAGATGTTAGTTTATACAACCTTAGCTGTCTTGGTTCTGACTTTGGGCCTCCTAAATGGAGCCCTAGGTCGAACCGACACCTACTGTTCCCTCCACGGGGAACGCGTCCTCACCTACTCCTCTCGGGAGAATTTACCTGATGCCAACCGGCTCCTCCGGTTGGACTTTTGCCCAGCGGTCCTTTGCCAGGTCTTGGATACCAAGCTGTCCTTCGTCCGGTGCCTAGCAGTCCTTCGCTAGGGCTTCAGTTCCAAGCTGTCCTTCACCTGGTGCCTAGCAGTCCTTCGCTAGGGCTTCAGTACCCTGGCATTCCTTCGCCAGTGCCTAGCAGTCCTTCGCTAGGACTTTTTCCCTGGCATTCCTTCGCCAGTGCCTAGCAGTCCTTCGCTAGGACTTTTCACCCTGGTATTCCTTCGCCAGTGCCTAGCAGTCCTTCGCTAGGACTTTTTACCCTTCACACTTGAGTAGCATGTTAGATGACAAATAAGACTTAAGTTTTGAACCTTTTTGCCATTATCAAAACCCAGGTTCGACTTAGGGGCTTTGTGCACCAACAATCTCCCCCTTTTTGATTTATGGCAACCCTGGTTCAAAAAGTTAAGTTAATTAGGGCATGTAAAAATTAAATTTTGTTCCCTCCCCCTGGAGGGAATCTCCCCCTAGATTTTTCAGAAGTTTGTGGGGTTTTGACAATAAATTCTAAGTCTAAAGATGGATTTTACTTAGAATAATTTTCAACAGAAGGCGGTGTGTTTTCCAAACTAATTTTAGTTGTGCACTTTGAAAACTTAAGTTTAAGTACTTGGGAAACTTTTGAAAACTTAAATAGTTTGAAAGTTTTGAGTTTAAAGTACTTAGAAAGTTTTTTTAAAACTTGAGTTTGAGTACTAAGGAAAATTTTGAAGCCTTAAGCTTAAAGTACTCACAAGTTTTGAAAGCTTTAAGTTTTAAAGTACTTGGTAAACTTGAAAACTTTAGCTTTATGTAGTTAGCACGTTTTTGAAAACTTAAGTACATAGTAAAATTTTGAAAACTTAAGTACTTAGTAAATTTTGAAAACTTAAGTACTTAGTAGAAATTTTGCAAACTTAAGTTTTGAAGTACTTAGTAGACTTAAGTTTTGAAGTAGAAGGAATTTTTGAAAACTTAAGTTTTGAAAAGATTTGAACACTTAAGTTTTGAAGTACTTAGAAGGAATTTTGAAAATAAGTTAAGTACTTTTTGAATAAAGGATAGAGTTCAAAATTTTGAATTTTAAAAAAACATTTAAACTCTCCTTTCCTATCTCTCCCCCTTTGCCATATATCAAAAGCAAATAAATATAGCAGAAACAGAATAATTAAATTGCATAAAGGAAAATAACTTGCATGATTTTGCTGTACTGAACCAATTCATGATGAGAATTAAACCAAATCAGTTTCATTTTCCTCTTTTAGGGACCTGTCTAACCCAGTTAGCTACTTACTAACTGTTATAAATAGTAGTTTTCGCTGGGGTTAGTCAAGTTAAGTGTTCTGTTCAAGTTAGATTTTCTAAACTTGACACTTAACTTGATTGCTGTGTGAATTGTATTTAGTGTCCCAATTACTGCAGATGCACTGACTTAAAGCATCTTGAATTAAGGCAAAGACCTAAGCATCTCAACCCTTTCTAGGTTATCAATCAAAAGTACCCTAAGGTGCTTGTGAGATGTTGGCTTCTAAATCTATAGGTGCATGCAGTTCTAGAGTTAGGGCCTAGGCTAAGTCCATTTTCGAAAAAGCCCTAGTTTTGAAAGGGGTAGTTTTGAAAATAAAACTAAGTGAAAAAAATTATTTTAAAACTTTTCAAAACTAAGTACAAGCTGATTTTGAAAGCATTTTAAAAATTTCTTTAAAACTGATTTGCTTCCCTATAGAAATAGGAGTGGAGAGTGTCTAATGTAATGTGAGAGTAGGGAGGATCAAATGGAGGATTCCTAGGTGGATAGCAACAAAAGGTGGACTAGGAGGGTCGTAGTCCAAGGAATCGATTTAGCAAGGTAGGAGTGATAGACAGGGGTATCCCTTGAACAGTAGTGTTAAACATGAGATTGTTCTGTCTAACTATGTTATTGTAGAATTCTGCACATAAGGATTCGTTAATGGTATGAGTGCAGAATACTAGGTTATCTAGTTGATAAAAGTTTATGACGTTCATGGCTAAGGGACAGGATTGGGTAAAGAAATGCCTATTGAGATAGCTAGTTTTGATAGGCTTGTAAGTTGTTCGAGCAAACTTATTACACAGTTCTAGAGTCGGGAACCTAGGGTCGGGACTCGGTTCGGTACCGCGGGTTCGCTTGGTTTGCTTGGCGTTTTCTAAGTTAAGAGGCATGCATTTATAAGAAAGGAATAATTCTAAATGCATTAAAGAATGAGGAAAATAATTCTAAATGCATAAAATAAATCATACCGGGGAGGCATGGTGAGATTGAGGAAGCACAAGTGTCACTTGATCTTCTTGGAAGGAAGGAAGTGAGGAAGGAAGAAGGTTTTTGGTGTGGGAAGAGGAGGGGGTTCGGATGCCCTTTTATAGGCATGTCATTGGGGGCGCCCGGAGTGTGTAGGAAGTGACAAATATTATGTCTTGTCATTGTTTGACCATGGTTTAGTTGGTTTGACCATGGTTTGACTGCTTTGACTATGGTTTGATTGCTTTGACTATGGTTTGACTACTTTGACCATGGTTTGACTATGTTGACCATGGTTTGACTAGGTTGACCATGGTTTGACTGCGTTGACCATGGTTTGATTATGTTGATTATGGTTTGACTATGTTCTGAACTATAGGATTAAACCACAATATAGGTATTTAAAGGAATTATAATTGATTTTAATTTTACTGTCTCACGCAATCTAGGGTTTTCAATCACGTTAGCTTTATAGGTTTTGTGAGACAGGTTTTGATAAGTAAAATTATTTTAAAAAATTAATTTTTATTTAGAATACCTTAAATTAATTTTTGAAAATAATTAAATTTATTTTGAGAAGAAATGTTTGATTCTACACCTAACTAAAAATTTGTGTTAGATTTGAATTTGACAAAGAATAATTTGAATTTGAAATTCAAAAATTAGCTTCCAGGTCTTGGCGAGGCACTAGGCCTTCTTTGGTCGTAGCCTTATTGGATCATCAACCCTTTCCTTGACAAAGCCTTTTAATGAAATTTCATTTTCAAAATTAATCTTTGAAAAATTCTGGTCTAACTAGTTTGGGTCTTGGATCGGTAGCTTCGGCTAGTTTCACCAGTCTAAAGAGACCAAGTATACTTGACCTTATTAGAATTGGTTTCCCTAACGTACTATCATCTCACCGCCACCCAATACTATGTTGTCAAGTTTCAGTTAAGTTTGTTTAGTCCTTAAACTAACCATTCCTAAGTCTAAGCATGGTAAATTGCAAAAATTAAATAAACAATCAATCAAGCAAATTACAATCAAGAATTAAGTTTTATCTAACAAATAAATATAGTTTTCAGTTTGGCTCCCCCTGGACTAAAGTCACGATAATGGTTCGGCAAGATGTGAATCTTGTCCTTGGGGATCCAATAATGATTTGATCCAGATTGTTTGTTCAGGTACAGTTTAGGTACCCATGCCTGAACTTTACTTCTGGACTGATTCAGTACAGCAAAATAGGATCTTTGTCTAGATTTGGTTCTATATCCAAGTCCGGATCGATTTAGAACTGATTTCTGCTTTCCAAGAATCATGTCAAGACCCTTGGAACCAGAAGTGAATCGTTCTAATGCTGATCTAAGATCCTTAACCTGAGTTTTTAGGGAGGAGTTCTCTTTCTCAAGTTTTTCAACTTGAGTAGGAGTTCCTTCTTGAACCTTCTCGGTTAAGGGTTTAGAATCAGCTCCCTCTTTCAGGAGTTTTACTTCCTGTCGGAGGGATTCGATTCGGAGTTTAGCTTTCGCCAAATCTCGAGAAAGATACGAAATTAGTTCATTTAATTGACATCTAGTAAATCCACTTACCTTGATTTCGCCATCTTCTAAAAAGGTCAGTCTGCCGTCGTCCTGTTCTGATTCTAACTCGGACTCGACTGCTTCTGAGGCGGTTAGTGCTAGTAGGTTCGACTATGGGACCTCTTCTTCTTTGGAGGAGGAGGACTCGTCCCACGTTGCTTGAAGTGCCTTCTTCCTTCTATTCTTCTTGATTTCCTTTAGTTTCGGACACTCCGTCTTGTAGTGACCCTTCTTCTTGCACTCGTAGCAGGTCACGTTGGGCTTGTTCTTTTCATTTGTGGGTTCAGCTGGTTCGTCCTTTCTTCGGCTGGCTTTCCTTCTGTTGGTTTGATTCTTCAGTTCTTTGTAGTAGTTTCTTGCCAGTCGGACCAGCTTAGGTCGATCTCCTTCTTCATCTTCTGAGTCTGAGTCTGAGTTAGACTCGGGTTCAGGTTGAGGCTTCTTCTTGGTTGTCCTTCCAGTTTTACCTGCAATAAAGGCAATACCTTTCTCGGCCAAATTGCAGTTAGTCTGTTCATGCAACTCTAATTTAGAGAATAATTCATCTAATTTTATTTTTAAAAGATCCCTTGAAACCTTGTATGCATCTACCATAGATGCCCACAAGGTGTTTCTTGGGAAAGCATTTAAAGCGTACCTTATTAGGTCACAGTTTTCTACCTTGTGACCAATGGTGTGTAGACCGTTCATTAGTTCTTGGATTCGAGCGTGAAGCTGAGCTGCTGTTTCGTTGTCGGCCATTTTGATGGTGTACAGCTTGTTCAGGAGCAGATCTCTCTTGCTGATCCGAGTGTCTGATGTTCCTTCGTGCAGCTCGATCAGTTTTCCCCACAGCTCCTTGGCACTGTTGAAAGGGCCCACCCGGTTCAACTCCTCTTTTGTTAAGCCGCGTTGTAGGGTCTGGATCGCCTTTGCATCCGCTTCAATTTTCCGTTTCAGAGCGGTGTCCCACTCTGTGTAGCTTTGAGGTACTCCTTCAGCATTTTTGGGGATCTCCAGTCCGAACTGGATGATTATCCACATGTCCACCTGAGTTTTCAGGTGGACCTCCATTCGACTTTTCCAGTAGGAAAAGTCTTCTCCACTGAAAAGAGGAGGTCTGGCTGTGCTGAATCCTTCTTGCATGGCCATTAGGTATTTTATCTGAAAAAAGAGATAAGAGAAAGAAAAACTTTGTCCCAAGACTTGGTCATGGATTAGTAGTGAGGGTTAAAGAAAATTAAATATCGAGGGGTGTTGCACCAATCCTCGATCAACGAGAAGAAATTCGAACGAAAAAAGAATATTAGAAGAAATTCGAACGAAAGAAAGAATATTAGAAGAAATTCGAACGAAAAAAAATATTAAAAGAAAAATTAAAAAAAATCCGAAAAATTTTCAAACTGGTGGTTGCACCAAATTTGAACAACCTCGCTCTGATACCACTTGTTGGATCGAGAGAACCGATAGAGGGGGGGTGAATATCGGAAAACGTTCGGATTTTAGAATTAGAGAAATTACGCAGCGGAATAAAACAATCGCGAACACAGGTGTTTTTACTTGGTTCGGAGCCTAGGTCGACTCCTACTCCAAGGCCCACGGTCGTTGACCATTTTCTGCGGGCAATTCTATAAGTGCGCAAAACGGTTTACAAATAAATGTTACAATTACAGTATAGTAAACACAAAAGTAAAAGATCGCTCTTCGTTACCGACGTCTGGTGTGGAATGTTTCTCGGAGCAGAGGGACGTCGTCGGCGCTTGTATCTCGAGTCAGGAGGTTTCTGGAGCAGAGCGCGGGAGCGGAAGAGCGTGATTGCGTTGAATGAAGTGTTGTTCAAAGCCTTGGGGTCGAGGGCCCTTTTATAGGCCCTGGGGGCGCCCGAAACGTCGGGGGCGCCCCCCCCCCACGTGTCGGCCGATCCGACTTTCACTCAGTCAGCTTCTGATCCCTTCATACTCGGGATCAGATCTTGACCGGGGCGCCCGGGACGCTGGGGGCGCCCGGGTTGACCGGGTCAGAGCTTATCCCTTGGCTTCGCTGGCTTCTGCTTCGATGGCATGCACAGGGGGCGCCCGGGACGCTGGGGGCGCCCGGGAGCAGCGGGGGCGCCCGGGAGCACGGGGGCGCCCCGCCCATGAGCTGCAGAAGCAGTTCCTTCGTTTCATGTGTTTTGTGTTCACCTTGGGGGCGCCCGGGACACTCCGAGCGCCATGGTCAGCTGCTGCCTCACTCCTTTGAGGCTCTCTGAGCTGCAGACACTCGTTCCTTCAGTCTTGCATCCAGGGTTAGTCCAAAACACCATAAAGCAATAAGATGTTAATTTATACAATCTTAGCTGTCTTGGTTCTGACTTTGGGCCTCCTAAATGGAGCCCTAGGTCGAACCGACGCCTACTGTTCCCTCGACGGGGAACGCGTCCTCACCTACTCCTCTCGAGAGAATTTACCTGATGCCAACCGGCTCCTCCGGTTGAACTTTTGCCCAGCGGTCCTTTGCCAGGTCTTGGATACCGAGCTGTCCTTCGCCCGGTGCTTAGCAGTCCTTCGCTAGGGCTTCAGTTCCAAGTTGTCCTTCACCTGGTGCCTAGCAGTCCTTCGCTAGGGCTTCAGTTCCAAGCTGTCCTTCGCGTGGTGCCTAACAGTCCTTCGCTAGGGCTTCAGTACCCTGGCATTCCTTCGCCAGTGCCTAGCAGTCCTTCGCTAGGACTTTTTACCCTGCACACTTGAGTAGCATGTTAGATGACAAATAAGACTTAACTTTTGAACTTTTTTGTCATTATCAAAACCCAGGTTTGACTTAGGTGCTTTCTGCACCAACAGTTTATGCCTTTAAGGCATAATTATGTATGTATGTCATGTCTTATGAAAGAAGATAATGTTTATGCCTTTAAGGCATAATTATGTATGTATGTCATGTCTTATGAATGAAGGTGATGTTCATGCCTTTTAGGCATAATGATGTTATGCATTAAGTAAAAATGATGAAATGCTAAGTATGCTTTATACCATGCTTCATGTATTAAGATCATGTTTATGTCTTCAATTATGCTTTGTATGTTCTATGAATGGATGAATGATGAAGCATGTGAAGCTATTTTACTTTATGAATGGGCTTGTACCGAACCGAAGTAAGGGTCCAAGGGATGGGCTCCTTATGAAAGCCTCGGTTCTGGACTACTGTAGCTGTCCACGGTTCTGGGACTACCGCAGCTGTCCAACAAGGATGGGCTCCTTATGTCAGCCTCGGTTCTGGGACTACCGTAGCTGTCCCTACCCTAGTAGGTCGAGACTAGCTACCTCGCATTTACTTAGGGATGCGCGCATATGATGTATGTATGTGGTACAAGTCGGGGCCCCCCATGATATTATGATTATGTTCAAGTATTTATAATTATGATTTTCAAATAAGCATCCTTATGTTATTTGCATTTAACTCATGCATTCATTCATGTTATGCATCTATGCCATGTCAAGTATGTTATATGCTTATGTTTATGTCAAGATCTATGTCATGTCAAGTATGTTATATGCTTATGTTTATGTCAAGAACTATGTCATGTCAAGTATGTTATATGCTTATGTTTATGTCAAGAATTATGTCATGTCAAGTATGTTATATGCTTATGTTTATGTCAAGAATTATGTCATGTCAAGTATTTCATATGCTTATATTTATGTCAAGAATTATGTCATGTCAAGTATGTTATATGCTTATGTTTATGTCAAGAATTATGCCATGTCAAGTATTTCATATGCTTATGTTTATGTCAAGAATTATGTCATGTCAAGTATTTCATATGCTTATGTTTTATGTCAAGAACTTCCCCATGTTAAATATTTATGTGCTTATAATTTATGTCAAGTACTCTTATGTCATGAGCTTTATGCACTTCCATTTCATGTTAAGCACTTTCATATGATTATGTGTTTTCCTGTACATCTATATGCCTCCTCATGTCAAATGCTTTATGAATATCTTCTCATGATATGCTTTTGTTTATGTTACACTCTCTATGTTATGCCTTTTCATTGAATGTATGTGACGTATGGTTTTAGTGAGTAGGAAAGAGTCTTACTAAGCCTATGTGCTTATAGTTTAACCTTCTTATACTGCAGATCAAGCAAGAGGATATTAAGCTAAGGAAAGCAGCAGGAGGGACAAGTGTGTGTGTGTGGCAGTGACATGGCAAAAGAAAAAGAAAAGATCATATGACTCATAATTGTCATACGTCTTATGTTATGCATTGTCATCTTTAGTTTCATGCTATACTTTATGATGGTTTTTCCTAAATAACAACTTACTAGTTACTTAGGTTGCTATGAACAACTTATGTTGATTTCCATATCATGTCTTATGGCTATACTATCATTGCTAAGTTATGATGTTAACATGCTACACCATGATGTGTTCATTTAGAATAATATGTTTAATGCAAGCATGTTTAAGAATAAGTTAGGATAAGTTATGTTTAATACAAGAATGTTCAAGAATGTTATGTCTCACATGCATTTTATGATACGACAATGCTAAGTTTACTAAGTAACCATGTTTAAGAATGATAACTAAGATATGTCAACATGATTCAAGTTTTAATTGCATGGTTTAAACGCATATGTTTGAAGTTTTAAATTATTCCGCTGCATTAAGATCTCCATATGAGTATATGTATGTTAGCGTAACGCCGCCTTCCGCCTACATCGTAGGCCGGGAAGGGCGGGCGTTACAACCATCCTCTTGTACAACATCGAGTGCGGAGGAGGGGTCTGCCTCCCGAGTAGTGGGTGGCTCCTGGCTTTGAGTCCCCTTGGATTCTCCATTGGATCGAAGGGTGGGTCTCCCGGGACTTGGGGAGGAATTAGCAACTTCTCGTCAGCCAACTCCCATTTGATCAGCTTGCTCATGGATTGGGCAAGCATGGTGGCTTCTACAAAAAAAAGCAAAGGAATATCAATTAGTATAAACAAGCATTAATAAAAATAAAAGACTTACTGAGGTTGCGATCAAGACTGGTAGTCTTGGGGCTAATCCCAGCTCTGTAGAGGAGCCCTTTGTAGCGGACCAGGTCGAAGCCATGGAACTCCATCTCAGTAAATATTCCCCTGGCTCGCTGATACCCCTGGTCATGCTGAAAGTCACCTAGTTCACGGAGGGGAGATAGCTCGTCTAACTAGTGAATTGGGGAAAAAGGATGCTCAGAAAGTCTAACGAAAAAGAATCTTTCCTTCAATCCCTTATGTAAAGCAGGAAAGCCACCTATGAATCTCTGACTAGCTCGAACGGTGAAGTTAAAAGCCCCTCTGGACGCAAGGCTCGGAAGAAAAGAGTAATGGAAAATCGAGGGGTTAAAGGTATCCCAAACAACTTGAACAAAATGAACACCCCACTCATCTGAGCAAAAGCATTCGGGGGCATCTGTTGGAGAGGGATATCAAAATATTGGAATATAGATATGAAGAAAGGGGGATCAGAAAGCGAAGGTTGTATTCTACTTAACCCAAGAAGAAGGTGTAAAACTCTAGAGGCAGTTCTATGGGAGATTGGTTTATCCGGGGTACCCAAACTTTGAAATCTTCAGGAATCCCGTAGGATTCACAGATAGCTCGCAAGATTCCGAGCTTAACTTAGATGATATATCATTCCGGCTGGTAGGCCTGCTCCTTGGGTTTCCCTGAGGCTCCCTCCTTTCCACTTTTTCCTTTCTTTCCTTCTCCTTTCCCACTCCTTCCCATGATCCTATGGCTAAAGAAGAAGGCTAAGGAAGAAGTAGGGACAGTCAAAGAAGAAGAATACCGATACGACGACTTGACGAATCTTGCACGGGAAAGAACCTAGGCAAAAGAGTGGCATTTGTGAATTTCGGCTATAGGTAGTGTAAAGAAGCAGACGGCCATTTTCTCGTCCCCTTTTATAGGGAGACCACGATAACACGGGAGGGATGGATGTGAGACATGTGGATGAGGAATGACCTTGGATCTCGAAGCGTGCAACTCATTATAACTGTCGGTTGGTATGCCTTGACTAGCACGTCCAGGAAAGAATGCTTCGAGGGAGGCATGCTGTGTGGCACTAGTCTATTCGCCAAAAGGATCTCCCATCATTAATATGCCCCATGCACTATTAATAACCTTGGATCTCGAAGCGTGCAACTCATTATAGCTGTCGGTTGGTATGCCTTGACTAGCACATCCAGGAAAGGATGCTTCGAGGGAGGCACACTGTGTGGCACTAGTATATTCGCCAAAAGGATCTCTCATCATTAATATGCCCCATCCACTATTAATAAGTGATTGATAACCATCGATCACAGCGCATTGGAACTCACAAAACTCTTGGGTCTAATTCAAACAATTTCTTCGAATCTCACCGCGAATATTTTGATTCCTAGGTTCCATTAAATAAATAGTTAAGGTTGAGAAATACTAATTATATTTTTTATCTATACTTCTCTCCCAAAGTGCCGCAAGTCCAATCAGTCAAGTAAACTTCCTTCTATTAGACCTAACGGGGGGGATTGTGATTGGGATGTTAGCCCAAGGTAGACACGTGGCTTGAGAAAGTTGTGTGACATGACTACAAGGGCAAGGGAGAAGTGCCCGAGATCAACTTGGGAGAAGATTGCCCAAGGCCAACTCAGGCGAAGAGTCTCTGAGCCCAATTCGGAGAATAGACCCCGAGACCAACTCGGGAAAAGATTGCTCGAGGCCAACTTTGGCGAAGAGTCCCCAAGCCTAACTTGGGGGAAGAGTTCCCAAGACCAACTCGGGAGAAGATTGTCCTAGGCTAACTCGGGCGAAGAGTCCCAGATCTTAACTCGAGGGAAGAGTCCCCGAGACCAACTCGGGAGAGAGAGGACAAATGTGAGAAGTGTACCATTAGTGACGATAATGATAAACCTAATATATGCGGTGATAGTTACAAGCGCCCCACTTGAGTAGAAAACCTGGCAGGTGGCTATGACCTATAACGCATGATAATAATGTAGGGATCTTTATGTGACAACAACATAAAAACGCTGCGAAAAACAAGATCCCTTCAGCGATTCATACGAAAAATCCGTACGAAGTTTGATCTATCTAATAGATATACCTTTAGAGTGTACCCTTCGCTTATCCCGCTAGACCTTGGTTCCTGGATATCTTGCACTTCAAGTGTTCGTGCCTCTAGTTGTATCCACATGAACACGATCTATGCCTCAGAGAAGAACCATCTTAGTTGTGCTAGCAACTTGGGATGGTTCATAAACCACAAGAACCACCACTAGGGAGTTTTGACCAAGGAGGAAGAAAAAGGAAGAAGAGGGATGATCTTACTAGTCTTTGACAAGGAGGGGTATTTATACTCATCCAATGAATACCAAGGGTCTTTTCCCCTTGAACTCCTTTCATCTTAATGCTAATAAAATCCAATGAATACCAAGCCTCTTGCTATCCCTTAAGACTCTTAATAATCTATTCATCTAATAAATGGAATGCCCCTTAGCCTTCCTCTTAAATAATATTTCATTAAACCTTTTAATGAATATCATCCATAATTAAGTCATTGAGTCTAATCTAAATGAGTCTAACTCAAATTGGACTCAATCCCATAATCCAATTGGATTCATTTGAGTCAACTCAATTAATCCAATTTTAGTCAAACTAAAATCATCTTATCTCCGAGACATCGTATCCTTTGTGTGTGACCCAATAGGTTCTCGTAACGTTGGCAATGTATCTAAATCACTTTAGATACATAAACAATGAGCGACATCTAGCAATGCATCATTGCTACCCAAGTGACGAAAATGTCAACATCCGACATAACCTTTCCGTGACTATTATAATGTATGACTTTGTCCTTCTATCCTTGATATCTAGATTGATCAATGAGGCATAGACCATGTCATCCCCTTATCAATCTTTATGTTTCTTGATCCTCAAGTAGACTCACTCAAGAAAATGAACTCAATATCTCATATTGACTCATTTGAGTATGATCATGCATTTTAATAGTCCTACTCAATTAAGGAGCCTATAGATATCACTCCCGTCATATGGGAAGGATAGATCTCATCTATTTCACTCACATCTCTCCACATAATTTGTTACATACCCAGTGATCGTCTGTATAGTCCACCCTGTTACGGGTAACGTTTGACGATACCAAAGTATATAACTCCTTATATAGGGAACCGTAGTGACTTCGGGTCTAAGGACTATTCATACTAATAGTCTCATGAGAAAGTTTATGACACTCATATACCGATCTATAAAACTTTCTCATGGCGGGTCAATTTAGTACACATTCTCTAATGTATACTCATGTGTCAACTTGATATCCCATATTCATGACTTGTGAGATTAAGTCATCAATTAACCTACATGTTAATCTTAACGTATTAATATAGTCCTTGAACATTAATACTTGACTAGAAATAGTTAAGGGTAGTGTTCTCTACATCATCTTACTATCAATTAAACTAATTGATATAATGTAAATCAAAACCTACTACCCAAGGATATTATTATACTTATTCATTGGGTATAATCATAAAATAAATATAATAATCAAACTTTAACTTTATTAAATAGAATATGATATAAAATATTCCCTAGACAATTATCTTATAATTGGCACTATGATTAACACTAACAAATAATTGATTTAATATGCGCGACGGCAGTTACCAGTATCCCTCGACATGTGACAGTTGTCAGGCGATCATGACCCGCGAGGCGTGAAAACATGGGAGGTGGTTACAATAACATGGGGGTGCTCAAAGGAAAGGAACAACGATTATATAAGGTGCTTAGACACCTAGGTAAAGGGAAGCCGAACTTTCTTAACTCTAAATAACTTATTCTCCTTACTCCTCTCCTATTTTTTTGAAAAGTTTCTGACTTGAGCGTTGGAGAGGGATCCGCTAGAACTCTTTTCGGTGTGTCCCTTTAACGCTCGTGTTAATCTTGTAGGCGAAGGCATCCCCTTGTCTTCACTCAAGGTTATACTATGGTGACTTGTCGTCTACATCGTTCACTTCCGAAACAACCAACTATGTTAAAAAAAACTTAATTTCTGTCACCGCGCTTTGTGCTACTAATCCCATTATATATTTTTTCCATTGATTCTTATTTTCAGGTGTTGGATTGTAGTATGAGGGTAATGTTGGTGCAGAAAGCACCCAAGTCAAACCTGTGTTTTGATAATGGCAACAGGGTTCAAAAGTTAAGTCTTACTTGTTGTCTAACAAGTTACTCTAGTGTGCAGGCTAAAAAGTCCTAGCGAAGGACTGCTAGGAACTGGCGAAGGAATGCCAGAGCAAAAAGTCCTAGCGAAGGACTGCTAGGCATTGGCGAAGGAATGCCAGAGCAAAAAGCCCTAGTGAAGGAATACTAGGCACTGGCGAAGGAATGCCAGGGTAAAAGTCCTAGCGAAGGACTGCTAGGCACTGGCGAAGGAATGCCAGGGACTAAAGCCCTAGCAAAGGAATGCTAGGCACCGGGCGAAGGACAGCTCGGTATCCAAGACCTGGCAAAGGACCGCCAGGCAAAAGACCAACCAAAGGAGCGGTTGGCATCAGGTATATTCTCCCGAGAGGAGTAGGTGAGGACGCGTTCCCCGTCGAGGGAACAGTAGGCGTCGGTTCGACCTAGGGCTCCATTTTGGAGGCCCAAAGTCAGAACCAAGACAGCTAAGGCTGTATAAACATAATACTCTAATGCTTTATATTGTTTTGGACTAACCTTGGATGCAGGACCGAAGGAACGTGTGTCTGCAGCTCAGAATGCCCAAAGGAGAGAGGCAAGTAGCTGAGCAGGGCGCCCCCAGGGGCAACACAAAACAAGCGAAGCAACAAAGGCTTCGTCTAACCACTGGCCGGGGCACCCCCAGCAGCAAGGGCGCCCCGAACACCCAGGGCGCCCTCAGTGCCCAGGGCGCCCCGCGCCTACTGCAGCGAAGCCGACTACCCTTATCCAGCCGAGAAGCCCGCGCTGAAGGAGTCAAGCAGGGCGCCCCCAGCGTCCAGGGCGCCCCCAGTGTCAAACCTCATCCCTATTCGAGTGGGATAGAGATTGACCGAGCGAAGCTCGGATCACGTGACACGTGGGGGGGCTCCCCCGACGTCCAGGGCGCCCCGAGGTGCTATAAATAGCACCCAACGCCCAGGCTTTCAGCAACAACTTCGATTCAACGCTTCCACGCTCTTCTGCTCTCGCGCCTCACTCCAGAAACCTCCCAACTCGAGCCGACGACGTCCCGCTGCTCCAAAAAAGACAACCTACATCGGACGTCGGTAAAAGAAGAATTTTTCTTTTTATTTGTTAAGTTTACTGTGCTATATTTGTAACTCAAAACTGTAAACTATTTTTGCGCCTCATATAGAATTACCCAAAGTAAACGATCAACGATCGTGGGCCTTGGAGTAGGAGTCGACTTAGGCTCCGAACCAAGTAAAAAATAACTGTGTTTGCGTTGTGTGTTTTTATCTTCCGCTGTGTAATTTCTCTTATTTTAAATCCGAACGTTTTCCGATATTCACCCCCCCTCTATCGGTTCTCTCAATCCAACAAGTGGTATCAGAGCGGGGAAGTTCAAATTTGGTGCAACCACCAGTTTGAAAAAAAAAATTTCGGATTTTTATTTTCTTTTTCTCGTTCGAATTTTTTTTAAATATTTCGTTCGAATTTTCTTTTTCCCATCAATCGAAGTTGGTGCAACACCCCTCGTTATTTTAATTTTCCTTATCCCGCACTACTAATCTAATACTAAGTCTTGGGAAACTTTTTTTCTGTTAGTTATATTTTTTTTCAGATTAAATGGCCATGCAAGAAGGATTCAGCACCGCCAGACCTCCACTGTTCAGTGGAGAAGACTTTTCTTACTGGAAAAGTCGAATGGAGGTCCACCTGAAAACTCAGGTGGACATGTGGATTATCATCCAGTCCAGACTGGAGATTCCGAAAAACGCCGAAGGAGTACCTCAAAGCTACTCAGAATGGGACACCGCTCTGAAGTGCAAAATAGAAGCCGATGCAAAGGCAACACAAACCTTACAATGCGGCTTAACAAAAGAGGAGCTGAACCGAGTGGGCCCCTTCAACAGCGCCAAGGAGCTGTGGGCAAAATTGATCGAGCTGCACGAAGGAACATCAGACACTCGAATCAGCAAAAGAGACCTGCTTCTGAACAAGCTGTATACCATCAAGATGGCCGACAACGAAATAGCTGCTCAGCTTCACGCCCGGATTCAAGAATTGATGAACGGTCTTCACACTATAGGTCACAAGGTCGAAAACCGTGACCTAATAAGGTATGCTTTAAATGCTTTTCCTAGAAACACCTTGTGGGCATCTATGGTAGATGCATACAAGGTTTCAAGGGATCTCTCAAAAATTAAACTAGATGAATTATTTTCCGAATTAGAACTTCATGAACAGACTAACTGCAATATGGCCGAGAAAGGTATTGCCTTTGTTGCAGGAAAAATTAGAAGGTCAACAAAGAAGAAACCTCAACCTGAACCCGAGTCTAACTCAGACTCAGATGCAAAGACGAAGAAGGAGATCGATCTGAGCTGGTCGGATTGGCCCGAAGCTACTATAAAAAATTGAAGAACCAAGCCAACAAACGGAGGACAAGCCGAAGAAAGGACGAACCAGCTGAACCCGCAAGTGACAAAAACAAGCCCAACGTGACTTGCTACGAGTGCAAGAAGAAGGGCCACTACAAGACGGAGTGTCCAAACCTAAAGGAGACCAAAACGTCAGGAAGAAAGAAAGCACTCCAAGCAACCTGGGACGAATCTTCCTCAGAAGAAGAAGAAGAAGTACCCCAGTCAAACCTACTAGCCCTGACCGCCTCAGAAGAAGTCGAGACCGAGTCAAAATCAGAAGAGGACGACGGCAGACTAACCTTTTCAGAAGACGGCGAGATCAAGGTAAGTGGTTTCAATAGAAGTCAATTAAATGATCTTATTTCTTATCTTTCTCGAGATTTGGCGAAAGCCAAACTCCGAGTCGAGTCCCTCCGACAGGAAGTAAAACTCCTAAAAGAGGGAGCTGACTCTAAATCCTTAACCGAGAAAGTTTAAGAAAGAACTCCTACTCAAGTTGAAAAACTTGAGAAAGAGAACTCCTCCCTGAAAACTCAGGTTAAGGATCTTAGATCAGCTTTAGAACGATTCACTTCTGGTTCCAAGGGTCTTGACATGATTCTTGGAAAACAGAAGTCCGTTCTAAATCGATCAGGACTTGGCTATAGAACTAAATCCCGACAAAGATCTTATTTTGCTGTACTGAATCAGTCCAGAAGTAAAGTTCAGGCATGGGTACCAAAACTATGCCTGAACCAACAAACTGGATCAAATCAGTATTGGATCCCCAAGGACAAGATTCACATCTTGCCTAATCATTACCGTGGCTATAGTCCAGGGGGAGCCAAATTGAAAACTATATTTATTATTAAATAAAGTTTAATTCTTGTAATCTGCTTGATTGCTTGTTTATTTAAATTTTTGCAATTTACCATGCTTAGACTTAGGTTAGTGTAAGGACTGAACAAACTTAACTGAAACTTGACAACATAGTATTAGGTGGAGGTGAGATGATAGTTCGTTAGGGAAACCAATTCTAATAAGATCAAGTTTACTTGGTCTCTTTAGACTGGTGAAACTAGCCGAAGCTACCGATCCAAAATCCAAACTAGTTAGACCAGAACTTTTTCAAAGATTAATTTTGAAAATGAAATTTCATTAAACAGCTTTGTCAAGGAAAGGGTTGATGATCCAATAAGGCTACGGCCAAAGAAGGCCTAGTGCCTCGCCAAGACCTGGAAGCCAATTTTTGAATTTCAAATTCAAATTACTTTTTGTCAAATTTAAATCTAACACAATTTTCAGTTAAGCATAGATTCAAACATCCTTTCAAAATAAACTTAACTGTTTTCAAAATTAATTTAAGGTTTTCAAAATAAACTAACTTTTTTAAAATAATTTTACTTATCAAAACCTGTCTCACAAAACCTATAAGGATAACGTGATTGAAAACCGTAGATTCGGTGAGACAGCAAATTTAATGAAAATTCCTTTAATAACTACACTTTTGTTTTCATTTAGTTTAGATTAGCACTAACTTAACTCTAGGCAAACCATGGTTAAAAACAGTCAAATCTGTTCAAACCATGGTTAAAAACAGTCAAATCTGGTCAAACCTGGTCAAACAAGTCAAATCTGGTCAAATGCAATCTTTTAGGGTCAAAAAGTAGTCCTTAGGGCGCCCAAACCCTTGCGGGCGCCCCGAGGCTGGTCAAAAGCTGCCTCTGCCACTGCATACTGGCCGGGGCGCCCTCAGCATCCAGGGCGCCCCCGTATTCCTTCAACGCCAGAAAGCTGCCAAAAGGCAGCTGCAGCCATGGCCGAGGCGCCCTCGCCAGGCGGGGCGCCCTCGCCAGCCAGGGCGCCCTCCCACTTCAGGGCGCCCTCCAATGCCCTATGAAAAGGGCTCCATACCCCCTTCTTCTCCTCACACTCAAACCACTCCTTCTCTTCAACTCTCTACTTTTCAAGAGACCTTGCAAGCTCTCATCCTCAACCATTCCTCCCCGAGCTGCCCGGTACAATTTTTTTTTTTTTGGCAATTAAGTTTTTATTATTCTTTTCATACTCTCTTTAAATGCATATTTCTTCTCTTAGAAGACGCCGACCAAACCAGGCAGAACCCGGTACCTAACCTAGTCCTGACCCTAGGTTTCCAAATTTAGAACTATGTAATAAATTCGCTCATACGACCTATAAACCTATCAAGATGAGCTACTTGAATAGACAATTTTTCACCCAATCATGCCCCTTAGCAATGAACGTTATAAACTTCTACCAACTTGACAATCTCGTATTCTGCACCCATTCAATCAACACGTCCTTATGTGCAGAATTTTACAACAACATAATTAGACAGGATGGTCTCATGTTCGTCACCACTGTCCATGGAATACCCTTAACTATCACACCTACTCTACTCAACCGATTTCTGGGACTACGAGTCTCACAGTCCACCTTCTGTTGTTACCCACCTAGGGAGCCTCCCTTTGATGCTCCCTACTCTCACATTACCTTAGACATGTTACACTCTTACTTCTTTAGGCAACCCCTGGCGAGACGATTTCAGTCTGTCGAACTACAGGTCCAGGACTATGCTCTATATAGAGTCATAGTCCGATGTATTCTACCATTATCTACTAGAGACGTCACTACTATGCGATCATTCCACACCTTTCTCCTATATGCCTTGATTCATCAGCTAGACATCGACATAAGACTTCACATGTTTCATGCTATCCTACATGCATCCAGTGTTACCACGCAAGGGTGGGTACGCACACCCTACTGCCACATTATCACGTCCATATTACATCACCACGGTCGGAACATCACCGAGGGAGAGATGGATGAGTTGACTGATTACGACGAGATAGGATATAGAAACTTCTCCTTAGCTGGTATAGAGGTTTTCGGTACCGGGGTCTTGTCTTGGAGACGTCAGAGAGCAGCTCCTCCGATCGACTCAGATGAGGAGGTCGATGTTGATGTTGGAGATATAGCAGCAGCAGCCCGAGCACACATAGACGAGCCTCCACCACCGACTCTCTACCAGCACCTCACACAGATACAGACGGAGATCCACAGCCTCCGAGAGGAGCTCGAGGCCTATCACATCGAGCAGATGGACGCTCGTAGAGCCGATCGAGAAGTGGCTGATGCGAGATACATTAAGATGATGGCACGATTCGATTCATGGCAGCCCGGCCCATCTGACCACCCTGGGCCTTCTTCATAGCTAGTCTATTTCTGCATTGTACTAAGTAACCAAAACATGACTTATGTTTGACGCTACTGTACCTCTGTTTGACTAGGTAACCTATTCTGTTTGACTACTTGAGTATCTGAGTTAGGATTATGTTCTGTAGAATAGAATAACTCTACTTTTGAGTTTTTTACTTTATTTAAAAATCAGCTTCTAGAAAGAATTTTGAAAAACTGTTGTTTTTAAAATCAGTTTTTTTCTTTCCGACTTAGTTTTATTTCAAAACTACCCCCTTTCAAAACTAGGGCTTTTTCGTAAATGGACTTAGCCTAGGCCCTAACCCTAGAACTGCATGCACCTATAGACTTAGAAGCCAGCATCTCACAAGCACCTTAGGATACTTTTGATTGATAACCTAGAAAGGGTTGAGATGCTTACGTCTTTGCCTTAATTCAAGATGCTTTAAGTCAGTGCATCTGCAGTAATTGGGGCACTAAATACAACTTACACAGCAATCAAGTTAAGTATCAAGTTTAGAAAATCTAACTTGAACAGAAACACTTAACTTGACTAACCCTAGCAAAAACTACTGCTTATAACAGTTAGTAAGTAGCTAAATGGGTTAGACAGGTCCCTACAAGAGAAAATCAACTGATTTGGTTCAAGTCTTATCATGAATTGGTTCAGTACAGCAAAATCAGCAAATATTTTCCTTTATGAAAGTCATTTCCTTTAATTTCTGCTTTATTTATCTATTTTTTGATATATGGCAAAGGGGGAGAGATAGGAAAGGAGAGAATTTAAAATTTTCTAGCTCAAAGCTCAAATTTTTTTTATCCTTTATTCAAAAAGTACCTAGTTTCTCAAAGTACTTAAAGTTTTCAAAAGGTTACTAAAGTACTTAAGTTCTTAAGCTTTTAAAAACTTTACTAAGTACTTAAGCTTTTTAAAATTTTCCAAGTACTTAAGTTTTTCAAAATTTACTTAAGCTTTTTCAAAATTTTGTAAGTACTTAAGCTTTTTCAAAATTTTCTAAGTACTTAAGCTTTTCAAAAAATTTTGTAAGTACTTAAGCTTTTCAAAAATTTCTGAGTACTTAACTTTTTTTTGGTACTTAAGTTAAAACTTTCAAAAACCTTTTGAGTACTTTAAAAACTTAAGACTTCAAAATTTTTCTAAGTACGCTAAACTCATGCTTCCAAAACCTCTTCTATGTACTTTTAAAAATTAAAGTTGTCAAAAGATTTCCAAGTACCTAAACTTAAGTGTTCAAAAGTGCAAAAATCAGTTTTTACAAAAGCCTTCTGTTGAAAAATTCTAAGTAAAAATTTTTTTCTCCTCAAACTTAGAACCCCACGAATTTTTGAAAAATCTAGGGGAGAGAATCCTTCCAGGGGGAGGGAACAAAACTTAGTGTTTTTACATGCTTTGATTAAACTTAACTTTTTGAACTAGGGTTGCCATAAATCAAAAAGGGGGAGATTGTTGGTGCAGAAAGCACCCAAGTCAAACTTGTGTTTTGATAATGGCAACAGGGTTCAAAAGTTAAGTCTTACTTGTTGTCTAACAAGTTACTCTAGTGTGCAGGCTAAAAAGTCCTAGCGAAGGACTGCTAGGCACTGGCGAAGGAATGCCAGAGCAAAAAAGTCCTAGCGAAGGACTGCTAGGCACTGGCGAAGGAATGCCAGAGCAAAAAGCCCTAGTGAAGGAATACTAGGCACTGGCGAAGGAATGCCAGGGTAAAATCCCTAGCGAAGGACTATTAGGCACTGGCGAAGGAATGCCAGGGACTAAAGCCCTAGCGAAGGAATGCTAGGCACCAGGCGAAGGACAGCTCGGTATCCAAGACCTGGCAAAGGACCGCCAGGCAAAAGTCCAACCAAAGGAGCGGTTGGCATCAGGTACATTCTCCCGAGAGGAGTAGGTGAGGACGCGTTCCCCGTCGAGGGAACAGTAGGCGTCGGTTCGACCTAGGGCTCCATTTTGGAAGCCCAAAGTCAGAACCAAGACAGCTAAGGCTGTATAAACATAATACTCTAATGCTTTATATTGTTTTGGACTAACCTTGGATGCAGGACCGAAGGAACGTGTGTCTACAGCTCAGAATGCCCAAAGGAGAGAGGCAAGTAGCTGAGCAGGGCGCCCTCAGTGTCCCGAGCGCCCCCAGGGGCAACACAAAACAAGCGAAGCAACAAAGGCTTCGGCTAACCACTGGCCGGGGCGCCCCCAGCAGCCAGGGCGCCCCGAACGCCCAGGGCGCCCTCAGTGCCCAGGGCGCCCCGCGCCTACTGCAGCGAAGCCGACTACCCTTATCCAGCCGAGAAGCCCCAGCGTCCAGGGCGCCCCCAGTGTCCAGGGCGCCCCCAGTGTCAAACCTCATCCCTATTCGAGTGGGATAGAGGTTGACCGAGCGAAGCTCGGATCACGTGACACGTGGGGGGCGCCCCCGATGTCCAGGGCACCCCGAGGTGCTATAAATAGCACCCAACGCCCAGGCTTTCAGCAACAACTTCGATTCAACGCTTCCACGCTCTTCTGCTCTCGCGCCTCACTCCGAAAACCTCCCAACTCGAGCCGACGACGTCCCGCTGCTCCGAGAAAGACAACCTACATCGGATGTCAGTAAAAGAAGAGTTTTTCTTTTTATTTGTTAAGTTTACTGTGCTATATTTGTAACTCAAAACTGTAAATTGTTTTTGCGCCTCATATAGAATTGCCCAAAGTAAACGATCAATGATCGTGGGCCTTGGAGTAGGAGTCGACTTAGGCTCCGAACCAAGTAAAAAATAACTGTGTTTGCGTTTTGTGTTTTTATCTTCCGCTGTGCAATTTCTCTTATTTTAAATCCGAACGTTTTCCGATATTCACCCCCCCCCCTCTATCGGTTCTCTCGATCCAACAGGTAACACTTGTTGGATCGAAGAAAACGATAGAGGGGGGTGAATATTATTATGAAAATTTTTCGAACAGTTAAAGAGTATGCGCAGCGAAAAGAAATAAAGTACATAAGAACACAAGTCGATTTTTATTTGGTTCGGAGTCGTGGTCGACTCCTACTCCAAGGTCCATGGTCCTTGACTGTTTACTTTGGGCAATTCTATGATCACGATAAAAGATTTACAATTTAAGTACAGAAGTAGATCAGAAAATTGAAATTGCTACACTTTTCGTTACCGACGCTCGAGGTGGATCGAATTTCAGAGCAGAGGGTCGTCGGCGACGCTGGAATCTCGAAGTCAGAGTTTGTCGAAGCATAGCGCTTGAACGAAAAGCTTTGGAGCGTTGAGAGCAAGTTGTGTCGAAGCCTTGGGGGTGAACCCCCATTTATAGTGCTCATACGGGCGCCTGTGACGTTGGGGGTGCCTAACACGTGGCCTTCCCTGCGCGAATCCTTATCCGTGGGCTCGGTCAGCACTTATCCACATCCACTTGGGTGCCTGAGCTGATGGGGGCGCCCGTGACCTCACGGGCGCCTGATCCACCTTGGTTCAGTGGCTTCGCAGCTTGTGTTTTAGGTTTTGCCTTCACGCTTGGGCGCCCATATCCATACGGGCGCCTGAGCCCATTCGGGCGCCTGAGTCCTTCCGGGCGCCTAGGCTCAATGAAGCACCTCTCTTGCAGATGATCAGTCCTTCGACCCTACAACTAAGGTTAGTACCAAAAACACAACAAGTATTAATTACAGTCGTAGATGTCTTGGTTCTGACTTCGGGTCTCCCAAATGGAACCCTAGGTCGAACCGACGCCTACTGTTCCCTTGACGGGGAACGCGTCCTCACCTACTCCTCTCAGGAGAGTTTACCTTTTGCCAACCGGCTCCTCCGGTTGGACTTTTGCCCAATCCACCTGACCAGGTCTTCGTGCCCAACTTCCGGTCAGGTCTTCTTGCCCAACTTCTAGTCAGGTCTTCGGTGCCCAACCCCTTGCCAGGACTTCTTGCCCAGTCCTCGACTAGGTCTTCTTTGCCCGACTTCTGGTCAGGTCTGTTGGATCGAGAGAAACGATAGAGGGGGTGAATATCGTTAAACGCTTTTTGGAAAAATTAGAGCAAGTACGCAGCGGAAAAATCAATCGCGAACATAGGTAGTTTTACTTGGTTCGGAGCCTAGGTCGACTCCTACTCCAAGGCCCACGATCGTTGACCGTTTTCTGCGGGCAATTCTATAAGTTCGCAAAATAGTTTACAAGATTGAATTACAGAATTAGTGCAGTAAGAAAAAGTAACTCTTCTTTTACCGACGTCCGATGTAGATTATCTTTTCGGAGCAGTGGGACGTCGTCGGCGCTTGAATCTTGAGTCGGGAGGTTTCCGGAGCAGAGCGAGGGAGCAGAAGAGCGTGAATGCGTTGAATGAATTCGTTGTTCTGAAGCCTTAGTTCGAAGGTCCTTTTATAGCACCTGGGGGCGCCCCCCCCCCCCCACGTGTCGGTCGATCCACTTCCTTCTCGGTCAGCTCTGATCCCTTAAAACTCGGGATCAAGCTTTGACCGGGGCACCCGGAACACTGGGGGCGCCCGGATTGACCGGGTCAGAATCTTATCCTCTTGGCTTCGCTGGAGCTGCTTCGACTACTTGACCTAGGGGCGCCCGGAGCGCTGGGGGCGCCCGGAGCGCTGGGGGTGACCGGGAGCAGCGGGGGCTCCCGGGAGCACGGGGGCGCCCCACCCAAGAGCTGCAGAAGTAGTTCCTTCGCTTCATGTGTTTTGTGTTCACCTTGGGGCACCCGGGACACTCCGGGCGCCCTGGTCAGCTGCTGCCTCACTCCTTTGAGGCTCTCTGAGCTGCAGACACTCGTTCCTTCGGTCCTGCATCCAGGGTTAGTCCAAAACACCATAAAGCAATAAGATGTTAGTTTATACAACCTTAGCTGTCTTGGTTCTAACTTTGGGCCTCCAAAATGGAGCCCTAGGTCGAACCGACGCCTACTGTTCCCTCGACGGGGAACGCGTCCTCACCTACTCCTCTCGGGAGAATGTACCTGATGCCAACCGGCTCCTCTGGTTGGCCTTTTGCCCAGCGGTCCTTTGCCAGGTCTTGGATACCGAGTTGTCCTTCGCCCGGTGCCTAGCATTCCTTCGCCAGGTCTTCAGTCCCAAGCTGTCCTTCGCCTGGCGCTTAGCAGTCCTTCGCTAGGGCTTCTGTACCCTGGCATTCCTTCACCAGTGCCTAGCAGTCCTTCGCTAGGACTTTTTACCCTGCACACTAGAGTAACATGTTTAGATAATAAGTAAGACTTAACTTTTGAACCCTTTTGCCATTATCAAAACTCAGGTTTGACTTCGGTGCTTTCTGCACCAACAATCTCCCCCTTTTTGATTTATGGCAACCTGGTTCAAAAAGTTATGTTTAATCAAAGCATAAAAATTACCTTTTGTTCCCTCCCCCTAGATTTTTCAAAAATTCGTGGGGTTTTTGAAAATAGGTTCTAAGTCTGAAGGTGGTTTTAACTTAAAAAAGTTTTAAGCTTTAAAGCTATATTTTCCAAAATGACTTTCGTTGTGTACTTTGGAAAAAATTTAACCACTTTGACAAATTTTGAGAACTTTAAGAAGTGTTTTGAAAACTTAAGTTTTGAGTACTGAAGAAGAAATTTTGACGCCTTAAGTTTAAGGTACTCAAAAGTTTTGAAGAACTTTAAGTTTTAAAGTACTTGGTAAAATTTGAACACTTTAATTTAAGTATTAGAGTTTGAAAAACTTCATTTTTAAGTACTTAGGAAACTTTTATGAACCGTTAGTTTAAAGTACTTAGCAAGATTTTGAAAACTTAAGAACTTAAGTACTTAGTAAGATTTTGAAACTTTAGGAACTTAGTAAAATTTTGAAATCTTAAGTACTTAGTAAGATTTTGAAAACTTAAGTACTTAGTAAATTTTGAGAATTTGAGAGCTTAAGTACTTAGTAACTTAGAAAATTTTGAAAAACTTAAGTACTTAGAAAATTTTTGAAAAACTTAAGTACTTTTTGAAAAACTTAAGTACTTTTTGAATAAAGGATAGAGTTTGAGATTTTGAGATAAAAAATTATTTTAAAAAACTTATTAACAAAATTTTAAACTCTCTCCTTTCCTATCTCTCCCCCTTTGCCATATATCAAAAATAGATAAATATAGCAGAAATAAGATTATTAAATTGCATTAAGGAAATAACTTTCATAAAGGAAAATAACCTGCATGATTTTGCTGTACTGAACCAATTCATGGTAAGAACCAAATCAATTAATTTCTCTTGTAGGGACCTGTCTAACCCACTTAGCTACTTACTAACTGTTATAAACAGTAATTTTTGCTAGGGTTAGTCAAGTTAAGTGTTTCTGTTCAAGTTAGATTTTCTAAACTTGACACTTAACTTGATTGTTGTATAAGTTGTATTTAGTGCCCCAATTGCTGCAGATGCACTGACTTAAAGCATCTTGAATTAAGGCAAAGACCTAAGCATCTCAACCCATTCTAGATTATCAATCAAAAGTACCCTAAAGTGCTTATGAGATGCTGGCTTCTAAATCTATAGGTGCATGCAGTTCTAGGGTTAGGGCCTAGGCTAAGTCCATTTGCGAAAAGCCCTAGTTTTGAAAGGGGGTAGTTTTGAAATAAAACTAAGTCGAAAAAGAAATTTTTTTTAAAAAAACTGATTTTGAAATTAAGTAAAACAATTTTTCAAATTCTTTTGGAAACTGATTTTTAAATCAAGTAAAGCAGTAAGAAAATCAAAAAGTAGAGTTAATCCTATTCTACAGAGCACAATCCTAACTGCCTTCTTAGTGAGCTGAACTCAGACTCAGGTAAGGGTTTTGTGAATATATCAGCTAAGTTGGATTTAGAGTCTACATGCTTAAGGACTATCTCACCCCTGGCTACATGGTCTCTTACAAAGTGATGTTTGACTTCTATGTGTTTGGTTCTGGAATGTTGGATTGGGTTCTTAGTTAGATTAATTGAACTTATATTGTCAATAAATACTTGAGTTTGGGTGTAGTTGAGCTGGAAGTCCTTAAGAGTGTGCATCATCCATAAAAGTTGAGCTACACATTCTCCTAAGGCTACATACTCAGCTTCAGTTGTGGATAGAGCTACACAGTGTTGTTTTCTGCTGCACCAACTTACTAGACTATTTCCTAACAGTTGGCAGCTTCCACTCGTGCTCTTTCTATCTAATTTACAGCCAGCATAGTCAGAATCTGAGTATCCTGACAAATCAAAGGTTGAGGTCCTAGGATACCAAATCCCTACATTTAGGGTGCCCTTAACATATCTTAGTATTCTTTTTAGGGCTGCTAAGTGCGTTTCCTTAGCACAGGTTTGGTATCTAGTACACATCCCTACAGCAAAAAGAATATCAGGTCTGCCCTATCATACTCCTATAGAGTTTAAGGTCTACTGGTTTACCATCAGGGTCACTGTCTATTTTTACATTAGTGGCCATGGGGGTACTTATGCTTTTAGAGTTATCCATTTTAAATTTCTTTATTAACTCTTTAGCATATTTGGATTGATGGACATAATTTCTATCCCTAGTTTGTTTAATTTGTAAGCCTAAGAAAAAGTTTAGTTCCCCAACTAGGCTCATTTCAAATTCGTTTTCCATTATTTTAACAAATTCTTTTAGAAAGTTCGAGTTGGTGGACCCAAAGATTATGTCATCTACATAAATTTGGGCAATAAATATATCTTTTCCTAGGGTTTTAATAAATAAGGTTGAGTCAATTTGTCCTTGTTTAAATTCTTTAGAGATTAAGTAAGTTGATAAACGTTCATACCAGGCCCTAGGTGCTTGTTTTAGCCCATATAGTGCTTTAGTAAGTTTGTAAACGTGGTCAGATTTTTCTATGTCCTCAAACCCAGGGGGTTATCCTACATAAACTTCTTCTTTAATGAATCCATTTAGAAAAGCTAACTTTACATCCATTTGGTATAGCTTAAATCCTTTATGGGATGCAAAGGCTAGTAACATCCTAATGGACTCAAGTCTAGCTACCGGGGCATATGTTTCGTCGTAATCTAATCCTTCTACTTGGCTGAATCCCTTTGCTACTAAGCGGGCTTTATTTCTGACTATTTCTCCTTGATCATTTAGCTTATTCCTAAAAACCCACTTAGTGTCAATGATGGATTTGCCTTCAGGTTTAGGCACTAATTCCCAGACATGGTTCCTCTCAAATTGAGCTAATTCTTCTTGCATAGCTATGATCCAATCAGGATCAGGTAGGGCTTCATCTATAGTCTTGGGTTCTATTTTTGAAATCATGGCTATTTGACTAAGGTTTCTATAGGAGGATCTAGTCCTGACTCCTAGAGTTGGATCACCCACAATTTGATCGGTTGGGTGACTGAGTCTGGGTTTCTTGGTTCTTCTAGAACTTGGTTCATCCTTAGGTCTGGGCTGGTCGGTTTGGTTCACTATTTGATTCGACTCTTTGAGCTGGTTCAATTGTTGGTTCGATAGTTGGTTCAGTTGACTCATTAGTTGGTTCAATAGTTAGTTCGCTTATGGGTTCAATTAAGGATTCACAAATTTATTGATTATCTTCTTGATCAGTGTTTGATGAAATTAGATTTGGATTTGAGTTAATTTCTTCATCAAATATTAGGTTGGTTGTTTCTTCGATTTTCTTGGTTTGGTTGTTGTAAACCCTATAGGCTCTACTTGTGGTTGAGTATCCTAGAAAGATGCCTAGGGTTGACTTAGACTGGAATTTTCCTAAGTAGTCTTTGGTGTTTAGGATATGGACTTTGCATCCAAATACCCTTAAGTAGTGTAGATTTGGGAGTCTATGGTAGTAGAGTTTATAGGGTGTTTTGTTGTGTCGCTTGTTAATCAGCACCCTATTTTGGATGTAGCAAGCCGTACTAATTGCTTCTGCCCACTATTGGTTAGCTAAGTTAAATTCATTGAGCATAGCCCTAGCGACTTCCTATAGAGTTCTATTTTTTCTTTCGACTATCCCATTTTGTTGGGGGGTTCTAGAACATGAAAATTCATGTAAATACCCATTTACCTTACAGAATTCCTCGAACCGTTGATTTTCAAATTCTCCCCCGTGGTCACTTCTAAGTCTTTTAATTTTAGTATCGTTTTGATTTTCAATTAATTTACAGAATTCATTAAATAGGTTTAGGGTTTCATCTTTGGTTTTTAGAAACCTAACCCATGTGAACCTAGAGTAATCATCTACTATTACTATGCAGTATCGGTTCCCGCTTAATAACTTGGCTCCATGTGAATCAAATAGGTCAAGGTGTAGGAGCTCAAGTGTGGTTTAAGTTAGGTCAGATTGGATTAGTTTGTAATTAGATTTGGTTTGTTTACCTTGATTACATGATTCACATATTAGGTTTTCATTATTTTTAATTTTGGGGATACCTTTGATTAAGCCAAGTTGGGTGATTTTTGAGATAGTTCTCAGATTAGTGTGACCTAGTCTCCTATGCTAGAGATTTGATTGTTCTAACTGAGTTATCATACATTTGGGTACTAGGGGAAGGTTTATAGTGTATACATTATTTTTCCTAGTGCCCTTAAGCATGATTTCTGAGTCTTGTACATTTCTAATCAGGCAGTTAGAATTGTTGAAGGTGACTATATAACCAGAATCACATAACTGACTTATGCTAAGCAAGTTAAAATTGAAGTTTTCAACCAAAAGAACTTTCTTAATAACAAAGTCAGATTTCAGTTCAATATTACCTGACCCAATTACCTTAAGTGTAGCATTGTTGCCAAATGTCACTGAGCCTAGGTTCTTGAACTTGAGTTTGGTGAATTTCAATTTATCTCCAGTCATGTGTCTGGAGCAACCGCTATCCAACATCCATTGGTCCAAATCTTTCTATTCCTACACATAAAGAGTTTTATTGATTTGGATCCAATTAGAGTCAGGAAAAGCTTAAATTGAGTTTCACTACCTAGTCTGTCTCACCCAAATCTAGGGTTTTCAATCACGTTAGCCTTATAGGTTTTGTGAGACAGGTTTTGATAAGTAAAATTATTTTGAAAAATTAATTTTTATTTGGAAAACCTTAAATTAATTTTTGAAAACAATTAAATTTATTTTGAAAAGAAATGTTTGATTCTACACCTAACTGAAAATTTGTGTTAGATTTGAATTTGACAAAGAATAATTTGAATTTGAAATTCAAAAATTGGCTTCCAGGTCTTGGCGAGGCACTAGGCCTTCTTTGGCTGTAGCCTTATTGGATCATCAACCCTTTCCTTGACAAAGCCGTTTAATGAAATTTCATTTTCAAAATTAATCTTTGAAAAGTTCTGGTCTAACTAGTTTGGATTTTGGATCGGTAGCTTCGGCTAGTTTCACCAGTCTAAAGAGACCAAGTAAACTTGACCTTATTAGAATTGGTTTCCCTAACATACTATCATCTCACCTCCACCTAATACTATGTTGTCAAGCTTCAATAAAGTTTGTTCAGTCCTTAAACTAACCATTCCTAAGTCTAAGCATGGTAAATTGCAGAAATTAAATAAACAATCAAACAAGCAAATTGCAACTAAGAATTAAATTCTATTTAACAATAAATATAGTCTTTAATTTGGCTCCCCCTGGACTAAAGCCACGATAATGATTAGGCAAGATGTGAATCTTGTCCTTGGGCATCCAATACTAATTTGATCCAGTTGGTTTGTTCAGGTATAGTTTAGGTACCCATGCCTGAACTTTACTTCTGGACTGATTCAGTACAGCAAAGTAAGATCTTTGTCTAGATTTGGTTCTGTAGCCTAGTACGGATCGATTTAGAACGGATTTCTATTTTCCAAGAATCATGTCAAGACCCTTGGAACCAGAAGTGAATCGTTCTAATGCTGATCTAGGATCCTTAACCTAGGTTTTCAGGGATGATTTCTCTTTCTTAAGTTTTTCAACTTGAGTAGGAGTTCCCTCTTGAACCTTCTCGGTTAAGGGTTTAGAGTCAGCTCCCTCTTTCAGGAGTTTTACTTCCTATCGGAGGGATTCGACTCGGAGTTTAGCTTTCGCCAAATCTCGAGAAAGATAAGATATTAGTTCATTAAATTGACTTCTATTAAAACCACTTACCTTAATTTCGCCGTCCTCTGAGAAGGTCAGTCTGCCGTCGTCCTGTTCTGACTCTGACTTGGTCTCGACTTCTTCTGAGGCGGTTAGTGCTAGTAGATTCGACTGTGGGACCTCTTCTTCTTCTTCGGATGAGGACTCGTCCCACGATGCTTGAAGTGCCTTCTTCCTTCTATTCTTCTTGGTTTTCTTTAGGTTCGGACACTCCGTCTTGTAGTGACCCTTCTTCTTGCACTCGTATCAAGTCACGTTGGGCATGTTCTTTTCGTTTGCGGGTTCAGCTGGTTCGTCCTTTCTTCGGCTGGCTGATTGCTTGTTTCCGCAAGTGCACGGTTTATCGTCAAGTAATAAAATATCGATCCCACAGGGACTGGGACAAGTACTAGAAATTTACGAGTTTTAATTATCCAGATGAATGATATAATGATAAATTTACTCTAAATCAAACAATTCAAGCGGTCGAAAATCGGCGAAAGTATTGAGAGATAAAAGACAATCTTAGGATTACGGTTTCACCACTCTAACTATTATCACGACAGTTCTCCGTTGACGACTACTTATACCCAGGTTGGCTTCTTTTATTTGAATGCAACTTTCTCTATCGAGGTTTCCGAAACAGACGATCTTTTCATGCTTTGAAATCCTATCACTAGATTCCCGCAGACCTATCTAAACGTCCACCAGATTCGTAAGTTGATTCCTAATTTATTGACGGCCTCTTTTGAAGATCACGCCAATGTATCTACTTTAATCTATCTCTAGTCTTATGGCATACGTATGTAGATGACTCTTACCTACTTTGGATCCTATCACATGAATCCCGCAAAGCCTATCTAGACGATTACCATTTTCGTAGAAACCAATCAAAGCATCATTCAACAATTGAAACAACCAACAAGAATATGCATAATCGAAAAACAGAGTTAATAACAAATCATGAAAATAGTTAGGGGCTACTCCCTCTTCCTAAGATTTACACGACTACTCCATAACACCGGAGAATTCGACAATAAGATAGGAAATAGACATTACTAATCCTCCTTGATGGTGTCTTCCTCTCCAAGTCTCGATTTATGCCCTTCTTCCAACCCTGATTTCCGCCGCCCCCTTGTGTCTTAGGTCTTCTCCCCTTTTATAAAGCCTCAGCGCCACAGCCGTGTTGATCGACACGGCCCGAACGTGTTCTCCTTTTCTCCCTGGTGTCGTTCTTCAATAGTATCACCACGCCCGTGCTTAACTGGCACGGGCGTGTCTTCACGCGCCACGGCCGTGCTTAACCAACACGCCTTGAGCGTGTTGGCCTCTAGATTCTGCACGAAGTCTTCATGAACCGCCACGACCGTGGTAAGCCATGGCACGGGCGTGTCTCACGCGCTGGGTGGTCCGGCTGGTTTTGTGCATCCTGTCATCAAAATCCAACACAAAGTAGTATCCTCGCCCAAATATGTAAAACCAAGTAAAAACTATCAAATTTGCCTCTAATAAGATAAAACGAGATGAAATGCATATGTGTTTTATGCCCAAAACTATACATGAGTTGCACACATCAAAAACCCCCACACTTGAACTTTTGCTTGTCCTCGAGCAAAGAAAAATAAAGACAACCTATGTGTGGAAGTCATGAAAACAGTTATTAGCAATTCATCCCAAGGTATAAAGTTGGTCGTAATTTTCTCAAGTCATTCCCTGTAGCTTAGCTCAAAAGATCCCTGTGTAGTGCATGTGAAAAATCAACCCCCAAGGTTTTGGATACCAATCTAGATTCATCATCCCTATTACCGTGTTCCTCTCTTTTCTAGTGTAGAGGCACTTACCTGCCTTAACACTTGGTTCGTCCCCTCAATATCACACAAGGTCTCAAAGGACCACTTTCCGAGAAGAAAAGAAAGAAGGAATTAACGGTGGTCATTTCCCCAGTAACTAGTTGACCTCAAAAGGGCACCTTCTCTAGGTGTTTCCCTAGTAGCTACCTAGTCTCAAAGGGGTGGGGTGCGCCAAAAGAAATTCCATCTCCCTTTTTTTTCGTTTTTTCATCTCCACCATCTTTTTTTTTTTCGAAAACTCCTAGGATAAGTGTTTATCCAGTAACCAAAATGCTCATGAAGGTCACCATAGAAAATTGAGTACTAATCCGGTAAAGAAATTTAAATCCTTTTCAGATGCCTACACCTTAAGGGTTGTGTGAAAAGTGAAACAGGGTTCTTAATGAATAAGCCAAAAAGAATTTCATAGATCCAATTAAGAGTCAAGTTATACTACAAGAGATGAGAAAGCAACAAAGTATAAAAGACTCTTGAACACATAGTGTCTATTTCAATTAAAGCAAGAGATATGCCATCATCAAAATGTCATGCATAAAACTATCCTACGTACCACAAATTATAACCCAGAAAATTAAAACTAAAACCACATCTAAAATAGGAATGCAAAAACGACCAAAAATAAAGAAAAATAACTAGAAGAAAGGTCACCTAACAGTTATGGCAAGGTAAGGTCTAAGATCTGCGATCATCTTCCTCTTGCCATCTTCTCCTTTGCTCTGCACGAAACTCACTTTCTTCTTGCTAAAATTTTTCCTCACGCTCTCTTCTAGCGGCTTCAACTACAAAATACTCCTCAGCATTAGAAAAAAAACGGTTAGCCCCTTCATATACCCGTCAACTCACTGATAATGCTCCTCTGAAGTATGAGCGAACTGCTCCCGCATGTTCCGATCCGCAGTATGCTCCTTTCTGAAGTCCTCGAATGATGTACGGAATCCTACAAAATCAAAAACAGAAGGTCCTGCAGAAACATCATCAGTAACAGTCCTAGGGGGCTCCGGTACATGGGGTGGACTAGATGGCTCTCCTACTGTGGGTAGATCTTGTGTCCTAACATCCCTAAAAAGCCAATTACGTGTATTGCGAATGGTTGTAAGATTACTGTTTGGAAGGGGGACTTTAATATCTTTTTGTAACATCAAACAATATCCCCCCTCTAATCTCCCAATCATCTTCATATTCAAACATGCATCCAAATCCAACCGCGGACTAGCCGGACAAATCTCCAATCCATCCAACTCGCACCCTAAAGCTAATGCAATCTTAGTCAAAAGTCCTCCAATAACAATTACTCCAGTCGAGCTATTCCCAATTTTCACTAGATGTCTAACTAGGTGAGCTCCAGAATCGATTTTAACACCATTAATCATGGCCCATAAAAACTGCAATTTACTTAGCCTAGCTACCCCAACACTTTCCCATCTCCCAAAAATAGTATTCGCCATGAATCTATGAAGATAGCGAAAAATTGGATTAGGGATATTAGATATTTGGATCTAGAGGCATCATAGGGCATGGGGTCTAAGGCAATTTCTTTCCAAAATGTATTCTCACAAAAATTTCGATGTATTTGCCTCTCCCCTCCAATAGGAAAATCAAAAATTTCATTAAACTCCTTCAAATTCATCCTATAATCGATATTCTTCAACCGAAATTCAATCAATCCTTCCTCACAATTTCTTCCTTGAATTATTTCGGCCGACAAGGAACTATGGAATTCTAGAGTTATACTAGGGTAGGTAGGGTAATGGCTAGTCAAAAATTGTCCCCATCCCATCCTATCAGCCATCCAATATATATCTTCCTTGATACCTAACACGGCTAATGTATAAGAATCCATGTATCTAGTGGAAACTATTTTCCGTTTTTCTAGCTTGTCAAAACGAGATTTATGGATATCATCGCGAAAGATCAAACCAAAAGGGTTATTAGAACTATCACCTTGGTCTCTTGATTTCCGTTTTCCTTTGTCTTTTGAAGAAGAGGGTGCTTTCCCCGTTTTCACACGCTTGCTCATCTTTGTCGGAGGAAGATCTTCACCGGAGCACGTTTTGGAGATGAATGGGAAGAACGGAGACGATCGGAAGCAGCTCTGGAACCACCGGCGGAAGAAAAAACTTCGAAGAGTCACGGGCGTGTTTTGACCTAAAACCCGTCTCGCCTGTCTTAAAGCCCTGCGTCACGCCCGTGTCTCGCAACACGCCCCAGGCATGTTCTCTGCTGGAAAACCCGACATCAACCGACACGGCTGTGTTTGAAATTGGCACGGCCGTGTTCTCCTTTGTTTCCTGAACGTTTATTCGGCAAAAGGAAGGAAAAATTTATTGAAAATAAAATGAAATGTAAAGTAAAAGATAAAAGTAAAAGGTAAGAATTTGGGTTGCCTCCCAAATAGCGCTTGTTTACGGTCATTAGCTTGACCAAAATGATGTAAATCAAGTTGACTCGAGGAGGTTCTGTTCTCCTCCCTTAGGAATTGGTTCGCTCAGATATTTTTTTAGCCTTTGCCCATTCACTTTGAAAACTCCGGAGGTTTCATTCGATATATCTACAGCTCCATAAGGATAAACTTTCTTTACTTCAAAAGGACCCGTCCATCTGGATTTCAGCTTTCCTGGGAAAAGTTTCAATCGAGAATTGAACAATAATACAAGATCACCCTCTTGGAATTCCCTACGCATAATGTGTTGATCATGCCAACGCTTAGTCCTTTCTTTATAGGATTTTGCATGCTCATAAGCGTCAAGTCGGAGTTCTTCTAGTTCATCAAGCTGAAGCTTTCTTTTCTCTCCAGCATTCTTTAGATCAAAGTTCAATAATTGGATTGCCCAGAAAGCCTTGTGTTCCAACTCTACAGGAAGATGACAGGATTTCCCATACACCAATCGAAACGGCGTCATACCAATAGGAGTCTTGTAAGCTGTCCGATATGCCCATAGAGCGTCATCCAATTTTTCTGCCCAATCCTTTCGTGAATGCGTCACAGTTTTCTCTAGAATGCTTTTGATTTCTCTATTCGATACTTCCACTTGCCCACTGGTTTGTGGGTGATACGGAGAGGCAATCTTATGAGTTACTCCATACTTTTTGAGAAGATTTTCGAATTGTCTTTCAATAAAGTGTGAACCTCCATCGCTAATCACCGCTCGAGGAACTCCAAATCTAGGAAATATGATTTTCTTAAAAAGTTTTATCACAGTCTTCGCGTCATTTGTTGGAGATGGTATAGCTTCAACCCACTTAGATACGTAGTCCACTGCCACCAGAATGTAGATATTGTTATGAGACGGGGGAAATGGTCCCATGTAATCAATCCCCCAAACATCGAAAAGTTCAACTTCTAGAATCGAATTCAGTGGCATCTCATGTCTCTTGGAGATGTTCCCCGTCCTTTGGCATCTATCACAAGTCAATACATAATCACGAGCATCTCTGAAAATATGTGGCCAATAAAATCCTGCATGTAAGACTTTAGCAGCTGTCTTTGAAGTACTAGCATGACCGCCATATGATGAAGAATGACAATGATAGAGTATATCTTTTATTTCATCCTCCGGTATACATCTCCTGTAAATAGTATCCACACACTTCTTGAAAAGCAGTGGATCATCCCATACATAGCTCTTGATATCGTCAAAAAACTTCTTTCTCTGTTGGTAACTCATCTGATGAGGTAAAATTCCACAAGCAAGAAAATTTGCGTAGTCTGCGTACCATGGAGAGTTAATTCTTTTTATAGCAAGTAGATGTTCATCAATAAAAGAGTCATCAATTGGAAGGTCTCCCTCCTTGGTCCAATTCTGTCCCTGATATAGTCTTGATAAGTGATCCGCTACCACATTCTCAGTCCCCTGCTTATCCTTTATTTCTAAATCAAATTCTTGTAAAAGAAGAATCCATCTGATGAGCCTTGGTTTAGCATCCTTTTTTCTCAATAAATACCTTATGGCTGCGTGATCTGTGTAAACAATAACCTTAGAGCCAACGAGGTATGATCTGAATTTATCCAAGGCAAATACAATCGCCAAGAGTTCCTTCTCCGTAGTTGCGTAGTTCATCTGAGCATCATCCAAAGTTCGGCTAGCATAATAGATGGCATGTACCCTCCGGTTCCTTCTTTGTCCCAAAACTGCTCCTACTGCATAGTCACTCGCATCACACATAATTTCAAAGGGTAAGGTCCAATCGAGAGCTTGCATTATCGGAGCTGAGATCAAAGCTTCCTTCAACCTGGAAAAAGCGTCCAAACAATTTTCATCAAAAACAAATTCAACATCCTTAACTAACAAATTTGTCAAAGGTTTAGAAATCTTTGAAAAATCTTTGATAAAACGCCGGTAGAATCCTGCATGTCCTAAAAAGCTTCGCACTCCCTTAACGTTTGTCGGTGGAGGTAGATTTTCAATCACTTCCACCTTTGCCGTGTCTACTTCAATTCCTCGCTCTAAAACCAAATGTCCTAACACAATGCCTTCACTCACCATAAAATGACATTTTTCCCAGTTTAAAACCAAATTTGTCTCTTGCATCTCTGCAAAACATTAACCAAGTTGGACAAGCAAGCATCAAAGTTAGTACCATAAACTGAAAAATCATCCATAAAAACTTCCATAATGTTCTCAATCATATCAGAAAAAATAGCCATCATACAACGTTGAAAAGTAGCCGGTGCATTGCAAAGACCAAAAGGCATTCTCCTATAGGCAAAAGTACCATAAGGACATGTAAACGTGGTTTTTTCCTGGTCATTTGGATGTATGGGAATTTGATAAAAACCAGAATACCCATCTAGATAACAAAAATAGGAGTGTTTTGCCAACCTTTCTAACATCTGATCAATGAATGGGAGTGGGAAGTGATCTTTCCTAGTTTCTTTGTTCAATTTCCTGTAGTCAATACACATTCTCCACCCAGTAACCGTCCTAGTGGGAATCAACTCATTATTTGAATTTCTAACTACAGTCATCCCACCTTTCTTTGGCACAACATGAACCGGACTTACCCATTCACTATCAGAAATTGGATAAATTATTCCTGCATCCAGTAATTTCAAAACCTCCTTCTTGACCACCTCCTTCATATTAGGATTAAGCCTCCTTTGTCTCTCAACTGAAGGTTTAAAATCTATCTCGAGTAGAATTCTATGCATGCACAATGAAGGGCTAATCCCTTTGATGTCTTCAATGGTATACCCTATGGTTTTAATATGCATTTTAAGCACACGGAGCAGCTTTTCAGTATCCACTTCATTTAAACTTGCATTTACAATTACAGGGAATGTGGAATTATCACCAAGAAATTCATACCTGAGGGTCGATGGAAGAGGTTTAAGTTCTACCTGCGGTAATTCATGGTTTTCACTTTCCAGTGATTTTTGTTCTAACATCGCTTCTTCAGTCATATGTCGCGCAAGGTTTATGTGTCCACCATCTTCCCTGCTCTTTTCAACGTCTTCTTCATCCGAGTATGTGTCCAGTGTATCGCTGAATCTGAGAAACGGTTCTTCTTCTTCCTCAACCATCTGCACCTCATCAATCCTGCAACACACATTCTCCAGGAAGGGTTGTTTAATAGCTTTAGACAAATCAAACTCAATTTTTTCGCTACCCACGGCTAACAACAACTTATGATTTTTAACATCAATTACTGTTCCTGCAGTGGCCAAGAAAGGTCTTCCCAGTATAATAGGAATGTACGGATCTTCATCCATTTCTAGAACAACAAAATCAGCAGGGACAACAAATTTTCCAACCGTGACAGGTACATTTTCCAATACACCTAAAGGATACCTCACAGAGCGATCAGCAAGTTACAAAGCTAGTGTTGTAATTTTCAATTCACCCAAGTTTAATTTCTTACACAGTGAAAATGGCATAAGATTTACACTAGCTCCCAGATCACAAAAAGCTTTATCAAAGTTATGATTCCTAATCATGCATGGGACTGAAAAACTACCTGGATCTTTGAGTTTAGGTGGTAACCTGTTTTGAATTAGAGCACTACATTCCTCCGTCAATGCCACCGTTACACACTCCTCAATTTTTCTTTTGTTTGTCAATATGTCTTTCAGAAATTTTGAGTACGTGGGCATTTGCTGCAAGGCTTCCGTGAATGGAATGTTAATATACAACTTCCTCAGGACATCAAGAAACTTACCAAATTGTTCATCAAGTTTGGCCTTAATTATCCTCTGGGGGAATGGAATCGGTGGTTCATATTTTTCCATGCGTGCATGGATTCTTTGGCTTTCAGGCATCTTTTTCCCTTCAGTAGCAGAGGGTGACACGGTCACGGGCGTGTTCTTCAGCACGTCCTGGGCGTGTTGTTCGCTGGCAGATCTCTCGGTGATTGGCACGGGCGTGCCAATCAGCACGTCCTGGGCGTGTTCTTCAATGGCAGGAAATAGTTTTGGGTCCTCCTTAGGCTCATTTACTCTCCTTCCACTTCTCAAGGTAATCGCGTTACAATGCTCCACAGGATTTGTTTCTGGTCTCCCCGAAAATCTCCCCGGTATTCTTGAAGACGAATCGGCGACCTGCGCAAGTTGATTTTCCAACATTTTAGTATGATTTGCCAAATTATCTATCTTACCTGATAATAGGGAGATTCCTTCGGCTGTCTCTGAATGCTTCCGATTAGATTCCACCATGTGTTGTCGAAATTCATCATTTTGCTTCGTTTGGCTAGCAATGAAATTTTCCATCATAATTTCCAAGTTAGACTTCTTTTCTTGCTGAAATCCTCCAGATGCTCCATAATTATTCTGCCCGGATTGATTTTGATTATTCCTGTAAGAAAAATTTGGGTGGTTCCTCCATCCTGGATTGTAGGTATTTGAATACGGATTGTTGTTTGGCCTTTGAGCAAAATTATTTATCGCGTCAACTTGTTCCACCTGCGCTCCAGTAGGTTGCGTGACCCCTACTTGGCAATTCATGGTCGAATGTCCTGTCACTCCACATATCTCACAGATGATATTAGAAACAGCGTTAACATTAAAATTTTCAAATTTATAGGTTAATGCATCAACCTTTGCCGCAAGGCTGTCTAAAGCGCTCACCTCATACTTACCTGCCGATCGAACGGGATTCTCTCTCTCTCTCGCCCATTGGTGATGGTTCAATGCCACGCTTTCGATAATATCGAATGCCTCCTCTAAGGTTTTGTTCATGAGCGCACCACCTGCAGTAGAGTCTAAAGAGACTTTAGTAGAGTAGGAAATTTCGCTATAGAAGGTATGGATTACGAGCCATTTCTCCAGTCCGTGATGTGGGCATTGCTGCAGTAGTCCTTTAAATCGGTCCCAAGTTTCAAAAAGAGATTCTCCATCTTTTTGCACAAAATTTGTGATTTGGTGACGGAGTGAAGCGGTCTTGCTTGGTGGAAAGTACTTGTCTAAAAATCTCTGCTCGAGTTGCTCCCATGTTGTGATACAGTTCGATGGGAGCGAATGTAACCAAGCTCGTGCTTTATCCCTTAAAGAAAAAGGAAAAAGTCGTAATCTTATCGCATCTGCAGAGGCTCCATTAAATTTGACAGTTTCACAGAATTCCAGAAACACTTCCAGATGAAGATTTGGATCCTCCGTAGGCGCTCCTCCGAACTGATGTTGTTGGATCATAGACAGTAAAGCAGGCTTCAGTTCAAAGTTGTTTGCCTCAATTGGAGGCCTTCTAATGCTAGATCTCAGGCCTCTAGCACTTGGCGCAGCATAGTCTCTCAACGGCTTGTTCTCTATCTGATTGTTCTCTTCTTGATCGGCCATTTCTCGTTGTTTTTGAAGTCGTCTCAGAGTGTGAAGGGTTCGTTCTATTTCAGGATCAGCTTCAAGAAGGACTCCCCCTCGATCTGACCTAAGCATTCAACAAGAAAGGAATACTTCCAAAAAAATAGAGATGCAAGTTAGGGAGCAGAATTGCAAAAGGAAAAAATTGAAAAAGGAAAACTATGTAGAAATCTGGATTAATCAAACTGCAATATTCCAATATTGACGCAGTCCCCGGCAACGGCGCCAAAAACTTGATTGCTTGTTTCCGCAAGTGCATGGTTTATCGTCAAGTAATAAAATATCAATCCCACAGGGACTGGGACAAGTACTAGAAATTTACGAGTTTTAATTATCCAGATGAATAATCTAATGATAAATTTACTCTAAATCAAACAATTCAAGCGGTCGAAAATCGGCGAAAGTATTGAGAGATAAAAGACAATCTTAGGATTACGGTTTCACCACTCTAACTATTATCACGACAGTTCTCCGTTGACGACTACTTATACCCAGGTTGGCCTCTTTTATTTGAATGCAACTTTCTCTATCGAGGTTTCCGAAATAGATGATCTTTTCATGCTTTGAAATCCTGTCACTAGATTCCCGCAGACCTATCTAAACGTCCACCAGATTCGTAAGTTGATTCCTAATTTATTGACGGCCTCTTTTGAAGACCACGCCAATGTATCTACTTTAATCTATCTCTAGTCTTATGGCATACGTATGTAGATGACTCTTACCTGCTTTGGATCCTGTCACATGAATCCCGCAAAGCCTATCTAGACGATTACCATTTTCGTAGAAACCAATCAAAGCATCATTCAACAATTGAAACAACCAACAAGAATATGCATAATCGAAAAACAGAGTTAATAACAAATCATGAAAATAGTTAGGGGCTACTCCCTCTTCCTAAGATTTACACGACTACTCCATAACACCGGGGAATTCGACAATAAGATAGGAAATAGACATTACTAATCCTCCTTGATGGTGTCTTCCTCTCCAAGTCTCGATTTATGCCCTTCTTCCAACCCTGATTTCCGCCACCCCCTTGTGTCTTAGGTCTTCTCCCCTTTTATAGAGCCTCAGCGCCACAGCCGTGTTGATCGACACGACCCGAACGTGTTCTCCTTTTCTCCCTGGTGTCATTCTTCAATGTATCGCCACGCCCGTGCTTAACTGGCACGGGCGTGTCTTCACATGCCACGGCCGTGCTTAACCAACACGCCTTGAGCGTGTTGGTCTCTAGATTCTGCACGAAGTCTTCATGAACCCCCACGACCGTGGTAAGCCATGGCACGGGCGTGTCTCACGCACTGGGTGGTCCGGCTGGTTTTGTGCATCCTGTCATCAAAATCCAACACAAAGCAGTATCCTCGCCCAAATATGTAAAACCAAGTAAAAACTATCAAATTTGCCTCTAATAAGATAAAACGAGATGAAATGCATATGTGTTTTATGCCCAAAACTATACATGAGTTGCACACATCACTGGCCTTCCTTCTGTTGGTTTGATTCTTCAGTTCTTTGTAGTAGTTTCTTGCCAGTCGGACCAGCTTAGGTCGATCTCCTTCTTCATCTTCTGAGTCTAAGTCTGAGTTAGACTCGGGTTCAGGTTGAGGCTTTTTCTTGGTTGACCTTCCAGTTTTACCTGCAATAAAGGCAATACCTTTCTCGGCCAAATTGCAGTTAGTCTGTTCATACAGTTCTAATTCAGAAAATAATTCATCTAATTTTATTTTTGAAAGGTCCCTTGAAACCTTGTATGCATCTACCATAGATGCCCACAAGGTGTTTCTCGGGAAAGCATTTAGAGCATACCTTATTAGGTCACGATTTTCTACCTTGTGACCAATAGTGTGTAGATCGTTCATTAGTTCTTGAATTCGGGCGTGAAGCTGAGCAGATGTTTCATTGTCGGTCATTTTGATGGTATACAGCTTGTTCAGGAGCAGGTCTCTCTTGCTGATCCGAGTGTCTGATGTTCCTTCGTGCAGCTCGATCAGTTTTCCCCACAGCTCCTTGGCACTGTTGAAAGGGCCCACCCAGTTCAGCTCCTCTTTTGTTAAGCCGCATTGAAGGGTCTGGGTCGCCTTTGCATCTGCTTCAATTTTCCATTTCAGAGCGGTGTCCCACTCTGTGTAGCTTTGAGGTAGTCCTTCAGCATTCTTCGGAATTTCTAGTCCTGACTGGATGATTATCCACATGTCCACCTGAGTTTTCAGGTGGACCTCCATTCTGCTGTTCCAGTAGGAGAAGTCTTCTCCACTGAAGTGAGGTGGTCTTGCGGTGCTGAAGCCTTCTTGCATGGCCATGTATCTGAAATGTAAACTAAACAAAAAGAATATCCCAAGACTTGGTCTTGGATTAGTAGTGCGGGATAAGAAAAAAATATTCGTCGAGTGGTGTTGCACCAACCTCGATCAACGAGAAGAAATTCGAACGAAAAAATATAAGAAGAAAATCAAACGAAAAAAAATATTAAAAAAATCTGAAAAATTTTCAAACTGGTGGTTGCACCAAATTTGAACTTCCCCGCTCTGATACCACTTATTGGATCGAGAGAAACGATAGAGGGGGGTGAATATCGTTAAACGCTTTTCGGAAAAATTAGAGCAAGTACGCAGCGGAAAAATCAATCGCCAACATAGGTAGTTTTACTTGGTTCGGAGCCTAGGTCGACTCCTACTCCAAGGCCCACGGTCGTTGACCGTTTTCTGCGGGCAATTCTATAAGTTCGCAAAACAGTTTACAAGATTGAATTACAGAATTAGTGCAGTAAGAAAAAGTAACTCTTCTTTTACCGACGTCCAATGTAGATTATCTTTTCGGAGCAGTGGGACGTCGTCGGCGCTTGAATCTCGAGTCGGGAGGTTTCTGGAGCAGAGCGCAGGAGCAGAAGAGCGTGAATGTGTTGAATGAATTTGTTGTTCTGAAGCCTTGGTTCGAAGGTCCTTTTATAGCACCTGGGGGCGCCCGGAACATCGGGGGCGCCCCCCCCCCCCCCACGTGTCGGTCGATCCACTTCCTTCTCGGTCAGCTCTGATCCCTTAAAACTCGGGATCAAGCTTTGACCGAGGCGCCCAAACGCTGGGGGCGCCCGGATTGACCGGGTCAAAATCTTATCCTCTTGGCTTCGCTGAAGCTGCTTCGACTACTTGACCTGGGGGAGCCCGGAGCGTTGGGGGCGCCCGGGAGCAGCGGGGGCACCCGGGAGCACGGGGGTGCCCCGCCCAAGAGCTGCAGAAGCAGTTCCTTCGCTTCATGTGTTTTGTGTTCACCTTGGGGGCGCCCGGGACACTCCGGGCGCCCTGGTCAGCTGCTGCCTCACTCCTTTGAGGCTCTCTGAGCTGCTGACACTCGTTCCTTCGGTCTTGCATCCAGGGTTAGTCCAAAACACCATAAAGCAATAAGATGTTAGTTTATACAGCCTTAGCTATCTTGGTTCTGACTTTGGGCCTCCAAAATGGAGCCCTAGGTCGAACCGACGCCTACTGTTCCCTCGACGGGGAACGCGTCCTCACCTACTCCTCTCGGGAGAATGTACCTGATGCCAACCGGCTCCTCCGGTTGGACTTTTGCCCACGGTCCTTTGCCAGGTCTTGGATACCGAGCTGTCCTTCGCCCGGTGCCTAGCATTCCTTCGCCAGGTCTTCAGTCCCAAGCTGTCATTCGCCTGGCACCTAGCAGTCCTTCGTTAGGGCTTCAGTACCCTGGCATTCCTTCGCCAGTGCCTAGCAGTCCTTCGCTAGGACTTTTTACCCTGGCATTCCTTCGCCAGTGCCTAGCAGTCCTTCGCTAGGACTTTTTACCCTGCACACTAGAGTAACATGTTTAGATAACAAGTAAGACTTAACTTTTGAACCCTTTTGCCATTATCAAAACTCAGGTTTGACTGGGGTGCTTTCTGCACCAACAAGGTCTTCTTGCCCAGTCCTTAACCAGGACTTCTTTGCCCAGCCCTTTGCCAGGACTTCTTGCCTAGCGTACCTAGGACTTCTTCCTGCACACTCAATGAACATGTTAGATCACAATAACACCTTAACTCCTGAACCTTTTGCCATTATCAAAACCCAGGTTTGACTTAGGTGCTGCCTGCACCAACAACACTGATTAATGGGATTCGTAGAGATAGTGTCTATTCCTGGTTGAAATCTGTATCTAAGCTATTGTCTTCTTTTGCCCTTTCTACGTTTGTCTTATCAGCTGTGTCCTTATGACAAAGTCGTTTAGGTCATCTATTGTTAGGTATTTTACGATAGTTTTTGTCTTCCTTGGGTCTTTCATTTTCTGCAAATATCTTGTATAAATTTTCTTGCACTTCGTGCAATATCAATAAAAGTCATAAATTATCTTTTCATAAATCTAGTATTTTGTTATGTGCTCCTTTGAATATTATCTTTTCTTATGTCTGGAGAGCCTCTATTCCACTCACTTTTGACCTTTGCTTTTGTTAAAGTGGTCTATTTGATTAACCACATACCCAAGGTCAGTCTTTCTCATGTGTCCTCCCTTGAAAAATAGTTCACCACCGCTCCTGATCTTTCGAAGCTTCGTATCTTCGGGTGTTTGTCCTTTCCGTGGTTTCACCCCTACTCAAGCCACAAGCTTGACCCCAAGTCAACCTTATGTGTCTTTCTTGGTTATTTTCTTGCTTAGAGTGCCTTCTTGTGCTATGATCTCACTCTCAAAAAAAGTCTTTTGTATCTCATCATGTTAAGTTTGTGAAGCATGTTTTTTCATTTGTTGTCACCTTCTCCCTGTGTTCCATAGTAATAGACACTAACTCTGAGCTTTCTGTTGCACTAATCCACTTGTGGAACCCTCCAACACCAGTGTTGTAACCTACCACTAGTTGTAGTCGCCTGCAACTGACCCTTCACCACTGTCGTCGCCGTCGCCATCGCCATTGTCGTTGTCGTCACCATCGCCGTCACCGTCGCTTATTGTCGAGCCATCCACGTTGCCTGGTGGCACCCGACCTTCTAGCCCATCACCTCTCTCTTCCCCTTGTGCTTCCCTAAACCAATAACCCATGCAAACTCGCTCCAAAAAATGTCATCTACAAACTCAGCCTAAAGTATATCCTTCATACTAGCTTTTCACAGCCTTGTGAACCATCATCTATTACACAGACGTTCAAAAATCCAAATTGGGTAAAGGTCATGCACGAAGAGTATGATGTTCTTCTCCATAATCAGACTTGGACTCTTGTCTCGCCTTCACCAGATCAGAATCTTATGGGTAATAGGTAGATGTTTCACATTAAGCGCAATCCTAATGGCTCTGTTGATTAGTATAAGACTCACCTTGTTGCCAAGGGATTTCATCAGTATTCTAGTGTTGACTTTCATGGTATATTTAGCCTTGTTATTAACTCGGTAACTATTCGCGTTGTTCTTGGTCTAACTATGAATCAAGGGTGGTATCTTTGCCAACTTGATGTCAACAATGCATTTCTCAATGGATGTCTTACAGAGAAGGTTTATATAACACAACCTTCAGGTATGCGCGGTGTTGAATTTTTGGATTATGTCTGTTGTTTGCATACGACGATTTATGGCCTGAAGCAGGCTTCGTATGCTTGACATTTGGAGCTACGCGCCTTCTTGGTCTCTCTTGGCTTTATCGCCTCCCGAATTGATACCTCCTTATTTGTTTATAATCGAGATAACACTGTTATATATTTCTTTATATACGTAGATGATCTAATCATTAAAAGTAGTGATGCTTCTGCTATTGACGACATGATATGCAAACTTAATGGCAAATTTGCAACTAAGGATCTTGGGGCTCTTTCCTTCTTTTGTGGAGTTTGTTGGTGCAAAAAGCATCAGACATAAATAGTCAACCTCTAGTGTTTCGATGTTTGACAATATACTAAGGTCTAGTCAAAGTGATCAAGGGTTAAGCTAAACAGGACCTGATGTTTGGTAGGGTAAACCCAGGTTTGATCAGTTTGACCAAAGGGTTAGCCAAACAGGACCTGATGTTTGGCAGAGTGATTAGTACCTAGGGTTGGTCAGGTTGACCAAGGGGTTTGCCAAACTGGACTTGATGTTTGGCAGAGTGATCAAACCTAGATCTGACATGTGTGACAATATATCAAGGTTTGGTCAGTTAGAACAAGGGTTAGCTAAATAGGATCTGATATTTAGCAGAGACCCTAGGGTTGGTCAGTTAGACCAAGGACTAAGCCAAATAGGACCTGATATTTGACAGAGTGAAATCTAGTTAGGATTAAAACTAGCAAAGAAGTCCTTGTCAAGGCACCAAAGTCCTGGTAAGTAAAGCTGGGCACGAAGTCCTGGTTCGGGGAATTGGGCACGAAGACCTGGACGAGGGTTAGGCATGAAGTCCTAGTTCGGGGAATTGGGCACGAAGTCCTGGTCGCGGATTGGGCACGAAGACCGGACCGAGGGTTGGGTACCGAAGTCCTGGTTTGAGGAATTGGGCATGAAGTTCTGGTCGAGGATCGGGCAGAAGACTTAGCCAAGCGAGGACTATGGACAGACGTAGAGATGGGTCGAGGATCGGACATCTCGAGATCCGGGAGTCTGGAGGCTGAGTAAAAGTCTAACCGGAGGTCCCAGTTGGCAAAAGGTAACTTCTCCAAAGTGGAGTAGGTGAGGACGCATTCCCCGGAAGAGGGAACAGTAGGTGTCAGTTCGACCTAGGATTTCATTTGAAATCTAAATTCAGAACCAGACAGCTCTAGCTGTCAATCAAACTTACAGGATTTAGGCTTAGGATTGTTTGATTGTCTTGTGTTTATTTGTCTTGTAGGAACCTGGAGCTGGAGGGAAGATAGGAGAGCAAACGCAAACGAACAAGGCCTGGAAAAGGGGCTTCCGAGCGCCCCCATCCTCTGCGCAGCATCTTCTTACAACTTCTTGAGACGTGTTCTTCCTGAACAAACCAGCCAACGGAATGTCCCCTAAGTAAGCTTTTGTTTTGTTTGTAACCTATTGATTACTTCATCAGTCACGATTTGTGGAAGCTAACCATGTTGGTTCTTTGTGTGATTGTATACCGTGACCTTACCCTTGTCGTGCCTTACCCTTCTGTTCACTTGCCTATTGATCACACTTGCACTGATTGAATCTCTCACTGATCAAATCTTATCTTGCGAAGGAATGCCTTACCCTTATGTGTTAAAAGCTTTTCCAAGGAATGCCTTATGGTCATCCATGGTGGATGCCTACAAGGTTTCTAAGGACTTGTCAATTGTAAAATTGGATGATCTATTTTGTGAAATGGAGCTACACGAGATGGCTAACAAAGGCCCCAAGGAGAAGGGGATTGCTCTTGTGGCAGGGGACAAGACCAAAAAGAAGAAGGAGAAGGAAGTCTCTTCATCTTCATCCGAGTCCGAGTCTGAGTCCGAGGAGGATGGTAGCGAGTCTTCCTCATCCGAGATGGCCAACATCGTAAGGAGGATGATGAGGAAGAGCCAGCGCTACAAGGGAAAAGGTAACCCTAGTGAGTTTAAGATTGATAAAGCTAATATCACTTGCTTTGAGTGTGGCAAGAAAGGACACTTCAAGAAACACTACCCAAAGCTAAAGAAGAAGAAGGAGAAATCAAAGAAGAAGAAGAAGGCCTTGAAGGTCACATGGGATGAATCATCCTCTAGTTCATCCGAAGAGGAAAAGGAGGAGAAGAGTACACACCATGTAGCACTCATGGCCATTGAAGATCAAGAAAGCAGTGATGAATCCATGGACTCCTCAAACGCGGCTTCATCATCTTCGGATGATGAAGAGGTAATCTCTCCCGAATTAGACAAATGTTATAGAACTATTGCATGTTTAACCGATTTATTAAAGAAGTCAAAAGAAAAGGTTAAATCATTGAAAGTAGAAGTAGAACAATTGAAATCCTCTAGGGATGAGGATGTTGATGATTTGCATGTAGAAATGTTAGAAGATGAGAACAAATAGTTTAAGAGTGAGGTTGAGAGACTCAAGAGTGTTCTTGAGAAGTTCTCAACTAGCTCTAAGACTTTAGATATTATTTTGAATGCACAAAAGGCGGTTTACAACAAGGCCGGTATTGGTTACCGACCTAAAGAACCATCATTTGTCTCCTTAATGTCTAGGACTGATGTTAGACCACTTAAAACTCCTAGGGTTCAAAAGAAAGTGGTCAAGGCATGGGTGCCTAAGTCTTGCATTGTAGGTGCTTTAGGTCCCAAGATTTGGGTGCCTAAGTCTTGCACGAGCGACCGCGCGAGGCCACGCAAGGCCGCGGGAGGCGGCGCGCGGCCGTGACAAGCCGCGATTGTGCCCGCCTGCCCGGAGAAGACCACGCTGCCGCGGAAGTACAAACCAACGAAGAAAATACGGCAAATGTGGCTTAGCGCGCGTACCTGGGATCGGAGGAGGGTTTGCCGAAGGAGAATCGCCGAGATCGTCGAAGAGGGGAGAGTTAGGGCTTTGACCGATCACGTGGCCACGGGGGGGACCCGTCGTCGCATTTTTAACCTATTATTGCGAAGGACAAGTTAATTTCGTCGTAATAGCGACGGCTTTGACCAAGTCCGTTGCTATATTTAGGGATTTGACCTGGCGCTCAAACTAGCGACGGATACTATCTATCCGTAGCTAATAGCAACGGACAATAAAAATAGTCTGTCGCTATTTGCTATTATTTTTGTAGTGTATACTCTTAAACTGTGATGAGGTTAAACTATACATAAAGTAAGCTGACTTCTCTAATGAAACATTGAACCCATTTTATTTGTTTACCTGATATCCCAATTGTCTTAAAATATCATTTTTTCACAACTTGTATGAACAATAATTATTTCTACAAAATCCATCAAGTGAGGTAACTAAAAGACGAGAAGCCGAATTTGCTTTATAGTTTCAAATATATATAAGTCAGAAAGACCAGACATTTTTTGGAAATTTTTAGTTCGTCTATTAAGTCCAATCCTAATTTATATTATAATTATTTTTATAGGTGAAATACCGTAGAATATCAAATGTGTAAGATGATAGAATAATAAATCTTGCATCAGAACCCTTTCATAAGATAATGGTGTACTCTAGTTACTATATTAATGAGCTCAAATTCCACGTGGCACAACGAGATTCGCGGAGATTAACCTATAATTTTGGTGTTTGTGTTAAATGATCTATCGATAATAGTAACATTGTGTATGATTACTATAGTAGACTAGACGAGATCATAGAGATTAAATGTCCTACATTATCTATCAAAAGGTGTGTGTTGTTCAAATATTCATGGTATGATCTGAACCCGAGAATAAGTACAAGATACATCCAAACTATAATTTAGTTAAGGTAATGTAAATAAACGGTTTAACAAGTTTGAACCTTTCATTTTTGAGGTACAAGTAAGTCAAGTTTTCTATCTTGAATATCCTATAAAGAGAAGAAGATCTAGTGAATGGTTGTCTGTTTGTCAAATGAAGCCTCGCTCGATGATAGAAATGTCGAACAACCATCACTGCTTAAAATCATAATGCATTTTAGAATGATGAAGTGGAGAGACATTTAGTTGATTCACAAATCCAATCCACATCTCAATTACTTGTAGATGTAAATGTTACTTACGGGAATATAAATAATGAAGGGATGTCCAGTAGTGAGGATCTTATTGAACTAATAGAGTCTAGTGGTGAGGACTTAAAAAGTGCTAATGTTGATTAATCAGATGTTAATGATGATTAAATATTAAAATTATTGTTCATCAAGTAAGCTATGCTTTTATATTATTTTATATTTTTATTATCATGTTGGTATCCTTTATTATGATGTGTTGTAATGTTAATTTTTAGACATTATTATGGCAGAACAATAGGCAATAACACCCCGTGGCTACATAGTACTTATAGTTGTTGGAGACTCCTAAGTATTTTTTGTTATTAGTAATTAACGTTCATATATTACTTTATTTATAATATATTTCTCATACCTTACTAGTTTTTTTTCATGTAGGTTTACTCTAGAGGGTCACCAAGTTTCCTCCTATATCACCAAAAAATTTAAAGAATGAGTATATGCTGCTGCTACATGGAGGCATGTAGAAGCCGAGTTGAAGGCGTTCCATTATAATAAATTTATAATAAGTAAAGTTAATATATATTGTATTTATAATTTATTTATCCTTTAATAAACTAAATTTATAATTGTAGAAAAAATATATATGGGAGGAGGGGCAGGAGGAAGCATTTAACCAAACTTGGAATAGTTATTGTTTTAAACTCTACAAGAGTTTCTGTACAATATTAGATAGAAGAGCATGAGACCGGCGTATGCATTAGCTGATATATGGGTGCATGGACGGTCACCTGAGTTAAACAAAGGTGTAAGGAAACACAAAGCCAAGTGGCCTGAGTACCGGATGTTGGGACCGGGTGCATGTTGACATGGATACGGGTTCGTAATTTTAAAGTTTAATTACGTGCAGCGGAAGGTTTAGCATAAATAATTTCTTAAATTATTTTAATCACGTATCTAGCATGCAACCTTAAGTTGTGGAGACATGATCATAAATTAAAATTTTGCAGAAAGTAAACTAATTTACTTAATACCTCGCGTAACTCGTAGAAAGGGACGAGATCCAACTGTAGCGTCCCTTGGAAGCTCCGCCTCTATTTACGTCCACGCCGAGTCCTCTTCGGGATGACTTCGCAAAGCCACGAGGTTCGTGCCGACAAGAACTACTAGATTCTCTAAAGGCACGACAAGAATGTCAAGAGAGGGAGATGGAAGACTAACCACCAAGTAACGGAATCAAGATCCGGGGAAAGGAAGGAGTTGTGACCCGCTTCTTCTTCTTCTTTGGCACCTTCTTGGTGGAGGAGGCTCACGGCAACCCTAGGAGGTGCGCCGGCCCTAGAGGATGAAGAGGGCGCCGACCCTAGAGGAGGGAGATGGAGAGAAGGAGAGAGAGAGAGAGCTTGTGTAACGCCCGCTTTTTTTTTCTTCCATAAAGCGGCGTTACGTTAACATACTTAGGGCATGTAGACATCATAAGGCAGTGGAATAACTTTAAGACTTACACATATATGCCCTACTACCATTCCTAACATAATGACATGGGTACTTGGCATATTAACTTCATACTTTGCATCATATCATGTCATGCTTAACATCATGTCATAGAGTCACATAAGCCATTATTCAAACACATAAGTAGCAAACATAAAGTTCTAGCATAAGACCGGTAAACATATTATTTTCGTGGCCAAGTCACTACCACACACACACATTCTTGTCCTCCTGCTGCTTCCTTATTGTCCCCTTGCGTGATCTGCGGTATAAGGAAAATAAGACTATAAGCACATCGGCTTAGTAAGACTCTTTCCTACTCACTAAAACCATTCATCATTTAAGCATAAGCACATGAAACATAAACATAACTTTATGCTTGAACATAACTATAAATAAACTTACATGGCATGATACATGACATAACATGAACATAATTAAAATTTACATGGCATGATACATGGCATAAACATGAACATAATTCAACTTAGCATAGCATAATACATGACATAGACATAAACATAATTCAACTTAACATGGCCTAATACATGACATAAACATAAACATAAATAAACATTCTTAACATGGCATGATACATAAACATAAGTAGACATTCTTAACATGACATGATACATGGCATAAACATAAACATAAGGAAACATTCTTAACATGCCTGATACATGGCATAAACATAAATATAAAGCATGAACTAACCTGTATGGCATAAACATAAGCATGCTTTCTATCATATCATATGGGCATCTTCTTAACATAACCATAAGCATAAATCATTTACTATCATGCATATTTCTTGATATGAAACATAAGTATAAGACATTACTATCATGGCATAATGCATAACATGAATGAATGAGTCTAATGCATATACATAAGGATGCTTAACTTTTAAAATCATACTTTTAAATACTTAAACATCATCATAACATCATTAGGGGTCCCCGGCTTGTACCACATACATACATCATAAGCGCACATCCCTAAGTAAATACGAGGTCGCGAGCCCCGACCTACTAGGGTAAGGACAGCATAGTCGGTAGTCCCAGAACTGGGGCGTTCTTAAGGTGTCCATCCCTGTTGCACAGCTTCGGTAGTGCCAGAACCGTGGACAGCATAGTCGGTAGTCCAGAACCAGGGCGTTCTTAAGGTGCCCATCCCTTGGACCCATACTTCGGTCCGGTACAAGCCCATTCATAAAGTAAAATACTTTACATGCTTTATCATTCATAAGACATGGCATACATCTTCATTCATAAAACATGGCATGCATCTTCATTCATAAAACATGGCATGCGTAACGACCCGGCCCGTCTACCGACCCATTTACCGGTCCTCACGACCGTCGTACCGTCGTACCGTCGACCATCGACCGTGTCATCATTCATAACATGGCACGCATCTTTATTCATAGAACTTAGCATGCACTTTCATTCATAAACATAACATGCATCTCCATTATAATCATAACATGCATCTTCATTCATAAAACATGGTCTACTTACATAAACATCATTCTTATTCCTAGTGCTTGCATGATCATGGCATATAAGGTAAGCATTGCATTATATTCCTTGAACATGACATGTTTGCATAGACAATTATCCTAACCCATAGAGTTTGCATGATCATGATATCTAAGGTAAACATTGCATTTCATACATAAGCATGGTATTCATCCCAAGCATACATAAGTAGGACTTCCATAAACATACTACCTACCATTCAAGTGCATGGCATAGGACATAAGACATTCATAAATAAACCCTATTAAGCATGGCATCCAATCATAAACATACAAACATGAAACATGGTGCTTAGAGTTAGGGTTATAGGTAACTTAATTGCTACCACATGCTTGAACCTTTATATATACTTCATAATAAACCATAAACCATCATTCTTCAAACCCTAACTCCATCCAAACCCTAAATTCCTTGTTTGGCCAAAACCTATAGGGAAGGGTTCCATCATTCAATTAACATGTAAGATAGCATAAGGTAAAGAAACAACCATACATTACTTATAAGACCATGGGGAGCCATTAGGGCTCATGATTAGGGTTATCCCTAACCTTTAGCCCTCCTTCCTAGGGCTGGCCGAAACCCTACAAGGCCATGGGTGCATGAAAAAATTCCATAAAAACCCCAATCAAACATTAAACACCAACCATACTCTACCATAAGGCCATTAGGACCCTTGCTTGAGGGAAGTCCTAACCTTTTTGCCCTAGACCATTCTTGGCCGAAACCTACAAGGGTCACAAGACCTTGTGAAAATTCACCCAATTCACTTTAAACCTCCTTTTGAATCATGGGGATACCCAAAGTACATACTTGAAAGGTTAGGCCCAATCCTAACCAAAGAATCATGGTGAGAGTCCCAAACCCTAAGGGGTCTTTAGGGTACTCCAAAAATTCCCCAAAAATTATATTTATTCCATATTCATCATGATAACACATTAGAAAATGTGATTTAGATTTTTAACATCATTATGGACCCTAAACCCATGGTGGTCGAATATGATAGGGGTCCAAAGCATAGTTTCCTCAACATCAAACTCAAAACCAACTTTATATTATGCTAAAAATCACAAAGGAACTATTATACCACAGGTGAGGGAGTCTTACATTGGTTGATCTTGATTATAAACCTTAGATTTGGAAGAAGGATGAAGATCTTGTCGCCTCTTGACCACCCCTAGCCCTTGTACCCTTGTAAAAGCCTTGGATCTTGGAGATGGAGCCTTAGGTGAATTTTTTTCCAAGGGAGAACCCCTCTTGGGGTGTTCGGCTAGGATGGAGAAGGAGGGAGGAAGAAAGGTGACTTGATGGAAGAAGAGAAGTAACCCCCCATGCCTCTCTTTATAACTCATCAAGGAGGGTAAGTGAAGAGTCATGGTGTCTCTTCATTTCTCCCTAAGCCTTAACCATAATCCACTTCATTTCTTCATAGCACTCCCTTGCTAGGTGATTGGTTAGAGCATGCATGGTTGTACAAGAGGTCCATGGTTCAATCCTTGGTGTATGCACTAATTTTTTTTCATTTATATTTATTTTATTTTTCTAATATTTCGAAAATCCTCTAAAAATTCTCCCATAATTATGTTAATATTTCTCATCAAAATCTCTTTATATTTCTATAAATTTTACCTAAAATTTACAGATAATCATGGTGCTAGAAAGCCCATATAAGGCTCATTAGGGCCTATTTCTCCAATTTAAACGGAAAAAAGCATGGATTTCTAGGTTAAAATTCGTGTTAATATTCCTAGGTCCCTCGGAAAATTATCTAGGCATGTTCAATATTTTAAAGAAATATTAAGAGAATTTTTCGGGTCGTTACAGCTTGCTTCTTTATCTCTTGATTGGAATTCAAGCCTTGCCTTGGTTCCTTTATATAGTAGCCTCTCCATTGCCAAGTCTCCCCTTTAACGGAATAAATTTTCATAAGAAATTTATCTTATAAATTTTCCTATGAATTATTCCGTTATACCTTGTTTTATTATAACTAAATTTATAATAAAACAAACACATCTTCCCCTTTTATTATGGAATAAATTTTCACAAGAAATTTATTATATAAATTTTTCTTATCATGGAAAAATCAATTCATAATTGATTTTATAAAATAAAATAAACCAATCCAAGGTTTATTTTAATTTCCATGAAAATAAATCTCTTTATATAAATTTCTTTATATATAAATTTATTTATCCATAATTTTATAAAACAAATCGCGCTTGATTTATTTTATAATTTAAACCAAATAAATTGGTTTCCCTCCTTGTTGTGGCCGGCCAAACCAAAGAGGGTGGGGACCCTCTTTGGCCGGCCAAACCAAGCCGCCTCCTCGCGAATTAAACTCATTTAATTCATCCAATAAGCCTTCAAAAGACTTAGCCATTTTAAGCTTCCGGTGCGCCTCTGATAAATTCAGATTCGACTTATTTCTCTTGATCGGAAAATCTAATTTTCAACTCATTTTAAATCCCTCGGATTACTCGTAGTGCGTGTGACTAAATAGGCTTTCAATTTATGTTGGTCGTCTATAATCAACCAATTATAGAACGATCATGAGTGGCACCTAGTAGTACATCATGACCCCCAATTAATCGAAAGATCAACGGTTGACCTCAGAAATAATTCTAAAACCCTTCAGCAGCTATAATGAGTCGAGCCTCATTCCCTTCACCATCTTATACCCACTTGGTTCAGGACACGGTCTATGTGTGTCAGTCCCCACTAGGCTGACTACGTCACACCTAGCCCAAGCAATGTCTTTCTCGTCCAATGGATTCTAATTACTCTCATGTATCTGAGAGATTCATACTCTGAACATGTGATGCTCTGGCCAGAGGCTTCGAGTAACAATCCGACGATAGGCCTTGGGTATACATCTCCTCGCAAGGAGTGGTGAATCCTTTGTAGGCTGTTCAAACATCTTCGGGCACTTCGGCTTATACCCAACCATCCTGGGTCCACACCACCTTGGAGATGCTTGCTTAAGATGTCAAAGTATAAGTCTTCATGACCAAGATGACTTGAACACCGCAAGTCAAAGGAACATCGCACTTAAGCTGCAGTAAGAACTTCATTGACATATCTATATGTAGATTACCATATGAAGTCTTACATCCAATCACTCCAATGAACTAGTTCCCTTAACTAGCATTCATGTTTATCTCCGGACATCCCAATGTCTCCAGCCAGTGAGAATCAGCTGATTAGAGAATAACCCATGCTAGTCTCAACAGAATTGATAGTGTCCGTATTTATCAATTCATCGACTAGGGACAATTTCAATACTTCACAATTGCACATGTAGAGATAATCACTAGTTGTGAATTCATAACAAATTCTCTCATGCTGTGAATTGTATTGCGGACATTCAGTAAATGAGTTTAAGATCTCAATCAAATACTCAAACATGTATACTCAAATAGTGAATATTCATTTATTAAAATAAATGATTACAATCATAAGGCGATTGCCTTAGGACACTTCTCTCACAATACTAACAAACTCCCACTTGGCCTAATGCCAATCACTACGGTATCTAATACCACAGGCTCTAACATGACCCTCAAACTTGCTTTGAGGCAAGGCCTTAGTTAAAGGATCCGCTAAATTCCTTTCAGTGGGAATTTTCTCAATTTGTATATCATTCCTACTTATAATCTCTCTGATCAGATGATAACGGCGAAGCACATGTTTGGATCGCTAATGAGACCTTGGTTCCTTTGCTTGTGCAATAGCTCCATTGTTGTCGCAGTAAACCGGCACTGCTTCATCAATAGTTGGAACCACACCAAGTTCTGAGACAAACTTCTTGATCCAGACTGCTTCCTTTGCTGCTTCCGAAGCCGCAATATATTCCGCTTCCGTGGTAGAATCTGCTACAGTATCTTGCTTGGAACTCTTCCAACTTATTGTGCCTCCATTCAAGATAAATACGTATCTAGACTGAGATTTGGAGTCATCCTTATCTGTCTGGAAACTGGCATCTGTATACCCACGTATTTCCATATCACCTTCTCCATATATTAGGAACACATCCTTAGTTCTTCTTAAGTACTTAAGGATTATCTTGACAGCCGCCCAATGATCCATTCCTGGATCAGACTGGTATCTGCTCGTGACGCTCAGAGCATACGATACATCGGGCCTAGTACATAACATGGCATACGTGATAGATCCTATCGCGGATGCATAAGGAATCTTATTCGTGCAAATCCTCTCGTCTTCTGTGCGCGGACACATAGACTTTGAAAGGTTGATCCCATGCCTGATGGGAAGGTAACCTTTCTTGGATTCCGACATGCTAAACCTTTTTAGCTGTAACGACCCGAAAAATTCTCTTAATATTTTCTTAAAATATTAAGCATGTTTAAATAATTTTCCAAGGGACCTAGAAATATTAAGGAGAACTTTGGCCTAGAAAATCCATGTTTTTTCATTTAAATTGAGAAAACTAAGTACTAATGGGCTTTATGTGGGCTTTTTAGTACCATGATTATAGGTGAATTTCGGTAATAATTAGTATAAATATAAATAGGATTTAATTAGGCATATTAGCATGATTATGGGTAAGTCTTAGCCTAATTTTTCTATTTTAATGGAGAAATTAGGTACTAATGAGCTTTAAATGGGCTCCAAAAATGGGGATTAATTAGGTAAAATTAATATAAATTAGGTAAAATTAATATAAATATAAAAGAATTTTATTTAGGAATATTAGCATAATTATGGGTGATTTTTGGAGAATTTTCGAAATAAAAGGGAACTTTCGAAAATTAGAGGAAAAGGTTTAAATAAAATAAAAAATAAAATAAAAATAAAGGTGCATGGGCCAAGGATTGAACCTTGGACCTCTTGTACAACCATGAATGCTTTAACCAACTCACCTAGCAAGGAATACTTATGAGTAAATGAAGTGGAGGTTGGTTAAGAAGTAGAAGGAGATGAAGGGTCATGGAGAGACTCTTCATTTGCCTCTTTAAAGGAGCTATAAAGAGGGGGTTTGGGGGGTTACTTCTCTTCACCATCAAGTGCATTTGCTCCCCTCCTCCCTCCTCATTCTAGCCGAAATTCTAAGGAAGAGTCCCCCTTGGAAAAGTTTCCACCAAGGCTCCATCTCCCAAGATCTAAAGTTCTTACAAGGATCCAAGGACTAGGTGTGGTCAAGAGACATCAAGTCTTCTTCCTTCTCTCCATCCAAGGTCTAAAAATTTAGAAACCCCAAGGTAAGACTCCCTCACCTGTGGTATAATAGTTCCCTATGATTTTTATGATTTTTAGTATGATATAGTGGTTGGTTTTCGAATTGGATGTTGAAAGGAAAGAAAACCAAGACCCTCATGCTTAAGGGTTTCGGCCACCATGTTTTTAAGATCTAAAATTATGCTAAAAATATGTATAATGTTATTTAATGTTCCCTTATGATGTTTAGAAGTTAATTATAATTTTTGGGAATTTTTGGAGTACCCTAGGATACCCTAGGGTTTCGGCCAACATGAAAGAAACAAAAACTAAGAACCCTGAGTTTAAGGGTTTCGGACACCATGTTTTAAAGGTCTATAATTATGATAAAAATCATGATAATGTTATTTAATGTCCCTTATGATGTTTAGAAGTTAAGTATAATTTTTGGGAATTTTTGGAGTACCCTAGGACACCCTAGGGTTTCGGCCAACATGAAAGAAACAAAAACTAAGAACCCTGAGTTTAAGGGTTTCGGCCACCATGTTTTAAAGGTATATAATTGTGCTAAAAATCATGATAATGTTATTTAATGTTCCCTTATGATGTGTAGAGGTTAGGTATAATTTTTGGGAATTTTTGGAGTACCCTAGGATACCCTAGGGTTTCGGCCAACATGAAAGAAACAAAAAACTAAGAACCCTGAGTTTAAGGGTTTCGGCCACCAAGTTTTAAAGGTCTATAATTATGATAAAAATCATGATAATGTTTTTTAATGTTCCCTTCTGATGTGTAGAGGTTAAGTATAATTTTTGGGAATATTTGGAGTACCCTAGGACACCCTAGGGTTTCGGCCAACATGAAAGAAACAAAAACTAAGAACCCTGAGTTTAAGGGTTTCGGCCACCATGTTTTAAAGGTCTATAATTATGCTAAAAATCATAATAATGTTATTTAATGTTCCCTTATGATGTGTAGAGGTTAGGTATAATTTTTGGGAATTTTTGGAGTACCCTAGAGGCCCCATATGGTTCGGCCAACCCCAAGGACCCAAGGGTTAGGGTTGAGTCTTTAACTTCAAGCATATGTTTATGTGTTGCCATGATATAAGGATGATGGATGGTGATTATGTGAATTTTCACATGGCCTTGGGACTCCACAAGTTTCGGCCAAGAAGGGTTAATAGGGTAAAAGTTAAGATTTATTTCAAGTAAGGGTCCCAATGGCCCTATGGTAAGATGTGATTTGTGTTTTATGAATGATATGCCATGTTTATGAATGATATGCCATGTTTATGAAGGATATGACATGTTTATGAATGATATGCCATGTTTATGCATGATATGTCATGTTTCTGAATGATATGCCATGTTATGAATGATATGTCATGTTTACGAATGATATGCCATGTTTAGGAATGATATGCCATGTTTACGAATGATATGCCATGTTTACGAATGATAAGCCATGTTTATGAATGATATGTCATGTTTTAGGATAATATGAATGTATGTCATGCTCTATGAATGATGTGTACATATGCCATGTCTAAGAATGAAAATGATGAATGACAAGTATGATGAATGAAAGATGATGCTTATGTCTTTAAGGCATAAATATGCTAAACGGCACGGTCGATGGTCGACGGTACGACGGTTGTGAGGACCGGTAAATGGGCCGGTAGACGGGCCGGGCCGTAACAAGTTATGCTATGATGAAGATGCCATGAATGTTTTATGAATGATGAAGCATGAAAAGTATTTTACTTTATGTATGGGCTTGTACCGGACCGAAGTATGGGTCCAAGGGATGGGCACCTTAAGAACGCCCCGGTTTTGGACTACCGAAGCTGTCCACGGTTCTGGCACTACCGAAGCTGTGCAACAGGGATGGGCACCTTAAGAACGCCTCGGTTCGGGGACTACCGACTATGCTGTCCTTACCCTAGTAGGTTGGGGCTCGCGACCTCGGACTTGCTAGGGATGCGCGCTATGATGTATGTATGTGATACAAGCCGGGGACCCCAAATGATGTTATGATGATTATGTTTAAGAAATGAAAAGTATGTTTTTAAAGATTAGGCATCCTTATGATATATATGCATTGCCCATGCATTCATTATGAAAAAGTATGTTTATGAAAAGTATGTTCATGAAAAGTATGATTTTAAACTAAGCATCCATATATGTATATGCATTCCACTCATGCCTCCATTCATGTTATGCATTATGCTATGATGAAAGATTTTATGCTTACACTTCATGTTAAGAAATATGCATGAGAACAAATGATCTATGCCATGATAATGTTAAGAAGATGCTCATATGTTATGATAGGAAGAATGTTCATTATGTTTATGTTCGTGCCAATTATTATGCCATGCTTAGAATGTTACTATGTTTATGTTCATGCCAAGTATTATGCCATGCTTAGAATGCTACTATGTTTATGATTTATGCCATGAAAGATGTCATGCTACTATGTTTATGATTTATGCCATGAAAGATGTCATGCTACTATGTTTATGATTTATGCCATGAATTATGCCATGCTTAGAATGTCTACTATGTTTATGAGTTATGCCATGAATTATGCCATGCTTAGAATGTCTACTATGTTTATGTTCATGTCATGCTATGTATACGATAAGTGATGTAAGATGTTATGTTCCAAGTAGAGCACCAAGTATGTTAATGTTTTATGTGCTCATTATGAGATGATGAATGATAAATGGTTTTGTGAGTAGGAAAGAGTCTTACTAAGCCTGTGTGCTTATAGTCTTATTTCCTTATACCGCAGATCATTCAAGGGGACAATGAAGGAAGCAACAGGAGGGCAAGAACGCATGTGTGTAGTAGTGACTTGGCCCAGGAAACTTTATGTTTACGGTTTATGCTAGAACTTCACCTTGGTTACTTATATGTCTGAATAATGACCTGTGGAACCTTATGATATGATGTTACGTATGACATGATATGATATGATGCTTAAGTTCAAAGTTAATATGCTAAGGTTCCTATGTCATTAAGTTAAGAATGATAACAGGGCATGTATAAGTTAAAGTTATTCCGCTGCCTTATGATGTCTACATGCCCTAAGCATGTTAACGTAACGCCGCTTATGAAAAAAAAAAAAAGCGGGCGTTACATTAGCACTCGGTCTATATATGTAGACTGCGAAAGACCAAGCAACCGTTTTGATCTATCTCTATAGATTCTAATCCCAAGGATATAGGTTGCTTCTCCCAGGTCTTTCATGGAGAAAGTTTTGGACAACCAAATTTTAACTGATTGTAAGACTGATATATCGTTTCCTATAAGCAATATGTCATCGACATATAGCACTAGGAATACGACTGCACTCCCACTAACCTTCTTGTACACACAGGGTTCGTCAGGATTTTGTGAGAAATTTAACTCTTCAATTGTCTCATCAAAACAGATGTTCCAGCTCCTGGATGCTTGCTTCAGTCCATATATGGATCGTCGAAGCTTGCATATTTTGGTTTTATCAACCGATATGAAACCTTCAGGTTGTATCATGTATACATCCTCATGCAGGTTTCCATTAAGGAAAGCTGTTTTCACATCCATTTGCCATATCTCATAATGATGATGAGCTGCTATGGCCAGGAGCATCCGAATGGATTTAAGCATAGCTACTGGCGAATAGGTTTCGTCATAATCAATTCCTTGTTTCTGACGATATCCTTTTGCCACTAATCTAGCCTTAAAGGCAACTACATTACCTTCCATGTCGGTTTTCTTCTTGAAAACTCACTTGCACCCTATGGGCTTAATCCCTTCAGGTGGGTTAACCAAGTCTCATACTTGATTTTCGTACATGGAATCCATTTCCGACTTCATGGCTTCAAGCCATTTGTCCCTTTCTGAACTTTTCAGAACATCTTCATAACTGATAGGTTCGTCATCGCTTATGAGTAACACGTCGTTCGATTCACTTATGAGAAATCCGTATCTCTCTGGAATATTGCATGTCCTATCAGACCTACAAAGAAGTGGTGTTGTTTTAGGTTCAACTGATAGCTCATCATTATGAGTTATTGGTTGTGGGTCTAGACTAGGTGTCTCTGTAATGTCTATTGGAGTTTCTTGAACTTCATCAAGTTCAATGCCACTCCCACTGTTTTCTTGTAAAAGAAATTCTTTTTCCAGAAACACAGCATGCCTTGAAACAAACACCTTTTGTTCCAAGGGATGATAGAATTGGTAACCCTTCGTTTCCGTAGGGTATCCAATAAATATACATTTATCAGACTTAGCATCCAATTTGTCTGATATAGTCCGCTTCACATAACCAGGACAACCCCATATTTTAAGGTGAGTTAAATGAGGTTTCTTACTATTCCACGTCTCATATGGAGTAGTAGAGACTACCTTGGTCGGGACTCTGTTTAGCAAGTAAACAGTTGTCTTAAGTGCATAGCCCCAAAAGGATTTTGGAAGAGTTGCATGATTCATCATAGATCTAACCATGTCCATCAAGGTTCGGTTACGCCTCTCAGATACACCATTATGCTGTGGTGTATACGGCGGAGTCCATTGAGACAATATCCCATTGTCCCTAAGATAATCTTGAAACTCTTGACTTAAGTATTCACCACCCCGATCGGATCGAAGTATCTTAATACTTTTGCCAAGCTGTTTCTCTACTTCATTTCTGAACTCTTTGAATTTCTCAAAAGCTTCAGATTTGTGTTTCATCAAGAACACATACCCAAATCGTGAGTGATCATCGATAAAGGTAATGAAGTAGCTATAGCCTCCTTGTGCAAGAGTTGACATTGGTCCACATACATCAGTATGTATTAGACCAAGCAATTCTCCCACTGGCTTACCTTTTCCGGAAAAGGGTAATTTGGCCATCTTGCCTTTTAAGCATGATTCGCATGTATCAAATGAACCGGGTTCAAATGATTCCAGAATTCCACATCGGTGTAATTTGGTCATGCGTTTCTTACTTACATGGCCAAGACGACAATGCCACGTATAGGAGTCTATTCGATTATCTATTCGAGCATGTTTATTGCTAACTTCGATATTGAAAACGTCACTGGATAAATCTAATGTGTAGATACCATTGCACAAGTTCCGGTCCCATAAAGAACATCATTTAAAGTTATGTAACAACAATTGTTACTAAAAGTTAAATGATAACCCTTTTCATTCAAACATGAAATAGATATAATGTTCTTTATTAACGAAGGAACAAAATAACAATTATCCAATTCTAAGACACATCCAGTAGGGAGCTTTAGCAAATATGTTCCGATGGCAACAGCAGCAATCTTTGCTCTATTTCCAACTCGCAGATTCGCTTCTCCCTTGACGAGTCTTCTTCTATTCCTTAGCCCCTGTATGTCATTACATATATGTGAGCTACACACCCAGTATCAAGTACCCAGGCGGTTGAGAAAATAGAGTGACATTCAATAACGAAGATACCTGAAGAGGATGGGGCATCGGATGCCTTCTTCTTCAAGGACTCAAGATAAACCTTGCAATTTCTTCGCCAGTGACCCTCCTTGCCACAGTGATGGCAAGTGCCTTTTGGTGTCTTTTCAGTCTTTTTGGCCTTTTTCTTCTTTCCTTTATTCTGTTCTTTGGCCTTCCTCTTAGAACCTTTCTTCGAGGAACCAACTAACAGTACCGTCTTCTGATCCTGCTTCACAGAAGGCTCTATAGTCTTCAGCAGGTTGAGCAAATCAGGAATGGTAGTCTCCAGCTTGTTCATCCGATAGTTCATCACAAATTGTGAATAACTTTTGGGCAAACAATGCAGAATTAAGTCAATACTTAATTCATGATCCATTGCAAAACCGAGTGTGCCCAGTCGCTCAATGTACCCCAACATCTTCAACACGAACTGTGAGACAGAAGTGCCTTCCTGCATCTTAGAGGTGAAGAGGAGTCTAGAGACCTCGAACCTTTCGGATCTCGCCTGCTCGTCAAATAACTCATGAAGATGGAAGATGATGGTATAAGCATCCATATACTCATGCTGCTTTTGCAGCTCAGGTACCATAGCGGCTAGCATGATGCAACTCGCAAGTTCAGAATCGGTCACATGTTTCTGATAGGTCACTAACTGGTCTGGAGTTGCATTTTCTGGAAGACGGTTGGGAAGTTGATCTTCAAGGACATAAGCAAGCTTCTCTGCCTTGAGGACTATCCTCAGATTTCGAAGCCAGTCCATGAAGTTTGGCCCAGTCAGTTTATTGGTGTCCAAAATGGAACGCAAATTCAGAGAAGACATGATCGAGTGATTATCCAAGAAATACAAATTGAGCTTATGTGAGAAGAATGATAAAGAATACATCAACATACATTAATTAAATCCTATTTATTTTTCGAATTGAATAACCCTTTTTTTTATAAATTCGGGAGATCGTAGGAACATCTCCAAATAGGTTGATATCCAACCATAGATAAGAACAACCATGGCTGTGGCCATCAAGTTATTCTTAGCTATGAAGGTAGGTGATTATACCGATTACATATCACATATATGTAACTATCACTTTATGCTATCAACTAATTGAATGTTTGCATAAATCATTGGGTTGTTATCTCATTAACAAGTATGCAACAATATACATAGCACCCAACTGCACCTCTCTTTACATCGACCTTGGCTGTGGCACAACAAATCGATGCTCCAAGCTTAAGGCTGACCCATTAATCAAGAAATAGTTTTAATATGGTTGGAGTTCATTCAACCGTTTAGTCAGGCTTGGATGTGTCCAACAACCAAAACTAAGGATTGACCTCTGACTCCAACTATATTAATCATAAACTAATTCCATGGTTTGAACATGTTGAGGTTCAAGCCGGGCATGGATGTGTCCATCAACCCAAACGAGAAACAAAACTCCGGTTCTAACCATATTAATGGAAGGTGTTGGCCTTAATATTTTGTAAGGGGTTTTGGGTCTCATCCTTTCTTTTCTAAGCACATTCATGACATATAATTATGTCATGTACTAATGATTTCCTTAATAAAGTATGTATGTGACTTAATTTATCAAGTCTCATTAATTGAATTAGGAACCGGATTTCCTAATTCTAATTTCATACTTTATTCAAGGAATTGTTTTGGGAAACAATTTTCCAAATTGTCATAATCAATTTCGGAAATAATATGTTTAAGACTTTGATTTCTCTAAAACAAATCTTATTAAATTAAGAGACAGATTCCCTTAATTCAACCACATATTATTTTCATGAAAATCTCATTTAAGAAAACCCTATAGGAAACCATTTTCCTAATTAATTTTGGAGACAACAATATGTTAGAGCATCACCTCTTAAATCAAATAAGGAAATTATCGTTTGAGAATCACCTCAAAATTTCCAAGATTTGATTACATATTTTATTTATGGATTTATTAATTTCAACAAATTATTTTCTTTGGGTGGCTCCCCTAGGCTCATATACCCCAAAAAAAAGGAATTTGTTGTAAATCCAATTTGGTCCGCTCCCCGAGGCGTAACCAAATTAAACATGACAATTTTATTCAAAATAGGAAATTAAATTACAACAACTAACTTTAAATTTGACGGCTCCCCGAGGCTCAATCCAAAATAAAGAATTTTGTTAATAATTTAAAACCAATTCGAATTTAATTGTCAATTCATAATTCATAAATTTGTCTAGACTTTCTTGAAAGAAAGTGCCCAAAATTGCGAGATTTCATAATAGGTTTTCAGAATAATTGTAAGTTTCTGGTACAAAGAAAACTTACATATTTCCAAAATTGGAAAATTTCCAAAATAGGAAATTTCCAAAATTGGAAAGTTTCCAAAAATGGGAAGTTTTCACAATTATCATAAAATTCCAGAAACTAGGATATTTCAAAAGTTTGCGAAATTTCATGAGAATTTTCCAAACTTTGAAATTCCTAAATCTAAAATTTATCATAATTGGAAAGTTTCCATAATTGAAAAATTTTCCAAAATTGAGATCATGACAAAGTTTTCCGCAAAACAATTATATGATTATGTCGAACACTAACCGGCTCTGATACCACTATTAGGACCGGGTGCATGTTGACATGGATACGGGTTCGTAATTTTAAAGTTTAATTACGTGCAGCGGAAGGTTTAGCATAAATAATTTCTTAAATTATTTTAACCACGTATCTAGCATGCAACCTTAAGTTGTGGAGACATGATCATAAATTAAAATTTTGCAGAAAGTAAACTAATTTACTTAATACCTCGCGTAACTCGTAGAAAGGGACGATATCCAACCGTAGCGTCCCTTGGAAGCTCCGCCTCTATTTATGTCCACGCCGAGTCCTCTTCGGGATGACTTCGCAAAGCCACGAGTTTCGTGCCGACAAAAACTACTAGATTCTCTAAAGGCACGACAAGAATATCAAGAGAGGAAGATGGAAGACTAACCACTAAGTAACGGAATCAAGATCCGGGGAAAGGAAGGAGTTGCGACCCGCTTCTTCTTCTTCTTTGGCACCTTCTTGGTGGAGGAGGCTCACAGCAACCCTAGGAGGTGCACCGGCCCTAGAGGATGAAGAGGGCGCCGGCCCTAGAGGAGGGAGAGGGAGAGAAGGAGAGAGAGAGAGAGCTTGCTTCTTTATCTCTTGATTGGAATTCAAGTCTTGCCTTAGTTCCTTTATATAGTAGCCTCTCCATTGCCAAGTCTCCCCTTTAACGGAATAAATTTTCATAAGAAATTTATCTTATAAATTTTCTTATGAATTATTCCGTTATGCCTTGTTTTATTATAACTAAATTTATAATAAAACAAACACATCTTCCCCTTTTATTATGGAATAAATTTTCACAAGAAATTTATTATATAAATTTTTCTTATCATGGAAAAATCAATTCATAATTGATTTTATAAAATAAAATAAACCAATCCAAGGTTTATTTTAATTTCCATGAAAATAAATCTCTTTATATAAATTTCTTTATATAAATTTCTTTATATATAAATTTATTTATCCATAATTTTATAAAACAAATCGCGCTTGATTTATTTTATAATTTAAACCAAATAAATTGGTTTCCCTCCTTGTTGTGGCCGGCCAAACCAAAGAGGGTGGGGACCCTCTTTGGCCGGCCAAACCAAGCCGCCTCCTCGCGAATTAAACTCATTTAATTCGTCCAATAAGCCTTCAAAAGACTTAGCCATTTTAAGCTTCCGGTGCGCCTCTGATAAATTCAGATTCGACTTATTTCTCTTGATCGGAAAATCCAATTTTCAACTCGTTTTAAATCCCTCGGATTACTCGTAGTGCATGTGACTAAATAGGCTTTCGATTTATGTTGGTCGTCTATAATCAACCAATTATAGAACGATCATGAGTGGCACCTAGTAGTACATCATGACCCCCAATTAATCGAAAGCTCAACGGTTGACCTCAGAAATAATTCTGAAACCCTTCAGCAGCTATAATGAGTCGTGCCTCATTCCCTTCACCATCTTATACCCACTTGGTTCAGGACACGGTCTATGTGTGTCAGTCCCCACTAGGCTGACTACGTCACACTTAGCCCAAGCAATGTCTTTCTCGTCCAACGGATTCTAATTACTCTCATGTATCTGAGAGATTCATTCTCTGAACATGTGATGCTCTGGCCAGAGGCTTCGAGTAACAATCCGACGATAGGCCTTGGGTATACATCTCCTCGCAAGGAGTGGTGAATCCTTTATAGGTTGTTCAAACATCTTCGGGCACTTCGGCTTATACCCAACCATCCTGGGTCCACACCTCCTTGGAGATGCTTGCTTAAGATGTCAAAGTATAAGTCTTCATGACCAAGATGACTTGAACACCGTAAGTCAAAGGAACATCGCACTTAAGCTGCAGTAAGAACTTCATTGACATATCTATATGTAGATTACCATATAAAGTCTTACAGCCAATCACTCCAATGAACTAGTTCCCTTAACTAGCATTCATGTTTATCTCCGGACATCCCAATGTCTCCAGCCAGTGAGAATCAGCTGATTAGAGAATAACCCATGCTAGTCTCAACAGAATTGATAGTGTCCGTATTTATCAATTCATCGACTAGGGACAATTTCAATACTCACAATTGCACATGTAGAGATAATCACTAGTTGTGAATTCATCACAAATTCTCTCATGCTGTGAATTATATTACGGACATTCAGTAAATGAGTTTAAGATCTCAATCAAATACTCAAACATGTATACTCAAATAGTGAATATTCATTTATTAAAATAAATGATTACAATCATAAGGCGATTGTCTTAGGACACTTCTCTCACAATACTAACACCGGAACCACTCGGCATACGTCTGGGCCAAATCTATTGTTGAGCATGTCATGAATTTGATAAGTTTAATTTATAGTTGGTTGAAAGCAATATTTGTAATTATTACCAAACTTTTATAATTTTGGCGTCGTATATTGTGTATACAGGAATGTGAGCTAGCTTGACAACTCACCTGTATGGAGATCTTTCTCAAGACCCACAAGAAGAAGGATGGTACATTTGTTGATGATCGTTCGAAGGCTTTACACGTAAGATTTTCAACTTCAGATCAATATGTAATCATTTTTTAATATTAGTTATATTATATTTTATCATACATGATCAAATCACAAATAGAGTGACTCAGGCATTTCAACCAGAAGTAGAGGGGGTAGTCGTAGTCTCTATCCATTGACGCACAAAATGAGATATATCCTTGGTTCCCAGGTCAAAGTTGTATTTGAGCATTTGAGGACTCCTAGGTGCTATGCCAAATCCTCTTCTTCTTCTAAGATGGAGAGTTTAAGACTTGAAAATCAAGAATTGCGGACTCAAATTGTCTTAATGGATCAAAATATGAATCAGTGAGTGACCATAGAAGAGTAGAGGAGGGTCGCTGAGGATGTGAGTACAGTAGAGGACTGGAAGTTGAGGAAGAAAAATAGAGCTCTCATGGCCCATATGTGAGATATTATAGCTCATTTGCCTTCTTTGACACTATACGATTTTGAATCATAAGAGACTAAAGATCCATCAGACCTTGCTGATTAGCTTTTTATGAAGTTTGTTCAACTACAATATAGTTTTTTATTTATCATATATAAATCATGTAAAATATATTTATTCTATTATTATATTTTAATATGCTCATTTCTAAATATTATTTCAGGATTCGATATTGATATATTCAGCTTCTTCATCATTATCGGATATTATATTTAGATATCTTTTTAATTAAATGTAAAATTAGTTTATGGCCAATGCGAAATTTTTAATTATCTATCGTATTTGATTTTCTATAAGTTTTTTATTATTATCTTGTAGTTGAATGTAGAGATCTTTGTATGGATAATTGTATGGATTTATATATCTTTGCATGGATATTTGGACTAGATATCTTTGTATGGATTTCGGTATTATGATCAGATATTTGTATGGATTTAGATATCTATGTGATGAATTATATTTGTATATTTTTTAATTGTGGTATGATGAATTGTGTTTGTGTGTTTTTTAATTAGGGTATGATGAATTATGTTTATTAACTTGTTTGTTAATGTGTGTTGTTGTGTTTGTATATGTACAGTTGTGTTTGTATATCATTGTCTGTGATGGTTTTATATTGATATGTAAATTGTAAATAGGGTACATCCTAAATACAAATATTTGCTTGTAATTTTTTTTATTTACCGATGGAATCAAGATTCCGTCGGCAAATATCGAAACCCAACTGATGATATGCGTCGACCATCACCACCAAAAAACCATAATCCCGTTGGTGACCTCCGAGTTTACCGATGAAAAAACCTATTTAATTTCGTCGGTAAACACTAACGGAAATAGGTTTTTCTATCGATAAACACCAACAGAATGAGGGTTCCGTTGGAAAACATCGAGGGAAACAATGTTTCCGTCAATGTTTACAGACAGAAAAGAAAAATTACATCGGTGTTTACTGACAGAAACAGGTTTTTCCGTCGATAAACACCAACAAAAATGAGTTTTTTTGTTGGTAAATGGTCAACTGGAAATATTGTTCCGATGTCCTTTTTCTGATGGAAAACTCATTTCCGTCAATAAACATACCCACGGAATAAAATATTCCATTGATAAATTTGTCGACGGAACTATGTTTCTATAGGTAAATTGTCCTCTGATGTAATTTTTTTTGACTTTGTAATTTCGTTGGGAACTCCATTTATTGATGGAATACCGATGGATAATGTTTGAGATGAATGATTTCATCTGTTGCTCCAAGCCTCCAATAGATGATACATGTATACCTCCCAGTGTTTGATATGGTTGTAAGAGACCGATTTATTTCCTAAGCCATCAGAATTTAATTTCCATGTACGACACATCTACCGTTATAAGAAAATCAACATTTACTGATTGACAATTCCATCCCTAATAGATCGGTCAATCACAATAGTTTTGGTCGTTAATTATATTTGCGACAGAATTTTATATAGGTCGTTACTTTAATGACCGAAATAAACTAATCGTTTTTTAAATTTGATAGCTAAATAGCCTAAATTTAACGATTAAAATAAAATTTTACCTCAATTGTAATGACCGAACTTTAAATTCTGTGGCTATTTGTTAATCTCATTTACTGCATTTACATTTGTATTTTAGTTATAATTAAAATTCAAACAACATTTACAAAATAAAAAAAACATCGAACCACAATATGATAATAAAATACACGTCCAATCCTACTTCCCCGTGAGATCTCCATCCAACTAGGGATGATAACTTTTTTTAATTCAATAGAGAATTTGATATTTGACCCTTATAAATGAGGGTACGAAGGAACTACTAATATCTGATATTTAACCTGAATATTTGATTAAATAAATAAATATATATACATTAATTTGTTTCTCAAAACTCACTCACCATTTGTATTGATGTTAGGAATAAGTTATCTAGATGTTTAATCTATTTTAAAAATTATAGATATATATTTTTTAAATATAATATTAATTCTATGTACTTATTTTCGAGATATTTTCGGAGAGTTTAAAATAAATTGAAATTATAAAATTCCAACTTAGCTGTTGAGTGACTCCCGAGCTAGAATTCCAGAGCTGAATTTCTTGAGCCGGACTTTCCGACCCGATTTTCTCAAATTGGTCTTCCTGAACCGGACTTCTCGACCGATTTTCCCAAACCGATCTTCCCGAACTGGACTTCCCGACCCAAACTTCCCGAACCGAACTTCTCGACCCGGTTTTCCCAAACCAGTCTTCTCGAACCGGACTTCCCGACCTAGACTTTCCGAACCAGAGAGGAAGAGTTGTTGAGGCCTGCGTAATACAGTTTCCTTGAAACATATTTGTTCTCCTCCGAATGTACTTCGAGGTTTCGATGGGCGTCTGCTTCTCAGGATATAATAGCGGGACCATGAGTACAACAAAACACTAGTTGGTCATGGCGAACTGAAAAACTACCCGATTGCTACCATGGGTAATCCACCAAGTGGGGAACACATGGAGAGTTTGGAACGAGGTGGAAGACAATTGTTACTCTTCCTCTTTTTCCTTATTTTGCTATCGGTCACAACCTCTTTATATAGGCTTAGACCTATACAACAATTAATACCGAATTAACGTTATTTACTGTTCATTAATCATCCAGATCCAAACGTCTAGAAGTTACTATTTTTCCCATTAATCAACGGTTAATGTATCCATTATATTTGAGTAAAAATTTCCCAAGTGGTAAAACGTTAGTTTATTTGCTTGAATAAATTTTGTCCCAACCGGTTCGACATTCAACGCACGCGAGTCATGCACGCACACGAATTAACTTGGTTCAGTACAAATTCGGATCTTAGATTTACACCCCCTGCGCATCCATGCATGAGAGAGAGCTTCTCCCCATACATTTATTCATAACTAATTTGCTTGTGAAACAATTTAAGTCAATCAATATATCTTGAAACTCCCAATATTGGACAAAAGTCTCATTCACAATGGAGCTTCTTTACTCTCCACTTCCCTTTCCATTCATTTTGTATCCAATAATACTTTTGTTGAATGATATAGTTGGATTGAAAGAAAAAAGAAGATTAATATACAAAATATCTAATCTTTTAGTGAGTATAGATATTCGGATGAATATTCAAATGAATATGAATATAAATATGACTTTTGATATAAAATTCGACTCAGAACAACATCTTTGTCATCCTCAGGCCAAATTAAATTTCGATCCTCCGAAGGAGAGACCGAATAAAATTTTAAATTAAGAAAGGAACGGCGGAAGGAGTTGGGAACGTAAAAGATTGGATTTAGGAGAGAATTAGCGAATCTACATAATCATACTTACTATGATGATATAATTTTGAACTAATTAATAGAGATAATTAATGGTCGAATAATAGTAGCAATCTGATCATCAATCAAATTCCAATTGTTAGTGCCCGAACTATGATGTAGTGGCAGGGTGTTTATATAGTCTCCTAAATATTTAAGATTCAATTCTCAATTACTGTATATTGTAAGACATTTTTCTATAGTGAAATGACAAATTTGAGATGTTAAACTGTTGGGTTGTTAGGTTGCCCATTATGAGTAGAGATGTAATCGAACCGAACTGAGTTGAATAGTAAGAGGCTCGAGTTCTGTTCGATTCGTTATTTTTAAGCTCGAGCTCGGGCTTGAGTTCGATTCGAAATTTAGTTTTTAAACACGAGTTCGACTCGTATAAAATTAAATAGTTCGAGATCGACTCAAATTCGACTCGAAAAAAGCTCGTTTAAAAATTAAATGAGCTTAATTCAGATTTTTTTTAATAAATTATTATAATAATTAATAATATATTATTTTTTATTATTTATGTGATATTTAATTATATATGTATATATCATAAGATAAACGAGACTCTTAACGAACATGTTCACGAGCCTCTTAACGAACACATTCGTAAGCCTCTAGATAAACAAGTTCACGAGCTCACAAACCAAATATTTTTAAACTCGAAGTCGGCTCGATAATATTTCGAGCTCGAAATCGAGCTCGAGCTCAGTTTATTAACTTAATCAAACGAATTATTTTTCGAACTGAGATCTGAATAATTCACGAGTGGCTTGGCTCATTTACGCCCCTAATTATGAACACTTCCAGATTTACTCAAATTGTCAATGGAAAACTTCGATGGGGCGATCATTTCGGATCTGATTGGATTCGTGCCCCTCGGTAGGTAAGGAAGGTCAAAGTGGTGGCTGACATAGAGGTCAAAAGTCTGCCATTCGGTCATATTCATGGACCCCCTCAGTAAAGGAAGGTCAAAGTGGGGGCTAACGTGGAGGTTAAAAGTCTATGATCCGATCAAATTGGTGAATCGCCTCGGTATAGGAAGGTCAAAGTGGGGCTGACGTGGAGGTCAACAGTCACAAGTATATCCCTTATGTGCCACATCTGGAGTTCGATTGGAAGCTTGTGAGAGCCTAAGAACAATCTGAATGGATGACATGGTCGCATATGAGCTAGAGGTGAACTGCTAGGCCAGAACTACTCTTAGCATTTGATCAAACGTAACCAACTAGACTCAGAGTAGGAATAAGTATCGGTCAGACATCTAGAGTCGTTCATCGTGGAAAACACCACCTAAATTAGTAATGGTCTGAGCAGGTCGAGAAAACTCTTGGATAACTGAATGGACGAGTCCAATCGGACACTACCTAATCCTAAAAGAGGTAAAAGCTAAAGGTATATCCACTTAGATAATGTCAAGCAAATCAGCAAGACTTAACCACCTCAGGCCCAATAAGCCCAATAAGCCCATTAGACCAGCCCATTAGACCAGCCCACTAGGAGAAGATAATCGGGCGCCTAAAAAACCCTCCAATCCTTGATTTTCTCAAATGGTAAAAATCTCTCCTCCGAAGCCCAACAAGCCCATTAGACCAGCCCACTAGGCCGCTGACTCAATAGGCCCATTAGCATATCAGCCCATTGGGCCTGATATCCCAAAGCTCCCTTTGATAGACAAGGCCCATAATATGAGTATCAACAAAACATTAAATCATATTTTGTATAGATACACATTAAATACTAGATGAGCATTAAACAACAATAATGTGATTGCTTTCATACCTGGGATACAATGATTAGACAACTTTATTAACATTGATGTAGCATTCCATTAGCATGGGAGCTACAAACGATGTTATAAATAACAATCTCTTTTACAGTGCACATACACTCACATTTTTCTTCAAAAGAGCTTTTATTTCGTTTCCCGTCCTCTTTGTTGCTTCGTGGTGATTCGAGCGTCGGAATAGTTACACGGGACCCTAGTCCGTCTCTAATGCATTTTTTTTTTGCTTTGAGTGTTTTTCAGTTAGTGAGGTCTTCTCGTGGTCATCAATTTCCCCTCCACACTACCGGCGGTCCAACCCCCATCACTCTGACGAGATGAGTCAGAAATGATGAATACACAGTGCTAACCGAAAAAAAAAACAATCGTTGACGTTTCAAACCAAACAACAAAGACATTAAGGGATAAAATTAATGACAGATTTGGAACTTATTTAGTTTTGTTTTTTCTTTCCTGAGCAACAGCATGATCATGATTCACCAGCAAGTAGTACTCGAAGCCGAACCGTCATCTTAGCGGCTCCCTGGCCCAGGCCCCATAGGAATCTAGAGGGAGATAAACCACGATTATCACTGGTACGGTGAGGTATCTGAGGTCGAGGGGATTAAAGCCAACAGAATAAGGTTTTATCCCCGTGCGCAACTGACGACCCTCGAACCTGTGACCTCGAAGCAAACGGCCAGGCGCTTTACCATCCGATCCAGCCCGTGAGAACTAGCAAGTAGTACTCACACGTTAGCTTACTTGCTATCTCTATAAATATTTGTTATAACAAAATTTGAGATTAATTTTCAACTAATATAACCATATCGGGTTAGATATCTGATCTCTCTCATATACATGATTATTATGCTAAATAAAATATCCTATAATTTATTTCTTTTCAAAATGTATAGAATTCTCAATGACCGTTTAAAATAATGTCTTCATCATCTTTTTTTATGAAGTAATAATTTAATTCACAAGCGAGCAACTCTTCTCCTTTTCTTTTACTACCTTCCCGATCCACTTCTATTCTTTGTTCAAAACACCAGACGAATCTATTTTTAAAAAAATTGTATTTATCATAAGCCCTCAGCCTCTAAGTCATCTTATAAGTCAGCCTCCCAAGGCTCAACCATCAAATACTCTGACTCAGTTTTGTCTCCTAAGGACTCTGACTCAGTTGAGTCTCTTGAGCTCTCTGACTCGGCTCAATCTCCCCGACCCAATTCAATGCTCATGCAACTCGACTCTCCCCAATCTCTCCGGTCAAAACCCTGACTTCAATTCTCAAATATAAGGTTCGTGCAGTACTTAAATCAACCCAAACTCATATTTCTTTTCATCTTGTTTACTTGAAAGGAATCCAGCAGACAGTGAGAGTAAGAAGGTGTGCTATGTTCCACAGATTGCATACCAAAAGACTGAAGGTGCTGAAAAAAAACACGAGGAATAAAACAGGAACCGATATACGAGAGCTTTGGATGATATTTAGTTATGGATGTATCAAATGAGGGATTTACATTTTCGTTACAAACTTTCAGTCTCCGAAACTCTCATCGGTGAAAACTCGTCAAAGTAAACACGCACACACACACACACGAGTAGGTTACGATGAGGGAAAGAAAACATCCCTTGCATATAACTTTAAAACATTGAAGTTGCAAATCAGGATCCATTTGGTCTTTTCCTGCTGACTGCTCCCAGCTGGAGAACAAGCACCGAATGAACAAACATTAACTGCTCCGCGATAAACTAAACTTGACATTATGCAAAGCAAGCGAGATCGACACTTACAGATGATGCAGATAGATCGGAGCTCTTTAAAATGCGCAATCTCTTGGCAGTGGAAACAAACATGCTGCAAGTGGAGAAAGATAGGGTAAGTGTAAGTTCATTCAAAAGCATTTGGCGGGAGATAAGAGACTTACTCCCAAGGGACATCACCAACCAGCATCCGATCCCCTTCATGATCTTCGTAAGCAAGAGTGAATTCACCTGTACCGTCTAATAAGCCAGTAATCATTTGTTTTTCTTCGGAGATCTTTGGTGTACCAAGAGCAAGTGGATCCATTTGTGCTAAATAAATAACAGAAGAAAGATTCATCCATGAGATGGAAACATATAGGCAAGCAATGTGAAAGTTTGAGATCGTCAATTATGCACGGTAAGTTTGTAAAATACCTGCCATGAGGCCTCGGAAGAGCTCATCAACAGCTAAGGATAGTTTATCGTAGCTATTATAGGCCTTGATGTCTACTTTTCTTCCAATTGGAATGCCATCCATGTTAATTTTCACAAAAAGGCTCTTCCTCTCATTCTCAGGCTTTTTTGCAGCTTTAGAACTCTCATTTGGAGATTCGGTGGAGAGTTTAGGAGTTCCAGCAAGATTCTTTCTGAAAGAACGGATTGGAGGCCAACCGACAACAGGTGTGGCAGCGATTCTGCTTTTGCCAACACAACAGTAGTTTTTAGCAAACTGTTAAACGACATAGAGAATATGATTACTACATAGAAGTGCAAGTTGGTCCTCACTTAATGCAACTTAAAATTATAAAAAAAAAGAAAACTTCGATGGGCAAATAGAATTTGCAGACAAAAAATAATATTTTGCCTTTTGGATCCATGAAGAGAGCAAGTCGATTGGGGTTCCAATTCTCGGATTTTTAGGTCAGAACATTAATATGAGTTAAACTTTGTTATGCCTGATTGTTCCAAAAATGCATTAGCCCATGTTAATAGTGCTTGTAATCTTCCATACGGGCCTAAATAAAACTGCATCCAAAGACTAGTAGGAGAAATAGTTCAGCTTTCAAAAGGGTTTTCAGCATCAAACTATACAAGAATAGGTAAAACACTAGGCGGATTTCCTAAAGGTCGCACTCCACTTTTAGGTTTCTACCTGTTGTCCATTGAAGCTGCGATGCTCCACATCTTTTGGTCAGACATGAACAAGTACAATGAACCATATGAATATATAAATTAGTGTTTCTCTTAAAAGTTTGAACTTTTACAATATGTGATTAGCGTATCAATTGAACATGGTATCGGAGTAGGAGCTCTCTATAATAAAAGAAAAGATCTATACCTCATTTTTCTTTGTGCTTCAAAGAAACTAAATCACTCTTTTTTCCCAGATACTTAATGGCCCAAGCATACTCATTTCGAAGATGTCAAGGAAGTTTCATATGTGTTGTTCATATTCAAGTGTAAAATGAGCCATCAAGGAGTTTCAATCAACAACTTTGTTTTGCTCGTAACTCCAAACTGAATTTTCCAATACTCCTAGGATTGAAGGAAGCTCTGGTATGATTTTCAAACCAAAATGACATCTTTTGAGCCATCAAGAATAATGACACACATTTTGGCTAAGAAAAAAAAAATCTAAACATACCTCTCACTATCACAATTCTCTAGCATAAGCATGTTTATCAAGGAAGGGGTTTAGTTCATTTAATCGAGGATATCTCGAGCTCATAAAAGAGAAGGCGTTGTATTTGAGCCTAAACTAGGGCCGTGAAGTAAAAAAATACAAAGGGTCAAAATCAAAAGGGCACCCTTTTTATTGGAATCGTCAAAAGGGCATCCCTTTTCATTTCTTATCAAAAGGGCACCTCATCTTGCCTTTGCACATTTTACTTTCCAAAAATACATTTTTGGCATTATTATAATAGTAACAGGATCATAGCTAGTACACAATTATAGTAACTACCGAATCGTAGCTGCTACAACTACATAGTTGTAACAGCTATGATCTTGTAGTTGCTACAACATAATACTAACTAGTATTAACCAGAAATAAACATCTTATATTGTAGCAGTTGTGATTCGTAGTTGCTAAAACATGATGTTGACCTGTGTTGACCAATATTGATCAAAGATGAAGTGTTCTTATTATGAAAGCTATAGATTGTAGTTGTTACATCACAATATTATTAGTGTTGATCAGAATTGCTATTATGACATAATATAGACTGATTATTAGAGTTGAAGTGTCTATGTTCTAGCAGCTATAAACTATAGTTATTACAATACAATTTATTCGTATTGATAAGAGTTGAAGTGTCAATGTTATAGCAGCTATAAACCCATAGCTGCTCTAACATAAAAAATACGGATAGTTTTAGAAAGTAAAATGTACTGACGTGAAATCAGATGCTCTTTTGATAATAAATTTAAAAAGGGCACTCCTTTGACGATTCCTATTAAAAAGGGCACCCTTTTGATTTTTGCCCAGATACGAAAGTAGGGTGCCCCATTTGAAAACTCCACCAAACCGGCACGAAAGAAAACAACTTCCTATGTTTACATAGTCAATGCACTACCAATAATTCTGTCGCTATTTTATGATAAAAATGATGGAACAAGAAAGATAACATGACCTGAAAACACAAAAACTAAAAATATCCCTACCAAACAAAACAAAGGAATTTCTAGAATAACTAAAACACATGAGTTAAAGGACATCCCATGCTTCCACCAATACGGTCCTGGGGAAGAGTTAAACCATATTGGATCTATTGTTCACAGTCTTATCCTGCATTGCAAAAGGTCATTTTCGTGGCTCAACACCCATGATCACAAGGTCACACGACAACAACTTTACAGTTGTGCCAAGGCTCCCACTCAACTAAAACACATGAGTTAAATCCAATTAATCCTACCTTGCATGAGAACCGTTCTGTATTAAGGCATCACACACCTTCTCCTTTGCTTTCTGCAACTGCATGAACTCAAGCTGTTTCGGCTGCTGAAAAGCTACAACAAGAGGAAGATTCTAATGAGCTGTTCTGTATTAGAGTTTATCTGTTTCTGCTAAAAAAAGAAGAAGAGAATCAAGAAACCTTCTCTTTTGGTTGCAGAGGAAGCAGTGAAGTTGTTGCTTCTTGGAACCTTGGAGACGGGCCCGAGGGAAAGGGAGGCCTCAAGAGGGAGGAGCTTTTTTCCCTTCTCCTGCGACGGCGACCAATCCTCTTCTTCTCCGGGGAGGCCAAGCCTCAGCTCCAGCTTCTTCTCCTCCGCGGTGCTCCAGTCGAGCGGCTTCTTCTCCTCCGCCATTCCTTTTCCAGAAAAGGAGAGATTTTGGGAGGAACCAAAAAACGCTAGAAAACGCTCGATATCTTAAACCCTCTGGGAAAACAAGGAGAAGTGGCGATCGGAGAGGTCAAAAGGAGACCTTGGCGACGAGGGGAGGCGGAAGGCCTCGTGCTCTTTTCATTTCTTTGTCCCGGGAAGAAAAAAAAAACAGAGTACCTTCCGCCGTTCTCCGTCCACCTCGTCGCCTTTCTTCCTCGCCAGTCGCCCTCTACCCCTCTATCTCTCTCTCTATCGCTATCGCTCGCGTCTGTTCAAGTGTGAAGCAGAGCTTGTCAGTGCAAAAAGGAGAAGCGGCAAGATAGGAACGTTCGCCAAAGGCCGAGAGAGAGAGATTGCTGTGCGTCTTTGTTCTTGGCCTCGCGTGGTTTTTATTGAAGGCAAGCAGCCAAAAGGTGCTTTTGGAGCTACGCTAATTATGGCAGCTTAATTAGTTCTTAATCATATTCAGTTTTTGGAATACTAATAAAAGTTAATTGTGACCGATGAAAATTCAACTATTCAGCCAACACGCATTACAAATTCTGAAAAACACATACAATTTTCAATGAAGGGCGTATTTGTTTTCATTTTTCTCCTTTCACCCATGACCGTGGTGCTAAATTTTAAAGACAACACCAGTCTACTATTGTATGCAGTACTACATGATATAGATTTTATGATAATGATATTGTTATTTTAAATCAACTTCACAACATTATTATTCTTTGAAATTTATCACTACTATCGTATAGTATCACAATATTAAGTTTTCCCTGGGGTTATGGTGCAGCGGTAGGACGACTAGTCACTAATCCAGGTATTCGCGGTTCGATCATCAGCTATGGCATATTTTGCAGGATTTTTTTTTCCAAATGGGGTGGAACCTTGGGATGTTGGGCTTCTAGACTGCCCATCGCGAGCGCTTCCCGATTTACCCTGGTGACCAGTGGGAAATTTCCATGGGGTCGGATCGGTCACCTCAAGTTCGTCTGCTACCTGGTCTAACATTTTTTATGTCCCCACGGGATGGACTGATGGTTAGTGCGTGGGTGTTGCCACCATGAGGTCTAGAGGTCAAAATATGGCAAAGTCAGTATGCCCGTCCTCCCCACGCACTAACCACAACATTTGGGCTAGTAGCCCTCGTGATTTACCTCTTTCGTGTTGGCCCTGAGACGGATTAGCGAGGGCACTAGGAGCGAGCGAATTATCTTTTGCCACCATGTAACACTATAACCATGTAACACTATAATCAATGCCAACATAAGGCACAAATTATTAGGGTGTATTTTGTTGAGAGTTATCATTGATAATCTTAGTAGGTTATCAATGATAATTTTGTTTGATTTAAGTAATATGTAATTCCCATTAATGCAACATTCTCCCCACATCTGTAATTATGAAATATAACTTGGAATCGGAAAACCTTAGTAGCCTTATTAGGATATGTTTGATTTGTCCATTTTTCATTTTCATATTCTAAAAAAATATAATTTTTTTGAAAAATAGTGTTTGATTTGCATTTTCCACCTCTATTTTTTAGAAAAAGAAATATTATTTTTTGAAAAGCTAAAAAATATCTAAAAGTCATTTTTCAAGAAATAAAAAAATATAATTTTCTAGAAAATGAAAAGGAAAATAACTCGAAGCAAACGTAGCTTAAGTTTTCCACGATTTCGAGGTTAATAACAATTTTTTTCCAAAATTATCCTTCGAGATGAGGAAGTGGAGATGTCGAGCAAGCGGAGACGACAATGGAGAGCAAGCGACGACTACGACAGTGAGCAGGCAACGACGACGATGGCAACTAGGCGATGACAACGAGTAGATGGCAACTGCGGACCAACGATAGTCGAGGCCAGCCATCATTGGTATGAAGCGACGATAGCTTAGGGCACACGATTCTCCTTCAAATAGTGTTCTACAATGAAACCATATATGGAGGACAACATCCTCATCGAAGGGAAACGATAGAGGAGACGACGTCGGTGGTTTGCGAAGGAGACCGTGCCGACGACTTGCAGAGGAGGCGATGCCAGGGATCACACGGTGAGGGAGCAATGCCCCAGAACACATGATTCTCCTCCAGACAATGTCTTATGATCAAATCATGGAGGGCAACTTCCTCATCGATGGGCAGTGACAGTAGAGATGGCACTGACGGTCCACGGAGATGGCGGCGCTAGTGCCAATGGCTTGCGAAGGAGGTGGTGGCAACGGTCGTATGGTGAGGGAATCGACAGAGTGAAAACTATAGTAGAGAATCAACACAATAAAATGAGAAAGAATTAAAAATTTCAATCAAATATCTAAATTTATTTTAAATATATTTTATAAAATATATCAATTTATTTTAAATTTTAACAATTGGTATCAGAGTCCGGACTACCAGAAGATTTAACCGTCAATTATGTACTAAAATTATAATCTAATCGAATCATGTGAGTAGAATATTGACCATAAATAAAGTAGCCCAATGAAATTAAGGCCAATGATTTTTTATATTTTAAAAAGATTTGTAATCAATTTTTTATTAAAAAAACTTATTTTTTATTTAAATAATTTGATTTTTATTTGGCGTAGATTATTAACTATTTTCTTTAAATATATATCATATTTAAAAAATCTAATCCACTCATTTTTTTTGTTTTCTTACCATATTCATCCCCAAAAATAACATGCTCTCGCATGTATCAGTGATCTCATACATTTATTTTCTCACATGGTGTTTTAGTTGTAGGGATCTTCCGACGATATAAACACAAAAACGTAGCGGAAACAAGATCCCTCGAGCGGTCCATGTGAAAGAAAACTCGTACGAGATTCATCTATCTAATAGAGTTATCTGTGTATACATTTGAAGTGTGCCCTTGCGTTTATCTGGCTCGTCCAAATTATATCGGATCTCTTGCACGTTCAAGCGTCCGTGCCTTTATGCGTATCCACACGAACACGATCTCTCAACTTCGGAGAAGAACTACCTTAGTTGTGCTAGCAACTTGAGGTAGTTCACAAAAGCACCAAGAACCCCAAAGAAAGGGTTTCGGCCAAGAGGGAGACGACACTACTAGAATTTTTGCATTCAACAACACATAATCGACAACGGTTTTTTGATAAAGTGTTGTCGTATGTCAATTTAACAACAGTTTTAGTATTAACCGTTGTTGTTATTGGTCTGTATACGTAAAAAGACAACGGTAATAATAAAATATTGTCGTATGTATACTCAACGACAACAGTTATAAAATAACTGTTGTCTATAGGCGAGATTTACAACAACTGATGTGATAAACTGTTGTCTATTATGACAATAGACAACAGTTATATTAAACTGTTGTTGTTGTATTGTTGTGCTGTTCAATCAATAAATAAAATCAACGGTGGATATCCGACTGCAAAAAAAAACAACAAACTATTGAAGTTCTCGTCGCACAAACTATTGAAGTTTGATTTTTCTTTGAAATATATGTATATATATAAATTAGTTAAGGAAAAAGTTGAGAATTATTTAAGCACCTCCCCGTGCCCTAGTGAAACCGCCGAACCCCTCCCCTCTCCGCCCGAAGCTGCAGCCCTTCCTCGCGATCGCGCTGTGCCGCCCTTCGCCGGCGCCTCCTGATCTCCGGCGGGCAATGGTCACCAGGCCCCCCATCTCTCTTTCGCGAACGTTCTCGACGCCGAGCTCCTTCACGCGAAGCCATGTGCCACTGCCTTCCTCTCTCTCGGATCGTCGACGCCAAGGTTCGTCGCCGGCCGCGCCGCCCTCGCCGGTGCGATCCTATCCGTGCTCCTTTGTCAATCGCTGAGCGCCAGACACGGACGATCCTTTCTTCTTCTTCCTCCTGTGGCGCCGCAAGCGCGAGCGACGCCGAGCGCCGCTCGGCCGGTCGACCGTCCTTCACCTCAGTCCGAGCGAGTGACACCCCTGGAGTAACTTCATCCGGATCTCCTCCTCACTCGACCGACACTGGTGATCCTTTCCCCATCCTTTCTCTGATCTGAGTTGCGGCCCTGTCACTCGCGACTCTTCCTTCACGCAACCTAGCTGTCGTCGGCCATCATCCAGGTTTGATGTCTGTTTGTTTTTAAAGTTTATGTGTCGTGAGTGGTGGTAGATAGGTTAGTTGTTTGTTGTCTTTGTTTGGGTGTGGTGTTGGCATAGGTCTTTGGCTGTGTTTTGCCGTGAGTTCATGGAGGAGTTTATACCATTTTGGTTGGGTTCCATTGATGCAAGGGTTACTTGGTTTGAATAAGTTATGGTTTGAATTACAGAAAACATGGCGGTCTATTTCCTGATTTTGGAAATTTTGAAGATATATTCCCTATAGAATTTCTTGTTCCCTTTCTCTGGAATTCGAGGGTTTTGTTTTTTACTCAATGTATCCTCTTTGTAATGTGGTCTGTATCTAGCTTCTCGAATCTCCTTCCCTAACAAAGATAAAAGACTCGCAAACACATCTGGCACTGTCTAATGATGATGGTCATTTTTCGTATAGACTTGCTGGTCAAATTATTTTTTGGTGCTCTTCATCTCATGCCCATTTAATGATGTTCTACTAATACTAATAATACTAACAAGACTTGACATTTTTATTCTATCTTGTATTATATATTGGTATCTTTAATGGAAGCATCTTAAGATGCTTTTGGTAAGTGTTAAGGGTGAATCAAGCCATTCATTTCTACTTGAATAGAAGCTTTGTACCATTTATCTCTCATCTTCTGTTCAGAATGGAAGCTGAAGCACTTCTTTTTCATCCCCTTTTTGGGAGTGTTATCATCGGTAGAGTTTATGAATAGTTCCTTCTGTGAACTTCCATTTGTAGTATATTTATTTTTTTGCTTCAATGGATCAATAACATTCTTTCATCAGTTAATTTGCTTATTAATATTAGATTCTTTGATTTTTTTTTTTCAGGGAAATGCCTCGAAAAGTCAGTTATGGGCTTGACTATGATGATGACTATGACACTTTTGATGACTATGATTATGAGCATGAAGTAAAAGTTGATGGGTACGATGACTATGAAGATAGTAAGTGATATTCTTTCCCTTCTTGGTTTGTGTCAATTTGATGCAGTTCATTAGACAATCATTTTTGTGTTATTTTGCCATGGATTTGCATTTTGCAGCTAAATATCTTCCTTATAATTAACTTAAATCTTCTAATATTCCTTTTTTGGTTTACACATTACTCCCTGGAACAGATGTGACATCTAAGCTTAGTAAGGATGGCAGTAAGCATGGAATCTGGCAATGCCCAATTTGTTCATATGACAATGATGAAACTTCATTTTGTTGCGACATATGTGGCGCTATTTATGTCTATTCTTCCACTTATGGCAAACAAAAAGGTGTGTTAAAGTTTTTGAATTAAATAGATTTGTATATGCGATGAGATTGCATAACTTGTATAATTCTGTGCTTCAAGATAAGGCAATTACAAGGACTCGTGGAAGATATTACTATATTATTCACTCGTGGAAGATATTACTATTTATGTCTGTGCTTCAAGATAAGAGCGTTTTTTATGCACTCTCGGTAACATCATGATTACAAATAAAAAATCGTTATATGCATTTAAATGTACTTGTGTTAGTACAAGTTGGATTAAATTCGCAAGATAAGCAAGCCTGAGGTCTTATGATATTTGTTCTTTGCAATGCCTGAGGTCTTATGATATTAGTACAAGTTGGCTCCTGTTCCTGATCTCTGAGAAAGATTAATTTTGCCTAGTTGATCGGCACATTCGTTATTTTGTTGCTTTCAACCCGCTCTTAATATTATGCTTCTAAATTTTCCTAATAGTAGTTCTCTATTACAACTGAAGAAGACTTTTCTGTTCTTGTATTTCTTTTACTCAATCAAATTAGATAATTAAGCTGTGATGTTGTGTGCTAAGACCTATGATTCAATTAGCTCAGCTTCCTAGATTTTCTTTTCTTGAATACATTAGTAGATTCGAGGACAAATGAGAGGAGTAAGACTATCTTTGGGCATTTGACCATCAGTTGCTTAATTGACCATTTTTTGCTTCTAAAATTTGATCAAAAAACATAAGGAAAACTTAGTTTATGTTTTTCAATCCACATTAGAATTACCCTTTTTCTTGAAAAACAAAAACAAATGTAACTAATATTTATCTCCCCTTTAACCTTTTTTAATCTATTTTCCCTGTCTAATTGATATATTGTGAGCATGTTACCAAACTACTATAGAAAATGCATTAACTTTTTTACTGGCGGACTTCAGAATATGCTTATTAACTGATAAGTTTCTTCATGCATATCTACTTACTTGGAATTATAGGGGTGGTCTGATAGATGTGCTTTGTTACACAATGTGCTGTTCTCCGGTTACATTCTTAATTGTTTTTTTCTTTGGAAAATTATTTTTTGAATTAGTGATTTCTGTTTTAGATTTTAGACAATAATAATATGTTGTTCTCAGAGATTATTGTTTGATAAGGGAGTCGTAACTAGTTTCAAACATACAAGTTAAGGCTGTTGAAGTGGCAGGATGCGATTGGATTCATGTAGATGTGATGGATGGGCGTTTTGTGCCAAATATTACCATAGGACCTTTGGTTGTTGACGCACTGCGCCCGGTGACAGATCTTCCATTGGATGTGCACTTGGTATTTTCCTCCTCTGCTGCAATTTTTAATAAGCTTCAGATTCAAAGTTATAACCACCACCTATTTGTAAATTTTATATTTGAAAATTGGTCACCACTGTATTCTGTTTTTTTTAGTTGTTTAAAAACCATTGCATTACCATGTTTTCCAAATTTTAGATGATTGTGGAACCTGACCAACGAGTTCCAGATTTTATCAAGGCTGGTGCAGACATTGTGAGTGTTCATTGTGAACAGTCATTTACAATTCACTTGCACCGGACAATCAATCAGGTAATCAGAGATTAGTCTATCTCCTAATTACATTGGAATGCCATGAAACATCAATACTTTGATAGTTCATTTATTGGCTACTTGTAATCTAATTGATTTTCTCTCTAATGTAGCTATTATTTCTGTCAACTGTTTAGGCTTGCCTAAAGATATAATGTTTCAAATTTTAACTTGTCTTTGGAACTCAAGACAAGGGCAATTGTCAATGTGACCTACCTCATTCAGCACTTAGTGTGTTTCTTTCTATAAAAAAAAAACAACCTTTAAAAGGTGATCCTAATCATGGATCATCAAATTTTGTTCTTTCCTTATATCCCATTTTACCATTATTATTAGTATCTCACAGCTCAGTCTGTTGTCATGAATACTATTGATTAAATTCACAAGTTGGATTTTATGATATTTGTTCTTTGCAATGCCTGAGGTCTTATGGTAAAAATTGCATTCATTGGTTTTTTGTTATCCAAGCTTTGTATGAAATGAATCTAAATGTTTTTGTATTCAATACTTTCCTTTTTTTTCTTCATCTGTATTCCCCAGCAACCCGTTCTGGTAACATGCTTTATCCTATTTGATATCAATTTGATTTTTTGTTATAGACAAAGCTCTATCTACATTTTCCTATCAAATAACAATCTCTGTTATCTTTGTTTTACATGGAGCAGGCCATCAATGAGAAGATTATGTCGCTGGACTTCAGAAACTGTTTCACCGAGATAGAGACTGTAGATTCACAAATGTCATACCAGAGCGGGTTGCTAATTGTAGTCACTGGATCATTTACTGGACAGGATAATATTCGGAAGAAATTATGAACTTCATTGTAAGTTTAGTTGGGTCAGAATTATGAACTCTTGTAATTTGGGTCAGAAGATACTTTAGTGGTTTCGTCTTTAGAAAGGTTTTTGGACAAAAGATACTTTTGTGGTTTCGTCTGTAGAAAGCTTGTGGTGGATCTTTATTGTAAATATGTTGATGATGTTTGATATATATAGTTTTTGTTTCGAGGTTAAATTATTGCCTTTTAATTGAAAATATAATGGAAATATCTTTGTTGTCAAATTGGTATGAAACTGTTGTGGAACAGTGCAAACGCACAACAGATTTTTTTAAAGCTAAACTGTTGTTGTAGATAAACGGTGACATACGACAACACAGTGATAAAACTGTTGTCGAATATAATAAAAGACAACGGTGAATATGGCATACGACAACGGTGATAAACTGTTGTTATTGATATACGACAACGGTTATCAAAAACTGTTGTCGAATATAATAAAAGACAACGGTAAATATGGCATACGACAACGGTGATAAACTGTTGTTATTGATATATGACAACGGTTAATAAAATTATTGTCAAACTGTTGTCGAATGTGATATACGACAACAGTGATTCACTGTTGTCGTAGACCCCCCCTTTAACAACATGGCCTTTAACAACAGTGGTATTTGGCCTACGACAACAGTGATTCACTGTTGTTAAATGCATTTTTTCTAGTAGTGCGAGGAGGATGAGAGGAAGGAAAGATGACTTAATCTTCATCCAAATGACAAAAAAACTCTTTTATACTTATCCCATGAATATGAAGAGTTTTTGTCCCTTTAGTTTCCCTTCATTAAAGTCAATAAAAAGCACATCTTTTCATGTAGCTCTTCAACTTCTCTTCATTCAATGAAGAGAATCTTTTCATCCTCCTATATTATTAATTCATTAAACACTTTAATAAATTAATATCTCATCCAAATGTGGTTGAGACTAATCTAAATGAGTCTAACTCAAATTAGATCTCAATCTCATAATCCAATTGGATTCACTTGAGTCTAACTCGATCAATTCAATTCGGATCAAATCTTAGTCAACTAAGATCAATCAATCTCTGAAGCATCGTGTCCTTAGTGTGTGAGCCAATAGGTTCTCGTAATGTTGGCAATGTGCCTAAACCACTTTAGACACATAAGCAATGAGCGGCATCTAGCAATGCATCTTACTACCCAAGTAACAAGAAAAGTCGAGATCCGACTTAACCCCTGTGACTATGACAATGCATGATCTTGTCCTTCTATCCTCGATATCTAGATTGACCAATGAGACATAGACTGTATCATCCTCGATCAATCTTTATATTTCTTGATTCTCATGTAAACTCACTCAAGCATATGAGCTCAATATCTTATATGACTCATTTGAGCATGGTCATGCGTTTTAGCAGTCCTACTGGATCAAGGGGCCCACAGATATCACTCCTGTCATATGGGAGAGATAGATCTTATCTACATCACTCACATCCCTCCGCATAATTCATTATATATCCAGTGATCGCCTTTATAGTCCACCCTGTTACGGGTGACATTTGACGATACCAAAGTACATAACTCCTCATATAGGGAACCATAGTGATTTCAGGTTTAAGGACTATCCATACTAATAGTCACATGAAAAAGTTTATGACACTCACATGACAATCTATGAAATTTTCTTATGGCGGGTCAATTCAGTACACATTCTCTAATGTATACCCATGTGTCAACTTGATATCACATATCCATAACTTGTGAGCTCAAGTTATCAATTGACCTACATGCTAGTTTTCATGTATTAATATTGTCCTTGAATATTAATGCTTTACTAGGAATGATTTAGTGTAGTATTCTCTATATTATCTCACTATTGATTCAACCAATCAATTGATATAGATAAGAACCTACTACCCAAGGACATTATTATACTTAGTAATTTGACACAAGTATAAAGTAAGTATAATAACCAAACATGCCTTTATTAATGATAGAATATGATAAAAAAAAGTCCCTAGTCAATCATCACATAATTGGCTTTAGGGCTCCTACTAACATTGGTGTCTTTTTCTCTCTCGTTAGTGATAATTGATACATGTCTTTCCTTGTTGAAGATGACTCATATTTGGCCATCACGAGGCACAGTCGTGCATGCTTCTGAGGTACAAGGCACGACTGTGCCACTGGGCACGGCCTAGTCATGTCCGAATCTAAGGGAATGGGCATGCTCGTGACACCGACATGACCAACGACATAGTCGTGCCCCATTGTGGGAGCATTGACACGACCTAACCATGCTACTGGACACGACCTAGTCATGTCCGAATATAAGGGAATGGGCATGCTCGTGGCACCGGCATGACCAACGGCATGGTCGTGCCCCATTGTGGGAGCATTGACACAACATAGCCGTGCCTCATGTTGGAGGCGCCTGAAGTTTAGGGTATTTTTGTTTATTTGATTTTTTTGGTCCAAAATATCATGTATTGCTTGGGTTGTATGCTAGTGAGATGAGAGAAGTGTCCTAAGGCAATCGTCTTATGATTGTAATCATTTATTTTAATAAATGAATATTCACTATTTGAGTATACATGTTTATGTATTTCATTGAGATCTTAGACTCATTTACTGAATATCCACAATACAATTCACAGCATGAGAGAATTTGTGATGAACTCACAACTAGTGATTATCTCTACATGTGCAATTGTGAAGTATTGAAATTGTCCCTAGTCGATGAATTGATAAATACGGACACTATCAATTATGTTGAGACTAGCATGGGTTATTCTCTAATCAGCTAATTCTCACTGGCTGGTGACATTGAGATGTCCGGAGATAAACATGAATGCTAGTTAAGGGAACTAGTTCATTGAAGTAACTGGCTGTAAAACTTCATATGGTAATCTACATATAGATATGTCAGTGAAGTTCTTACTGCGGCTTAAGTGCGATGTTCCTTTGACTTGCGGTGTTCAAGTCATCTTGGTCATGGAGACTTATACTTTGACATCTTAAGCAAGCATCTCCAAGGAGGTGTGGACCCAGGATGATTGGGTATAAGCCGAAGTGCCCGAAGATGTTTGAATAGCCTACGAAGGATTCACCACTCCTTGCGAGGAGATGTATACACGAGGCCTATCGTCGGATTGTTACTCGAAGCCTCTGGCCAGAGCATGACATAATCAGAGTATGAATCTCTTAAATACATGAGAGTAATTAGAATCCGTAGGACGAGAAAACGTTACTTGGGCTAAGTATAACGTAGTCAGCCCAGTGGGGACTGGCACACATAGATCATGTCCTGAACCAAGTTGGTATAAGATGGTGAAGGGAATGGGGCACGATTCATTATAGCTGCTGAAGGGTTTCAGAATTGTTTCTGAGGTCAACCGTTGATCTTTCGATTAATTGGGGATCATGATGTACTACTAGGTGTCACTCATGATCGTTCTATAATTAATTGATTAATTATAGACGACCAACATAAATCGAAAGCCTATTTAGTCACACGCACTACGAGTAATCTGAGGGATTTAAAACGAGCTGAAAATTAGATTTTCCAATCAAGAGAGATTAAGTTTGGTTGAGCCAAACGATAAGTCGAATCTGAATTTTTCAAAGACGCATCGGAAGCGTAAAATGGCTAAGTCTTTTGAAGACTTAATAGATGAATTAAATAAGTTTAATTCATTGGGGCTTGGCTTGGATGGGCCGGCCAAAGAGGGCCTCCATCCTCTTTGCTTGGCCGGCCACAACAAAGGGAGATAACCAAATTTTTGGTTCAATTTATAAAATAGACCAAGTGTGGTTTGTTTTATAAAATTATGGATGATATAAATTTTTTATATAATAAACCAAGGTTTGGTTTATTTTTCATGAAAATTAAAATGAACCATGGATTGGTTTATTTTATAAAATCAATCATGGATTGATTTACCATGATAAGGAAATTTATTTCATAAGAGAGAAGATTATTCTCATGAATTAAAATATGATTTTAACCATGTTATAAAATCAAACTTGGCATGATGGAATAAGTTATTCCATATTTGAGAGGCTTGATGGTTGAGAGGCCACTATATAAAGGACCCAAGGCAAGGCTTGGGTGTGTGTGATAATTATAGAGATGAAGGCATAGGCTCTCTCCCTCTCTTTCTCTCCTTCTCTTCTCCCCTTCTTGTCGTGCGCCAACCAGCCCCAAGAAGGAGCACCAGTCGGCCATCCTTTTGTGGTTAGTCTTTCGACTTCTCTCTTGGTTTTTCTCGTCGCGTTCTCGGAGAATCTAGTAGTTCTCGAGAACACGAAACTCGTGGCTTTGCGAAGTCATCCCGAAGATACTCGGCGTGGACGCGAATAGAGGCGGAGCTTCGAAGGGGCGCTTACGGTTGGATCTCGTCCCTTCCTTCTAGTTACGCAAGGTAATATGTAAATTAGTTTACGTTTCTGCAAAATTTTAAATATATAATCATGTCTACACAAGATAAAATTGCATGGTTAGATGTGTGGTTAAATGATTTAGAGAAATTATTTATGCTAAACCTTCCGCTGCACATAATTAATTTTAAAATTACGAACCCGCATCTATGTCAACATGCACCCGGACCCAACAGTGGTATTAGAGCCGAGGTTTGTGTTCGACATAATCATATAATTGTTTTGCGGAAAGCTTTATCATGATCTCAATTTTGGAAAAAATTTCAATTATGGAAACTTTCCAATTATGGTAAATTTTCGATTTAGGAATTTCAAAGTTTGGAAATCCTCATGAAATTTCGCAAACTTTGAAATATCTCTGTTTCTGAAATTTTATGATAATTGTGAAAACTTTCCAATTTTGGAAATTTCCCATTTTGGAAATTTTCCAATTTTGGAAAAACGTAAGTTTTCTTTGTACCAGAAACTTACAATTATTCTGAAAACATTTTATTTTTGGAAACTTTTCATTTATGGAAAGCTCGCAATTTTGGACACTTTCTTTCAAGAAAGTCTAGACAAATTATGGGAATATTAATTGGCATTTAAATTTATAATTGGAAATTAAATTATTTACAAAATTCATTATTTTGGATTGAGCCTCGGGGAGCCGTCCAATTTAAAGTTAGTTGTTATAATTAAATTTCCTAAATTGAATTTAAATTGTCAAATGTTAAATTTGGATTGAGCCTCGGGGAGCCATCCAAATTAAGTTATTGATATTAATTTTCCATAAATAAATATGTGATCAAATCTTGGAAATTTTTGAGGTGATTCTCAACGATAATTTCCTTATTTGATTTATGAGGTGAAGCTCTTACATATTATTGTCTCCAAAATTAATTAGGAAAATTATTTCCTATAGAGTATATTTCCTTAAATAAGATTTTCATGAAAATAATATGTGGTTGAATTAAGGGAATCTGTTTCTTAATTTAATAAGATTTGATTTAGAGAAATCAAAGTCTTAAACATATTATTTCCGAAATTGATTATGATGATTCAGGAAATTATTTCCCAAACAATTCCTTGAATAAAGTATGAAATTAGAATTAGGAAATCCGGTTCCTAATTCAATTAATGAGACTTGATAAATTAAGTCACATACATATTTTATTAAGGAAATCGTTAGAACATGACATAATTATATGTCATGAATGTGCATAAAAGAAAAGGATAAGACCCAAAACCCCATACAAAATATTAAGGCCAACACCTTCCATTAATATGGTTAGAACTGAAGTTTTGATTCTCGTTTGGGTTGATGGACACATCCATACCCGGCTTGAACCTCAACATGTTCAAACCATGGAATTAGTTTATGATTAATATAGTTGGAGTTAGAGGTCAATCCTTAGTTTTGGTTGTTAGACACATCCAAGCCTGACTAAACGGTTGAATGAGCTCCAACCATGTTAAAACTATTTCTTGATTAATGGGTCAGTCTTAAGCTTGGAGCATCGATTTGTTATGCCACAGCCAAGGTCGATGTAAAGAGAGGTGCAGTTGAGTGCTATGTATATTGTTGCATACTTGTTAATGAGTTAACAACCAAATGATTTATGCAAATATTCAATTAGTTGATAGCATAATGTGATAGTTACATATGTATAATATGTAATCGGTATAATTACCTACCTTCATACCTAAGATTAACTTGATGGACTCTAACCATGGTTGTTCTTATCTATGGTTGGATATCAACCTATTTGGAGATGTTCCTACGATCTCCCGAATTGATAAAAAGGGTTATTCAATTCGAAAAATAAATAGGATTTAATTAATGTATATTGATGCATTCTTTATCATTCTCATCACATAACCTCAATTTGTATTTCTAGGATAATCACCTGATCATGTCTTCTCTGAATTTGCGTTCCATTTTGGACACCAATAAGCTGACTGGGCCAAACTTCATGGACTGGCTTCGAAACCTGAGGATAGTCCTCAAGGCAGAAAGCTTGCTTATGTCCTTGTAGAATAACTTCCCAACCATCCTCCTAAAGATACAACTCCAGACCAGTTAGTGGCCTATCAGAAACATGTGGCCGATTCTAAACTTGCAAGTTGCATCATGCTGGCCACTATGGTACCTGAGCTACAAAAGCAGCATAAGCATATGGATGCTCATACCATCGTCTTCCATCTTTATGAGCTATTTGACGAGTAGGCGAGATCCGAAAGGTTTGAGGTCTCTAGACTCCTCTTCACCTCTAAGATGCCGGAAGGCACTTCTGTTCACAGTTTGTGTTGAAGATGTTGGGGTACATTGAGCGACTAGGCACACTCAATATGTCGATGACATATTACTTATAGGAAACGATATATCAGTCTTACAGTCAGTTAAAATTTGGTTGTCCAAACTTTCTCCATGAAAGACCTAGGAGAAGCAACCTATATCCTTGGGATTAGAATCTATAGAGATAGATCAAAACGTTGCTTGGTCTTTCACAGTCTACATATATAGACCGAGTGCTAGAAAGGTTTAGCATGTCGAATCCAAGAAAGGTTACCTTCCCATCAGGCATGGATCAAGCCTTTCGAATGTCTATGTGTCCGCGCACAGAAACTGAGAGGATTTGCATGAATAAGATTCCTTATGCATCCGCGATAGGATCTATCATGTATGCTATGTTATGTACTAGGCCCGATGTATCGTATGCTCTGAGCGTCACAAGCAGATACCAGTCTGATCCAGGAATGGATCATTGGGCGGTTGTCAAGACAATCCTCAAGTACTTAAGAAACACTAAGGATGTGTTTCCTAATATATGGAGAAGGTGATATGGTAATACGTGGGTATACAGATGCCAGTTTCAGACAGATAAGGATGACTCCAAATCTCAGTCCGGATACGTATTTATTTTGAATGGAGGTGCAATAAGTTGAAGAGTTCCAAGCAAGACAGCCGTAGCGGATTCTACCACGGAAGCGGAATATATTGCAGCTTCGGAAGCAGATAAAGGAAGCAGTCTGGATCAAGAAGTTTGTCTCAGAACTTGGTGTGGTTCCAACCATTGATGAAGCAATACCGGTTTACTGCGACAACAATGGAGCTATTGCACAAGCAAAGGAACCAAGGTCTCATCAGCGATCCAAACATGTGCTTCGCCGCTATCATCTGATCAGAGAGATTATAAGTAGGAATTGTAGGGTTTTTCGGGCCGCGAAAACCGCTTTTTCGCGTCGCGGAAACCCCGAAAGCCCAATAGAAAGGATCCAAGCGAAGAAAACCATTTGGAAAATTTACGAGTGCTCGTTACATGCTTCAAAACCGATCTACAACCTAGATCTATTAGAGAAGAGAAAACTACCTTCGATGCGTGCCCCGCAATTCTCGCTCGCTCCTCGGTTGGTGTCGGATCTCAAGGATGCAAAGTAGCAACCCTCTAGAAGTATCCACATAAGTAAGAGAGTGGAGAGGAGAGCTCAAAAGTGTGCTAGCACTTGCTTGGGGTCTCGGCCACAAGAGAGGAGAGGGAGAGCAAAAATCAAAAACTTAGTTGGGAGAAAAATCAATCACCCACAAAAACCTCATCTTGTGTGTATAAGTGGCAGGCCACTTAATGGCCATTATTGGCCATTAAGTGGCCGGCCACCATCTTAGGTAACCCCTCATTTGAATTCAAAATTCAAATGGGGAGGTTACTTAGTCTTGATGATGATGCCAAGTCATCACTTGGTCAAGTCAAGGTGATGTGGCTTGAGTCAAGTCAAACTTGCCTCTTATTGACTTTCCATATTTAGCCAAAGTCAAACTTTGACTTCATTATACTCCCATGATTAGATTCATCCAACACTTGGATCAAACTCGAGTTCAACTCAAATTGTCTAATTTGAGTCAAGTCAAACTTGCCTTTTATGGACTTTCCATATTTAGCCAAAGTCAAACTTTGACTTCATTATTCTCCCATGATTAGATTCATCCAACACTTGGATCAAACTCGAGTCCAACTCAAGTTGTCTAATTTGAGTCAAGTCAAACTTGCCTTTTATGGACTTTCCATATTTAGCCAAAGTCAAACTTTGACTTCATTACTCTCGGTCCATCATATGGACTTATTCTCCATCTATTGCTCTATGTGTGTGACCCTATAGGTTCTTGTAACGTTGGCAATGCCCTTAAACCTATTTAAGGAAATAAGCAATGAGTGGTATCTAGCAACACATCATTGCTACCCAAGTTACAAGAATGTCGAGATCCAACATCACCATTGTGACTAATAATTGTGACCATCACAATATGTGACAACGTCCTTCTATCCTCGATATCTAGATTGATCTTCTATGAAGCATAGACCGTGTCATCCTCCAATCAATCTATGTGTCTTGAACTCCAAGTAGACTCACTATAATCAAATAAGCTCAATATCTCATATTGCCTTATTTGGGCATGGTCATGCACTTAGTGATCTCACTCTATCAAGACTATGATATCTCTCCCGTCATATAGGAGGGATAGATCCCATCTACATTACTCACATCCCTCCGCATAATTTGTTACATACCCAGTAATCACCTTTATAGTCCACCCAGTTACGGGTGACGTTTGACGAAACCAAAGTACATAACTCCTTATGTAGGGAACTATGGTGACTTCAGGTCTAAGGACTAATAGTCATACTAATAGTCACATGAGAAAGTATATGACACTCATATAACGATCCATGATACTTTCTCATGGCGGGCCATTCAGTATACATTCTCTAATGTATACCCATGTGTCAACTTGATATCTCATATCCATGACTTGTGAGATCAAGTCATCATGTTGACCTACATGCTAGTCTCTATGCATTAACATTGTCCTTGAATGTTAATACTTGACTAGGAATAATTAAGAGTAGTGTTCTCTATATCATCTCACTATCGATTCAACTAATCGATTGATATAGATAAGAACCTTCTACTCAAGGACGTTATTATACTAAGTTATTTGGCACCAATACACATAAGTACAATAACCATAAGAAATGCCTTTATATATAAGAAATATATATACAAGAATATGATACAATGAGTCCAAAAAGTAATCATCATATGATTGGCTCTAGGGCTCTCACTAACAGGAATGATATACAAATTGAGAAAATTCTCATTGAAAGGAATTTAGCGGATCCTTTAACTAAGGCCTTTCCTCAAAGCAAGTTTGAGGGCCATGTTAGAGCCTGTGGTATTGGGTACCGTAGCGATTGGCATTAGGCCAAGTGGGAGTTTGTTAATGATATGAGAGA
>JAGFNQ010000394.1:846726-867373 GCA_024364735.1 Boesenbergia rotunda
AGTGTCCTAAGGCAATCGCCTTATGATTGTAATCATTTATTTTAATAAATGAATATTCACTATTTGAGTATACATGTTTGTGTATTTGATTGAGATCTTAAACTCATTTACTGAATGTCCGCAATACAATTCACAGCATGAGAGAATTTGTGATGAATTCACAACTAGTGATTATCTCTACATGTGCAATTGTGAAGTATTGAAATTGTCCCTAGTCGATGAATTGATAAATACGGACACTATCAATTCTGTTGAGACTAGCATGGGTTATTCTCTAATCAGCTGATTCTCACTGGCTGGTGACATTGAGATGTCCGGAGATAAACATGAATGCTAGTTAAGGGAACTAGTTCATTGGAGTGACTGGCTGTAAAACTTCATATGGTAGTCTACATATAGATATGTCAGTGAAGTTCTTACTGCAGCTTAAGTGCGATGTTCCTTTGACTTGCGGTGTTCAAGTCATCTTGGTCATGGAGACTTATACTTTGACATCTTAAGCAAGCATCTCCAAGGAGGTGTGGACCCAGGATGATTGGGTATAAGCCGAAGTGCCCGAAGATGTTTGAACAGCCTACAAAGGATTCACCACTCCTTGCGAGGAGATGTATACCCGAGGCCTATCGTCGGATTGTTACTCGAAGCCTCTGGCCAGAGCATGACATGTTCAGAGTATGAATCTCTTAAATACATGAGAGTAATTAGAATCCGTAGGACGAGAAAACGTTACTTGGGCTAGGTGTGACGTAGTCAGCCTAGTGGGGACTGACACACATAGACCATGTCCTGAACCAAGTGGGTATAAGATGGTGAAGGGAATGGGGCACGATTCATTATAGCTGCTGAAGGGTTTCAGAATTGTTTCTGAGGTCAACCGTTGATCTTTCGATTAATTGGGGATCATGATGTACTACTAGGTGCCACTCATGATCGTTATATAATTGATTAATTATAGACGGCCAACATAAATCGAAAGCCTATTTAGTCACACGCACTACGAGTAATCCGAGGGATTTAAAACGAGTTGAAAATTGGATTTTCCAATCAAGAGAGATTAAGTTTGGTTGAGCCAAACGATAAGTCGAATCTGAATTTTTCAGAGACGCATCGGAAGCGTAAAATGGCTAAGTCTTTTGAAGACTTAATAGATGAATTAAATAAGTTTAATTCATTGGGGCTTGGCTTGGATGGGCCGGCCAAAGAGGGCCTCCATCCTCTTTGCTTGGCCGGCCACAACAAAGGGAGAGAACCAAGTTTTTGGTTCAATTTATAAAATAAACCAAGTGTGGTTTGTTTTATAAAATTATGGATGATATAAATTTTTATAAAATAAACCAAGGTTTGGTTTATTTTTCATGGAAATTAAAATGAACCATGGATTGGTTTATTTTTATAAAATCAATCATGGATTGATTTACCATGATAAGGAAATTTATTCCAAGGAGAGAAGATTTTATCATGAATTAAAATATGATTTTAACCATGATATAAAATCAAACTTGGCATGATGGAATAAGTTATTCCATATTTGAGAGGCTTGATGGTTGAGAGGCCACTATATAAAGGACCCAAGGCAAGGCTTGGGGTGAAAATATAGAGATGAAGGCATAGGCTCTCTCCCTCTCTTTCTCTCCTTCTCTTCTCCCCTTCTTGCCGTGCGCCAACCAGCCCCAAGAAGGAGCACCAGCCGGCCATCCTTTTGTGGTTAGTCTTCCGACTTCTCTCTTGGTTTTTCTCGTCGCGTTCTCGGAGAATCTACTAGTTCTCGAGAACACGAAACTCGTGGCTTTGCGAAGTCATCCCGAAGATACTCGGCGTGGACGCGAATAGAGGCGGAGCTTCCAAGGGACGCTTACGGTTGGATCTCGTCCCTTCCTTCGAGTTACGCGAGGTAATACGTAAATTAATTTATGTTTCTGCAAAATTTTAAATATATAATCATGTCTACACAAGATAAAATTGCATGATTAGATGTGTGGTTAAATGATTTAGAGAAATTATTTATTCTAAACCTTCCGCTGCACATAATTAATTTTGAAATTACGAACCCGCATCCATGTCAACATGCACCCGGTCCCAACAGTGGTATTAGAGCCGAGGTTTGTGTTCGATATAATCATATAATTGTTTTGCGGAAAACTTTATCATGATCTCAATTTTGGAAAATTTTCTATTATGGAAACATTCCAATTATGGTAAATTTTCGATTTAGGAATTTCAAAGTTTGGAAATCCTCATGAAATTTCGCAAACTTTGAAATATCTCTGTTTCTGAAATTTTATGATAATTGTGAAAACTTTCCAATTTTGGAAATTTCCCATTTTGGAAATTTTCCAATTTGGAAAAACGTAAGTTTTCTTTGTACCAGAAACTTACAATTATTCTGAAAACATTTTATTTTGGAAACTTTTCATTTATGGAAAGCTCGCAATTTTGGACACTTTCTTTCAAGAAAGTCTAGACAAATTATGGGAATATTAATTGGCATTTAAATTTATAATTGGAAATTAAATTATTTACAAAATTCATTATTTTGGATTGAGCCTCGGGGAGCCGTCCAATTTAAAGTTAGTTGTTATAATTAAATTTCCTAAATTGAATTTAAATTGTCAAATGTTAAATTTGGATTGAGCCTCGGGGAGCCATCCAAATTAAGTTATTGATATTAATTTTCCATAAATAAAATATGTGATCAAATCTTGGAAATTTTTGAGGTGATTCTCAAACGATAATTTCCTTATTTGATTTATGAGGTGAAGCTCTTACATATTATTGTCTCCAAAATTAATTAGGAAAATTATTTCCTATAGAGTATATTTCCTTAAATAAGATTTTCATGAAAATAATATGTGGTTGAATTAAGGGAATCTGTTTCTTAATTTAATAAGATTTGATTTAGAGAAATCAAAGTCTTAAACATATTATTTCCGAAATTGATTATGATGATTCAGGAAATTATTTCCCAAACAATTCCTTGAATAAAGTATGAAATTAGAATTAGGAAATCCGGTTCCTAATTCAATTAATGAGACTTGATAAATTAAGTCACATACATATTTTATTAAGGAAATCGTTAGAACATGACATAATTATATGTCATGAATGTGCATAAAAGAAAAGGATAAGACCCAAAACCCCATACAAAATATTAAGGCCAACACCTTCCATTAATATGGTTAGAACTGAAGTTTTGATTCTCGTTTGGGTTGATGGACACATCCATACCCGGCTTGAACCTCAACATGTTCAAACCATGGAATTAGTTTATGATTAATATAGTTGGAGTTAGAGGTCAATCCTTAGTTTTGGTTGTTAGACACATCCAGCCTGACTAAACGGTTGAATGAGCTCCAACCATGTTAAAACTATTTCTTGATTAATGGGTCAGTCTTAAGCTTGGAGCATCGATTTGTTATGCCACAGCCAAGGTCGATGTAAAGAGAGGTGCAGTTGAGTGCTATGTATATTGTTGCATACTTGTTAATGAGTTAACAACCAAATGATTTATGCAAATATTCAATTAGTTGATAGCATAATGTGATAGTTACATATGTATAATATGTAATCGGTATAATTACCTACCTTCATACCTAAGATTAACTTGATGGACTCTAACCATGGTTGTTCTTATCTATGGTTGGATATCAACCTATTTGGAGATGTTCCTACGATCTCCCGAATTGATAAAAAGGGTTATTCAATTCGAAAAATAAATAGGATTTAATTAATGTATATTGATGCATTCTTTATCATTCTCATCACATAACCTCAATTTGTATTTCTAGGATAATCACCTGATCATGTCTTCTCTGAATTTGCGTTCCATTTTGGACACCAATAAGCTGACTGGGCCAAACTTCATGGACTGGCTTCGAAACCTGAGGATAGTCCTCAAGGCAGAAAAGCTTGCTTATGTCCTTGTAGAATAACTTCCCAACCATCCTCCTAAAGATACAACTCCAGACCAGTTAGTGGCCTATCAGAAACATGTGGCCGATTCTAAACTTGCAAGTTGCATCATGCTGGCCACTATGGTACCTGAGCTACAAAAGCAGCATAAGCATATGGATGCTCATACCATCGTCTTCCATCTTTATGAGCTATTTGACGAGTAGGCGAGATCCGAAAGGTTTGAGGTCTCTAGACTCCTCTTCACCTCTAAGATGCCGGAAGGCACTTCTGTTTCACAGTTTGTGTTGAAGATGTTGGGGTACATTGAGCGGAGGCACACTCGGATTTGCAATGGATCACGAACTGAGTATTGACTTAATTCTGCTTTGTTTACCCAAGAGTACTCACAGTTTGTGATGAACTATCGGATGAACAAACTAGAAACTATCATTCCTGAGTTGCTTAATCTGCTGAAGACTGTAGAGCCTTCTGTAAAGCAGGAACAGAAGACGGTACTGTTAGTTGGTTCCTCAAAGAAAGGTTCTAAGAGGAAGCCCAAAGAACAAAATAAGGGAAGGAAGAAAAAGGCCAAAAAGACTGAAAAGGCACCAAAAGGCACTTGCCATCACTGCGGCAAGGAGGGCCACTGGCGAAGAAACTGCAAGGTTTATCTTGAGTCCTTGAAGAAGAAGGCATCCAATGCCCCATCCTCTTCAGGTATCTTCGTTATTGAATGTCACTCTATTTCCTCGGACACCTGGGTACTTGATACTGGGTGTAGCTCACATATATGTAATGACATACAGGGGCTAAGGAATAGAAGAAGACTCGTCAAGGGAGAAGTAAATTTGCGAGTTGGAAATGGAGCAAAGATTGCTGTTGTTGCCATCGGAACATATTTGCTAAAGCTCCATACTGGACTTGTCTTAGAATTGGATAATTGTTATTTTGTTCCTTCGTTAATAAAGAACATTGTATCTATTTCATGCTTGAATGAAAAGGGTTATCATTTAACTTTTAGTAATAATTGTTGTTACATAACTTTAAATGGTGTTCTTTATGGGACCGGAACTTTATGCAATGGTATCTACACGTTAGATTTATCTGGTGTCGTTTTCAATATCGAAGTTAGCAACAAACGTGCTCGAATAGATAATCAAATAGACTCCGATATGTGGCATTGTCGTCTTGGCCATGTAAGCAAGAAATGCATGACCAAATTACACCGATGTGGAATTCTGGAATCATTTGAACCTGGTTCATTTGATACATGCGAATCATGCTTAAAAGGCAACATGACCAAATTACCCTTTTCCGAAAAGGGTAAACCAGTGGGAGAATTGCTTGGTCTAATACATACTGATGTATGTGGACCAATGTCAACTCTTACACAAGGAGGCTATAGCTACTTTATTACCTTTATCGATGATCACTCACGATTCGGGTATGTGTTCTTAATGAAACACAAATCTGAAACTTTTGAGAAATTCAAAGAGTTCAGAAGTGAAGTAGAGAAACAGCTTGGCCAAAGTATTAAGATACTTCGATCCGATCGGGGTGGTGAATATTTAAGTCAAGAGTTTCATGATTATCTTAGGGACAATGGGATATTGTCTCAAAGGACTCCACCATATACACCACAGCATAATGGTGTATCTGAGAGGCGTAGTCAAACCTTGATGGACATGGTTAGATCTATGATGAATCATGCAACTCTTCCAAAATCCTTTTGGGGCTATGCGCTTAAGACAGCTGTTTACTTACTAAACAAAGTTCCGACCAAGGTAGTCTCTACTACTCCATATGAGACGTGGAATAGTAAGAAACCTCATTTATCTCACCTAAAGATATGGGGTTGTCCTGCTTATGTAAAGCGGGTTGTATTAAACAAATTGAATGCTAAGTCTGATAAATGTCTATTTATTAGATACCCTAAGGAAATAAAAGGTTACCAATTCTATCATCCCTTGGAATAAAAGGTGTTTGTTTCAAGGCATGTTGTATTTCTAGAAAAAGAATTTCTTTTATAAGAAAATAGTGGGAGTAGCATTGAACTTGAAGAAGTTCAAGAAACTCCAATAGACATTACAGAGACACCTAGTCTAGACCCACAACCAATAACTCATAATGATGAGCTATCAGTTGAACCTAAAACAACATCACTTCTTCGTAGGTCTGATAGGACACGTAATATTCCAGAGAGATACGAATTTCTCATAAGTGAATCGAACGATATGTTACTCATTAACGATGACGAACCTATCAGTTATGAAGATGTTCTGAAAAATTCAGAAAGGGATAAATGGCTTGAAGCCAGGAAGTCGAAAATGGATTCCATGTACAAAAATCAAGTATGGGACTTGGTTAACCCACCTGGGTTTTGAAGAAGAAAACCGACATGGAAGGTAATGTTGTTACCTTTAAGGCTAGATTAGTGGCAAAAGGATATCGTCAGAAATAAGGAATTGATTATGACGAAACCTATTCGCCAGTAGCTATGCTTAAATCCATTCGGATGCGCCTGGCCATAACAACTCATTATGATTATGAGATATGGAAAATGGATGTGAAAACAGTTTTCCTTAATGGAAACCTGCTTGAGGATGTATACATGATACAACCTGAAGGTTTCACATCGGTTAATAAAACCAAAGTATGCAAGCTTCGACAATCCATATATGGACTAAAGCAAGCATCCAGGAGCTGGAACATCTGTTTTGATGAGACAATCAAAGAGTTTGATTTCTCACAAAATCCTGACGAACCTTGTGTGTACAAGAAGGTTAGTGGGAGTGTAGTTGTATTTCTAGTGTTATATGTCGATGACATATTACTTATAGGAAACGATATATCAATCTTACAGTCAGTTAAAATTTAGTTGTCCAAAACTTTCTCCATGAAAGACCTGGGTGAAGCAACCTATATCCTTGGGATTAGAATCTATAGAGAGAGATCAAAACGATTGTTTGGTCTTTCGCAGTCTACATATATAGACCGAGTGCTAGAAAGGTTAAGCATGTTGGAATTCAAGAAAGGTTACCTTCCCATCAGGCATGGGATCAACCTTTCGAAGTCTATATGTCCGCGCATAGAAGACGAGAGGATTTGCATGAGTAAGATTCCTTATGCATCCGCGATAAGATCTATCATGTATGCTATGTTATGTACTAGGCCCGATGTATCGTATGCTCTGAGCGTCACAAGCAGATACCAGTCTGATCCAGGAATGGATCATTGGGCGGCAGTCAAGACAATCCTCAAGTACTTAAGAAACACTAAGGATGTGTTCCTAATATATGGAGAAGGTGATATGGTAATACGTGGGTATACAGATGCCAGTTTCCAGACAGATAAGGATGACTCCAAATCTCAGTCCGGATACGTATTTATTTTGAATGGAGGCGAAATAAGTTGGAAGAGTTCCAAGCAAGACACCGTAGCAGATTCTACCACGGAAGCGGAATATATTGCAGCTTCGGAAGCAGCAAAGAAAGCAGTCTGGATCAAGAAGTTTGTCTCAGAACTTGGTGTGGTTCCAACCATTGATGAAGCAATACCGGTTTACTGCGACACCAATGGAGCTATTGCACAAGCGAAGGAACCAAGGTCTCATCAGCGATCCAAACATGTGCTTCGCCGCTATCATCTGATCAGAGAGATTATAAGTAGGAATGATATACAAATTGATAAAATTCCCACTGAAAGGAATATAGCAGATCCTTTAACTAAGGCCTTGCCTCAAAGCAAGTTTGAGGGTCATGTTAGAGCCTGTGGTATTGGTTACCGTAGCGATTGGCATTAGGCCAAGTGGGAGTTTGTTAGTGATATGAGAGAAGTGTCCTAAGACAATCGCCTTATGATTGTAATCATTTATTTTAATAAATAAATATTCATTATTTGAGTATACATGTTTGTGTATTTGATTGAGATCTTAAATTCATTTACTGAATGCCCGCAATACAATTCACAGCATGAGAGAATTTGTGATGAATTCACAACTAGTGATTATCTCTACATGTGCAATTGTGAAGTATTGAAATTGTCCCTAGTCGATGAATTGATAAATACGGACACTCTCAATTATGTTGAGACTAGCATGTGTTATTCTCTAATCAGCTGATTCTCACTGGCGGGTGACATTGAGATGTCCGGAGATAAACACGAATGCTAGTTAAGGGAACTAGTTCATTGGAGTGACTGGCTGTAAAACTTCATATGGTAATCTACATATAGATATGTCAGTGAAGTTCTTACTGCGGCTTAAGTGCGATGTTCCTTTGACTTGCGGTGTTCAAGTCATCTTGGTCATGGAGACTTATACTTTGACATCTTAAGCAAGCATCTCCAAGGAGGTGTGGACCCAGGATGATTGGGTATAAGCCGAAGTGCCCGAAGATGTTTGAATAGCCTACGAAGGATTCACCACTCCTTGCGAGGAGATGTATACACGAGGCCTATCGTCGGATTGTTACTCGAAGCCTCTGGCCAGAGCATGACATGTTCAGAGTATGAATCTCTTAAATACATGAGAGTAATTAGAATCCGTAGGACGAGAAAACGTTACTTGGGCTAGGTGTGACGTAGTCAGCCTAGTGGGGACTGACACACATAGACCATGTCCTGAACCAAGTGGTTATAAGATGGTGAAGGGAATGGGGCACGATTCATTATAGCTGCTGAAGGGTTTCAGAATTGTTTCTGAGGTCAACCGTTGATCTTTCGATTAATTGGGGATCATGATGTACTACTAGGTGTCACTCATGATCGTTCTATAATTAATTGATTAATTATGGACGGCCAACATAAATCGAAAGCCTATTTAGTCACACGCACTACGAGTAATCCGAGGGATTTAAAATGAGTTGAAAATTAGATTTTCCAATCAAGAGAGATTAAGTTTAGTTGAGCCAAACGATAAGTCGAATCTGAATTTTTCAGAGACGCATCGGAAGCGTAAAATGCCTAAGTCTTTTGAAGACTTAATAGATGAATTAAATAATTTTAATTCATTGGGGCTTGGCTTGGATGGGCCGGCCGAAGAGGGCCTCCATCCTCTTTGCTTGGCCGGCCACAACAAAGGGAGAGAACCAAGTTTTTGGTTCAATTTATAAAATAGACCAAGTGTGGTTTGTTTTATAAAATTATAGATGATATAAATTTTTTATATAATAAACCAAGGTTTGGTTTATTTTTCATGGAAATTAAAATGAACCATGGATTGGTTTATTTTATAAAATCAATCATGGATTGATTTACCATGATAAGGAAATTTATTCCATAAGAGAGAAGAAACTTGATTGATTTTTATCATGAATTAAAATATGATTTTAACCATGATATAAAATCAAACTTGGCATGATAGAATAAGTTATTCCATATTTGAGAGGCTTGATGGTTGAGAGGCCACTATATAAAGGACCCAAGGCAAGGCTTGGGTGTGTGTGATAATTATAGAGATGAAGGCATAGGCTCTCTCCCTCTCTTTCTCTCCTTCTCTTCTCCCCTTCTTGCCATGCGCCAACCAGCCCCAAGAAGGAGCACCAGCCGGCCATCCTTTTATGGTTAGTCTTCCGACTTCTCTCTTGGTTTTTCTCGTCACATTCTCGGAGAATCTAGTAGTTCTCGAAAACACGAAACTCGTGGCTTTGCGAAGTCATCCCGAAGATACTCGGCGTGTACGCGAATAGAGGCGGAGTTTCCAAGGGACGCTTACGGTTGGATCTCGTCCCTTCCTTCGAGTTACGCGAGGTAATATGTAAATTAGTTTACGTTTCTGCAAAAAATTTAAATATATGATCATGTCTACACAAGATAAAATTGCATGCTTAGATGTGTGGTTAAATGATTTAGAGAAATTATTTATGCTAAACCTTCCGCTGCACGTAATTAATTTTAAAATTACGAACCCGCATCCATGTCAACATGCACCCGGACCCAACATTGTATATATAAGATCATTATAATTCTAACATAATTATAATAAATATTTCTTAGCCGTTTGTGCAATAGGTAAACCACCGAACCACGATAACTCATTGTTGTCTTCTCTCCTCTCTCAATTCTTCTTCCTTTTCAATTTTCTTCTTCGGCAATTCTTCCCGTTTGTTGCAGCACGATCTCAACAATTGATATCAGAGTCAAGACATTATGTCTGGGATCTCTTCTGTAAAGTTTGATATGGTGAAGTTCGACGAAATTAAAAATTTTTTATTGTGGCAAGGAGGGTAAAAGATTTGCTAGTGCATCAAGGCATAGTGAAGGCGCTGGGTGAAAAGAAACTTGAAGTGATGGAAAGATCAGATTGGGAGGAACTACAGGCGAAAGTGGTGGCAATGATCAGGCTTTGCTTAACGGATGACGTGATGTATCACATTATAGAAAAGGAATCACTGGTGGTAATTTGGGAAAATTTGAAAAATCGGTATATGTTCAAATCTCTGATGAATATGTTTTATCTTAAACAAAAGTTATTTGGGCTTAAGATGTCAGAGGGCACAAATCTGAGTCAACATTTTCAATCAAATTGCAAGTGATCTGAGACGGATTGATGTGAAAATCGAAGACGAAGACAAAGCATTGATGTTATTGAATTCTCTACTATCATCTCCTACGTACGAGAATTTGATTATAGTTTTGATGTGGGAAAAGAAAACCCTAAAGGAGGAAATCATGAGTGCTCATTTGGGATTTCTCAATGAAAGAAATCTAGTGATGAGACATCTCAAGGTGAAGAGCTCATGGTGGGGGTAGCCATGAACATGGTAGAAGCAAGGCTCGATGTGGGTCGGTCAACGACAATAAGACTCAATCTAAATCAAGGAAGAAAAAGAAAGTCACGTGATATAAGTGCGAAGTAAAGGGTCACTTTTAAGAGAGATTGTCCAGGGAAAAGAAAAGTTATTACAGACGATAAAGACGTTTCGTTAAAGACTACAAATATAGTGGAAGAAGAAAATTAAGAGAGCGATGATAATGATATGCTTTTAGTTTTCTCTAGTTTAGAGCAATTATCCAATTCTTGGATCTTGGATTCAGGATGCTCTTATCACATGATGTCTATTAAGAATTAGTTTGACACCTACAGGTTGGTGAATTCTGATTTTATTTTGATGGGTAATGATGAATCCTATATAGTGATAGGATAGAAAATGTCATAATCAAGATGGTGGATGGTATGATCAGAATATTAGATGATGTTAGACATGTAGCATATATGAGAAAGAACCTGATTTCATTGGGCACACAGGATGATAGCAATTGTTGTTATAAGTCGTTGGAGGAGTAATGAATTAAAGATAAGTAAAGGTGCTTTGATGGTGATGAAATGACAGAAACTAGCATAGAACATCTATAAGTTGTCGGGGCTATAGTTGGGTGGAGTTGCCGCTATAAAATTTGAATTAGATAAAACAATATTGTGGCATGTGGCTGAGTCACATGAGTAGTGAGCATTGGGATATTAGAGCTTTATAAAATAAATTTGTTGAAGGGTGTCAAGATGTGCAAGCTTGAGTCTTGCAAGTTTTGTGTTCTTAGAAAACAAAGTAGAGTGTAGTTCAAAATAGCTACACACAAGTCAAAAGGAATTTTAGATTACGTTGATACGGATCTTTAGGGGCTGACCAGTGCAGCGTCATATGAAGGATAAGTGTATTTTGTGAGTTTTATCAACGATTAATCATGAAAAGTTTGAATATACTTCTTGAGTCATATGTTATAAACTTTTTCAATGTTCAAAATATGAAAAATTGAAGTAGAGAATCAAATCGAAGAAAAATTAAATGTATTAGATCAAATAATGGTATTGAGCACACGAATTCAAAATTCCAGAAATTTTATGAGCGACGTGGAATTAAGAAACACTTTGTGATTCGCAGAACACCACAATTAAATGGTGTAGCAGAAAGGATCAACAAGACAATAATCGAGAGAGCTCAACATCTCAGGTTAATGCAGGGCTTTCGAAGAACTTTTTGGCAGAGGCAGTAAACATGGCATGTTTCTTGATCAATCGATCACCAAGGGACAACACTAGATGATAATGTTCCAGAGGAGTTGTGGATAGGAAATTTGGTTGATTATTTATGCCTGAGAGTATTTGGATGTCCAGCCTACATGCACTTTTCAAGTGAAGATAGATCAAAGACGGATGTAAAGTCTAGTCAGTGTATCTTTCTAGGTTATCAGAAATAAGTGAAAGGCTTCAAGCTTTAAGCTCCGAAGGCAAATAAGGTGGTGATCAGTAGAGATGTGGTATTTGATGAAAAAGTCATATCACAACGTACTCAAGAGGAAGAGAAACAAATATTAGAAAATAGCAACAATAAGGATGTTATGCAAATGAAACTAAAAACTCATGATATTGATGAATCTTGCTTAAAGCACATGGAGCATCAGACTATAGTTGGAGACAGGATCAGACAAACAATCAAATCACCTACGAGGTATGATTTTGAGTACTTGGTTTTGTTAAATACTCATCACACGTAACAGAGATCCTACTACTTTTAAGGAGGTAGTACACAACTCAAAAAGGACAAGTGATTAGGTGCTATGATGGAGAAGATGAAATCTTTGTGTAAGAACCAAGAATGAGATTTGGTGGAACTTCTTGAAGGAAATAGGGCTATAGGATGTAAGTGGGTATACAAGAATAAAGAAATCATCTCATAAAAGGAGGAGAAGAAGTTCAAGGCTCGGTTAATATCAAAGGGTTATTCATAGAGGAAGAGGATTGACTATGATGAGATATTTTATTCGGTGGTCAGACACACATCTATCAGAGCAGTGTTGACTTTTGTAACATATCACGATTTACAATTGAACAAATAGATATGAAGATAACATTTCTTTATGGTGATTTAGAGGACTTGATTTACATGTCACAACCATAAGGTTTTAGTTAGCTCGGAGAGGAGCACTTAGTCTCTAAATTGAAAAAGTCACTTTAAGGGCTAAAGCAATCTGCAAGATAGTGGTATAAAGGTTTTGACTCCTACATGGTTTAGAACGGGTACATGATGTGAGTATGTTTGCTACATTTATGTAAGGAACTTTGACGACGATTCACTTATCTTCTTTCTACTATATGTTTATGATATGCTAATTGTTGCGAAGAATTTGACTGAGGCCAACAAGTTAAAGTAGCCGCTGAGTAAGAAATTTGGGATCAAAGATTTGGGTACAATCAAGAAGATTTTTGGGATGGAAATATAGAGAGACAGAGTCTCTACGTGATTATGGCTATCTTAGCCAAATTATGTTGAGATGGTGTTGGGCAGATTCAACATGGGACATATGAAGTATGTAAGTACACCTCTAGAATATCATTTCAAATTATCTCTTGTACATTGTCCAAGGATAGATGAAGAGATTTAAGACATGTCAAAGGTTCTCTATGTTAGTGCAGTTGGTTGTATGATATATGTCATGGTTTGTACAAGACCTGATTTGGCGCAAGATGTAAGTACGATGATTAAGTTTCTTTCAAATCCTGGTCGACGACATTAGGATGCGGTCAAGTGAATTTTCATATTCTTGAGAAATACTACAAACATTGAGTTCAACAGACAATAGGGTGATTATTCAATTACAAGATATGTGGATGCAGACTATGTAAGAGATATGGATGATAGAAAGTCTACTGCAGTATACACGTTAATTATGGTGAGATAACCTATTTGTTGGAAGCCCATTATACAATCTACAGTTGCATTATCCACTACTGTGTCAGAGTACTTAACAGTAACTAAAGCAACCAATGAAGGGTTGTCACTTATAGGGTTGGTCAGAGAATTGGTATTCAAAAAGATGAAGTCAAAGTATATTATGATAGTCATAGTGTTATCTATTTGGCAAAGAATTATATATATCATGAGAGAACCAAACACATTGATGTGAGATTTCACAATATCAGGGAGTTAATTTTTTATAGGGAAATATTACTTAAGAAGGTCCATACTTTTGAAAAGGTTACAAATATATTGACGAAGTCAATTACTACAGAGATTGCATGAACTTGATACATTTCTCTAGTTGTTAGAGAGAGGCAGCCTAGTCTCAACGTTCCAAGAGAAGTTCTTCTTAGATGCTCCTAGTTCTCCAAATGGGTGAATACTCGACAAGTGGAGATTATCAAGGATGACTCGTATTTGGTCATTGATAAGTGTCATTTTGTTGATCATATTATATGTTTAAATCCTTGTTTTACCTATATTTTACTTGTGTAATTATGGATTTGGCCTAGGTTTTAGGATTTATATTCTTTTTGGACTTAATTGCAAATTTTGATATTTTCGAGTTGTTTTGTCACTAAATTCTTGATCAATTTTTGTAGGCTTGGAGAGATCATGACCTAGGTTATGTTGGGTCAAGGTTGAGTCGAAAGTGGACTAGATCAAAGGAATCAAGCGTCGACTCATTTGGACCGTCCGATGCAAGAACGGTTAGATCTAGACCATCTGAGAACTTCTGATCGATCCGAGCTAGGGTTAAGTATAATCGAGCGATCAGATCAAGATCTGAGAGTTTCAGCCCAATCGGAGATCATCTAGCCGTTGGATCACGATCAGAGTGATCTAGACCATCCATACAAAGATCAAGGTGATCTGAACCATCCGTTGGAGATCTGGCAGATCCGAGCTACCACGAGGATGATCCTGACCTCTGATCAAGATCTGGAAAATTTGAATCAAATCGGACAAAGATCCACCGTTGGATGAAGCGGGATTAATCTCAGCCGTCCAAATTAAATGGTTTAAGTTTAAATTGGAATTCCCTCGGCAGATCTCGGCGTCGCGACCTCACATTTCTTTAGCTCGTTCTTCTTCATTTCTTCATGGTTTTCTTTCAAATTTCTTCCATCAGAGGCGTGGCCAACTCGATCAGCACCTTGAATCAAGATTTGGATCATTGGGAGAGAGTTTCATGGCGATTTTAGCTCGAAATTATGCCGTATGCAGAGCTTCTTGAGGGTTTCGGCAGATCTGTGATTTGAGCTTTTGGATCTCAACCGCATCCATTTCCTCGCATCTGAATCGTCTGTAGGGGTCCTAGGATGAGCTCAGATGACTTCCAAATCATCATCGTAACCTTTCACATTGAGATCTAAGAGTTTGAATTGGAATTTTCCAGCAGTGTGCAGTTTCGAGCAGATCTGACATTGGAGCTTAATTTCCATTGATTTGCGAGTTTAAGGGGTTCTTAGCTTGCCCTTGCGTGACGAACAAGGTGGTCTTGAATCAAGGAATGATCGAGGAGTAATTTTTAGGGCATTTCTTTTGTTTTCATAGCTGTAATTTCAGTTTCTACAAGTTGTTCTTGTTCTGTTTCGTATCAGCTATTTCATTTTCGTTTTTGAATCTTTCCAGCTTTAATTAGGTTCTATATTGCAAATAGATTAGTTAGTGAACTTGTTCAGTGATCCATTGTATTCAATTTCAATGAATTCTTAGTTTACAGCTTGCGATTCAATCTTATTATCAGTGTATCAGCCTGTTTTCTGCATTTCTTTTATTGTTCCTGAACTTTGTATCAGAGATTTCATCTCTTGATTTGTTTTCGCAATTGTTAGCTTGTAATTCAGCATCTTAAGTAGTTATTGGTAGTGAACAATTGTACTCAGTTGATCAGATTTAAACCTAGTTGCGACTCTGAATCGATTTGGACTAAACTGTTGCGTATCAGTTTTCTAAAACTGATCTTGCGTATCAGTCTTTGCTAGGGCTCTGAATTTTGTATCCCATAAGTCTTAGAGTCTCTTCTGAAGTTCCATGGTAGCTGGTTCCATTTGTATAGCACTTCCTTTCAATTTCTGTTCAAGTTTCAGCTGCGTATCAGGTTCCAAAATTCTGCAATTAGCTCATTTCTGCATTTAAGCTCATTTGTTGCTGAATTTCGGTGTCAAGAAATCAATAGCTCCTCTTAATTGTATCTGAACCTTAGATTAGTGATCAGTATCTAGCTTGCATCTGTTAGTTCGACATTCATCTCATTTCTGAACTCATGCATTCGATTAATTAAGCCATGCATTTCATACTGCATTAGATACAAATCTGCACATAAGCTTGGAAATTTAAGCTGCTGCCTTGCAATACTTGCTTCTGATTTTGCATTGAATTAGTTTGTCTCACATTTATTTGTTTCATATCAGTGTGATCCATTAGTATAAATCTGCATTCAATTTCTTTTAGCACTTAAGTTCCTTTTCTTGTGTTTCAAGATAGTTTCCACTCTTCACTTTGTATCAAGTTTTCATTTCTGAGATGTTGTTTATAATTCTGCATTAGATTAAATTTCAAAGGCCAGCATTACTTGGATTCAATTACTTAGTGTTTGGAATGCATTTGCTTTAGCACTTGTTATTAATTGATCAAGTTCATAATTGTTAGACCTTAATTGTCATTACTTAGTTTAAGTTGCTCAATCAAGTTTTCTTTCTTCTCTTTGCATTGTCATTTCCATTTGCAAACCAAACCCATTTCTATTTGAAACCCAAAAATATTGACGACACATAAACGCAAGTACGAATCAAACAAACTTGAACTAGTCCCGAGAAAAATACGACCTGTGGCCCCTTTACTACGCCTTTCTTCTTTGATTGCAAAAAGGGTTTCCAGCACATTTATAAATTCTAAATTCTGACGGATCCACTCATTTCGTGACGACTTTAATTAGCTAAATTGGGTCCATCAAATTTTTTGGCGCCGTTGCCGGGGAAGCAACTAGTTGATTTGTTTGATTTTAGCTTGTATGCTTTTTGACATATCATTGGGTTCTATTTTTGTTGCTTATTCTTTTGTATACGGTTGCTGCTATTTTTGTTGTTGTTGTGTGACAGGGCTATAAAATCCAAATGTTTTCATCAGAGGACTATACAGAGCTCAAAGATGCACTGGTGGGGTTAAAAAATGTGTGTAAGGTGTTGGAATATCAACAAAAACATAAAGCTCAGTCATCTACTTACCCACGGTCGATTCAGTCTACATTTCAGCCACCTCAGCCAAAATTTCAGCCTTTCCAGCAATTTCAGCAATCAAATCAAGATTTTCAACAGCCCTATTCGAATTTTCCGCAACCAATTCAGTTTTTTCAGCCTTTCCAAAATTTTCAGCAAAACCAACCAAATTTCCAGCCACAAAATCAGCATGGGTAGCCACCATTCCAGCCAATTCAGCCCAACCAATATCAAAATCAGAGTGGATTTCAACCTTCACAGCAATATTTTCCACAAAATGATCAGAATTTTCAACCTCCATTTCAGAGTTCTCAATTTCAGAATCATAATTTTCAACAATTTCCACTAAGTTGTGAACCAAGTTTTCAGCAGTTTAATCAGTCCATTCAACCATTTGAGCAGCCCCAACAGCTCCAATTTCAGAATGCACCGCCTACTCTTGACATTCAGCAACCATATCTCACATTTCAAGAACAACAAGTTGTTGAATCTGCTCTTAAAAATATTCAGGGACGCCTTGGAGAATTGCAAGATCAATGGAATCAGATAAAAGCCCAAGAATCAGAACAATTATCTTCTCAAGCTACTTTTAATTCTGAGGGGTATGATGGTGATTTATCTTTGGGGAATGAAATGGCTGTGTCAAGTTTAAACACTCCAAACGTTCAAGGTGACCCTAGTGCAGGGAAAAATCTTTCTTTAATGGATCTTGCAATTTTGGAAGAAGAAGAAGAAGTCATCAAAATCAGGAAACCTACAGCATGCATCCCTCAGGAGATTCCTATTCAAAATTCATTTCCAAATTTTTCAGCTCCAGAAGAAGAAATTGAAGCTCCACAGGACCATTCTCATCTTTTATTTTGTGATGATAGTATAATTGATGGTCCTAATTTTTCTGATATTGTTGTTGCAGATATTACAGGAGAAGCATGCATAGGAGATGATTCCATAGGTGTAGGGGATTGCACTAAGCCCCAGGGACCACCACAATTGACTGGTACATTAGAAGATTCAAAGGATGAACCAGAAAGTGTAGGGACTTGCATGGTGGAAGCAAGCACCCAAGGATCACCTGCTTTAGTTGAGTGTCCACCAGAGTCTAAGGCTGAAGAGGAGCATGTACTTGACCAGGAGGAGGCCATGGATACATCTACACTTGTAGAACCTCCAGGTATTCTCCAGCACGCTCAGGTAAGTATTTCTCCTCTTTGTTCAGAAAAATCCAGCGAGGTACCTAGTGCTGAGTTTATTGGTTATGATGAATTTATTGATATACCTTGTGTAGAGATTGTTTGTGAAAATCCAATAGAGGTACCAAACATTGATTTCATGGGTTGTGATGCATTACTTGATACATCTCTTGTAGATATGGGTTGTGAACAAATTTTAGAGGAACCTATAATTGATATTGTTTGTTATGATGATATTCTTGATACATATTATGCTGATAGTGAAAAATTTTTAGAAGAGCCTGAAATTGAAGTTGTTTATCGTGATGAATCTCTTGCTATCTCTTATGCTGAAATTGAGTGTGAAATACTTATGGAGGTACCTGAGATTGATTTGATTGGCTGTGAAACTTTTCGTGATATACCTTTGATGGACTTTGATTGTGAAAAATTTTTAGAAGAACCTGAAATTGAAGTTTTTTATTGTGAAGAATCTCTTGTTATTTCTTATGCTGAAATTGAGTGTGACAAACTTATGGAGGTACCCGAGATTGATTTTATTGACTGTAGGCCCTTTCTTGATATACCTTATTTAGAAACTGCTTGTGAAAAATTTACTGAGGTACCCAAAATTGATTTTATTGGATGCGATGCATTTTTAGATACATTTTATGTAGAGATTGATGATATTGCACTTCTTTCTTACCCTGCACGCTTGAGGGAGGTCTTACATGGTTTTGCAGGGTCCAGACGACTACTGGAATGGGTACTCCACCTAAACAGTCTCCGACCTCCTGGAAGATTTTTCAAAAAGAATAAAGAGGGAGGAGATGAACTTGCTTTGACTTATAGCACTCCACCTCTGAAGTGGCTATTGAATTTAAATCACCTTCGGCCACCTGGACAGTTTACTGCGAAGAATAAGTGTGGGGGAGTAATGCAAAATAAAATTGAGCAAATGAAGAAAATTGTTTCAGCTACTCCTACTCCTCCACTACCCAGATGGAGATTATTCCTAAATAGACTTCGACCGCCAGAAATAAAAGGGAGTTTACTTTTTCTTGCATTTTCTTTCATTGCCTTTTTCATCTTTATGCTTGCTAAAAGTAGAATTTTCTTTTGAAATGAATTCTTGCTAATAAATGCATGAGTAGAGTAGAAGAATAAATAATAGACATTGTAAATACCATTTTAGGACTTTTGGCATTTTTCCTTCATGAGTAGGAATAAATGTATCCCTTTAGATTATCTTCATAGCAATTTAGAGTCTTTTGAAAACAAATTAAATTTGATTGTTAAAACTTTAGATTTGAGCTCATGGATGAAATCTTGGATGTTTGAGTACTACTTGGCCATGGATTCTTGATTGAGGACTTGAGATGAATTATTTTTACCTAGTGAGGGGTAGCCTTATTTTTGTGACACATACATGTTATTGTACTCTAGAACTTGCTTAGGTTCTTTCAAAATCATATTTCAATGATTGGATCACATCTATAGAGGCTAATAAATTTGTTTACCTTTCCATGTCAATTTTTGGCAATAATCATGTCATTCTATTTTTCTTTCCTTATTTTCTACTCCTAACCATACTTTCTAGGGATTTGCTTGTTGGGGATGTTCTTTGATGCTATTTTGCCCGAGACGAACAAAAGATTAAGTGTGGGGGAGTGGATAGTGTGATGGAAAAAAGTGGATAGTGTGATGAAAAAAAAAAGTTCATTTCATTTTTGAGTTGAAGCCAAAAATTGCCAATTGGAGTGGAGCTTGGTATTAAAGATAAATGGGAATTCAGTTGTGAATTGGAGGTGAAGTAATCTTGAAAAAAATCTGTAATGGAAGTAATGGCACGAAAAGAAAAAAAAATAGAAAAAAAAACTGTGCCATGAGAAGAAAAAAATTGAAATCAATGGAGTTTGTAGCACAAATGGTTTGGATTAAGAATTTGGAAGTAGGAATTATGGAAGATGAAATCAGTAACTCTTTGCTAAGTTTGAAATGAGTTGTAAAGTTTGACTTGAAGCAGGAAATGGTGTGCAGAAATCTGAACCAAAGTGGAACAAGTGAAGAAGAAGAAAAAAATCTGTGCCAAGGGAGTTTTGTATCAATTTGCAATTGAAATTGGGTTTCCTAGGCTATGAATCAAGGAACTATGTCATAGATTTATCAAAAGTAAGGAGTACATCAGCTGATGGACAGAATTGAAAGAAATGCATGCGTTGAGATTTCAGTTCAGATTTAAAAAAAAAAAGAGAAAAAAAAACTGCTGGAAAAGAAGAAGAGCTGGAGGTTAGAGGCAAAACACACTGAATTTGATTGAGAGACAAGCTGATATCAATCAGTTTGTTAGAGTTTCATTTGGTACAGAATTCTGAAGCTGGAAAACTGTGAAGTGTAAAGAAAAAAAAACTGATTGAAGGCAGAAATGAAGTAAAAGCAAAGTAAGTTGGCAAGTAACAATTCAATTAAAGCTCACGGCATTGTAGGATTGGAAATGATTTGGATACGAATTTGGGGAGCTAAGTACTTCAGAACTGAACAAAATGAAGAACCAAAATGGGAGTTAGCAGCTGGAAAAAAATAAAACAGTTTGAAAAAAAAAATAGTTGGAAAAAAAACAAGGAAGCAAAAA